>JAGSXJ010000034.1:0-325629 GCA_020726575.1 Plectosphaerella plurivora
GGAGGAAAAAAGGCGTCCGATAGACTAGACTAGAAATTAGATATAAAAGTAGTCCGAGCTACGATATAGTTCGCTAAGGTAATAGGCCTACTAAATAATATATAATCCCGGAACTAAGCCTAACACGTTACTATCCTACTACCCACCCTCGTACTATAAATAATAAGCGCCGCTTTAGTCGCCGTAGATAGGACTCTAGATACTTAGAGAATCGCCTTTAAGCTAGCCTACTAATATAACTAAACCCACGAGAAACTAGCGAAGGAAGGAAATCAGGAATGTAAGGGGGAAGGAGTATCGATTATATAGGCTGTTAGGACCTAGAGCATCCCGAAGGAAGAGAGCGTGTACATAGTAGATATTGCCTTATTAGTCCGCTGACCACTAGGCGTAATAAACTTATGTGTGTATATATCTTAGTATAGTAAAGTAACCTTTGCTCTTCTCTAGCTTAATAACCCCGATCCTTATACCCCGTCTCCTCGTCCAAGCCAGCGTCAGGTCAACGCCTCGCCGAGGGCGCCCGGGGATCTTTCTCTACCTAGGCATATACTAATGACGAAGAAGGGACGGAAAAGCGCAGACACCCTGCACCTACATCTCAGTCCAGTCAGCCAGGAAGATGGCCTCCGTGCCATGGTCGCTTTCAAAAGCTGTGAGAGACTCGATACTCTGCATACCAACCGACGCAGAGTGCCCCCGATCCATCGTCCCGTTCAGGGCACAGCTTGGTGCCCGAGTCGTGGGGGCAGCGGGCAAGAGGGCGCCAGCAATGCCCTTGAGCTCCCGCAGCACCTTCGTGGCGCGGGGCCACACCTCTGCATAGTGCTTTAGGGTTCCGATGCAGACACGGATGCGTGAGCGGGCGACGGCCGCTTCAGAAGGCGCCAGCGCCGACTTGTAGGCCACGAGGTGAGCAATGGTGCAGCACGCCACCATGCAAATGGTGAAGGGCGACAACTGCATGGACCCGAGAGGAAGGGCGATCAGGGACCGGTTCTGATTTCGGATAGCCTGAATGAGTTTCTCAAGATGCATTCGACGATCCAAAGTGCCTTCTGCTTTCGACAAGAGTGGAGGAGGTGGCGAACCACAGCTGGATATATCTTCGGCGGGATCATATTCGAGGGTGGATAGTGGGCGGTGGATGTAAGCCAGGGATCTAAGGACACAGGGCACCAGTAAGCTACTTGAAGAGCGCCCCAATTTCTTGGAGGACGAGTGACACCCACGTGTACATCATCATGTGAGCCTGGAACATGAGCTGGTCGACCAGAGACGGGCCTGACCTGTTCGCCAGGCCTCGCTTGCCAGGGGGCAGCATGACATACCACGCTGCTATCGTGGCCTCGAGGTCTTCCACAACGATCTGGGCCTTGTGCGTATCGTCGAAGCTGAATGACTCTCCCAATATCGAGACGAAGACCTCGGTCGCGTTGATTAAGTAGGCGAATGACGAGAAACTCTTCTCCTCGAAGGCGAATTCTTGGTCAAGGTAATCTTGGATCGAGGCTCTCGCTGGCGGTATAACCTGGGTGGGACGGTCAGAAGATGTCAAGCCAGGTATTCCTGGTGGATCTGATGAGATGAAGGTACCATGGAGAAGTATTCCTCGTCCTCGCAGGGAAGCGCCACGTCATAGTCGGCGCTGTTGAGCGTGGTTGTGTAATCCCTCCTGACGACAGCGTAGTTCAGGTGTGTGACGTACAGCATCCACCATGTGCGTCTCCAGCTTTCTCCTAGGACAGGATCGTACGTCTCAGTCGTCTCGGAAAACATGTTGGTATGCATGCCGATGGCGTTCGCTTGCTGGATCGCCTGGGCCAACAGTTCCTCAGCTGCGTGCTGTTCAGAGCACATGCTCCTTGCCAGCGACAAGAGCAGATTTGCCTGCACGGAATACCCATCCACACTGGCATTCTTCGTCATCTCCGGCTGCACTGGCAGCGCCATGGGCGTGCCGGCATAAAAGGAGCCAATGTATCGCATGGTCTCGACGAGATGCAGAACACTGGGCGTCGCGGCCCCTGCGGCACGGGCCAGCGCTGCCTTGGGGAGCGCAAAGGGATGGCTGCAGTGAAAGTGCTCATAGTATAAGCCCAGGAATGAGTCGGCCGTAGTTGGACCATACGTTGCGTTCGAAGCTGGAGCATAAGTGCTGGGGGGATCGCTGGTGCTTGACCTGAGGAAGTCGTGTTCGCCGATGAGAGGTTGACTTGATGGTGTGGGTGGCACTGTGATGAGGGGACTGTATGATGCCGGTTTCGATGTTCGCCGGGGCGAGGAAGCCCTGTACTTCCCTGCCCGGCGCGACTCGGGGTAGGAGCAGGGTCTAGACAGCCCTCGGCATCGTGAGCAACAGGGCTGGGCGGCGTCGCATTTGAGATGCTGGTTCCTGCAGGCGAGGCACGCTAGCGAGGTCCGTGTCGTTGAGCGGCGGTCCATGGTAGAACTGCGACTCGTCCGCCGGGCTGTTCCGAGAACATAGAATGCGATGCTCGTCTTGGGTCCGATGATTTTGGGAATCACAGCGACGAGGAAAGGTGAATCGTTTCGTTTCGGCCGAGTTCAAGTTCCGCTCGGCGGTTCTCCCGAATAGCCTAAGGGAGGGTCCGAGTGGAAAAGATCAGTGAGACCCACCTCGGAGTCCGGCTAGCCTGCTGAGCACCGCCCCGGATTGAACACTGCACGGACGCCGCTCGGAGTCGGGGAGAATGGGGCGACGGTTGCCCATAAAAGACTGATGCGATGCCTTCTCCTCTGTCCTTCGTGATGCCAACTGTTCTATTCAGTCTTCCTACCACTACTTCCCCTCTGCAAGATGGCACATATCTTCTGCAATACGGCCTTTGGCGGGACCATGCGGTTCCTGTCCGGTGGACGACTCCTCGCATTTCCTAGCGTCAGCAACACCTCTCTTGAAGAGGCGACACAGCAAGAGTCCAGACCGAGTGATATGGGCGGAAGAAGAGTTGTTGTGGACTGGTAAGATGTATCGCCAAGCAATGTTCCGGCTGCCCGTCGTGCTGACCAGAGATACCACTCAGGGAATCGAACACCGACCCCGAAAACCCCCATAACTGGTCAACGTTGAGGAAATCCACCGTCACGGTTTTGATTTGGTACTTTCCCACTCGGAAATTGGCTCCTCGTGGTCCATTGTTGACTAAAATTCCCAGCATGTACACCTTCACCATTTACTGCGGATCGTCTATTTACGTGCCAAGTGTTGAGTAAGCTGCCCTCCTTCCCAACAACACTACAAGAGGATGACTACCCATTCTGACCCACCCAAGGCAAATCATTGAGAGTTTCGGCGTCTCAGAGACAGTGGCCTCACTTGGCCTCGCCCTCTACGTGCTCGGTTGTGCGTTCCTTCCATGCGCCTACTCCTGTCCGTCCGCTCACAAGTGATCTACTAGATGGCCTCGGCCCGCTCCTGTTCTCACCACTAAGTGAGGTGCCATATATCGGTCGAAACCCTATATACATCACCACGTTCCTGATTTTCATCCTTCTTACGGTCGCTGCCGCCCTATGCCCCGACTTTGCCGGCTTTCTCGTCCTCAGGTTTCTTCAGGGTTTCTTCGGAAGTCCATGCCTCGCGACAGGGGCCGCAACCTTGACTGACATGGTAAGGCAACAGTCTTGATCCTTCAACTGCCATGTCTGACATTTTCAAGTTCTCTGTCATCTACATACCCTACAGCCTGACAGCATGGTCTGCGGCCATGTACTGCGGACCGGCACTGGGACCGTTGTTTTCTGGCTTCACCGTCACTGCCAAGGGGTGAGACATCACAACACGCCCACGGTCGCTCCCCCTCGCACCCGATACTGACTGTGCATAGATGGCGATGGTCCATGTGGGAGCTCTTATGGATCTCTGCCTTCATGTTCTTGCCCCTATTCTTCTTCCTGCCCGAGACTTCTACCCCGACTCTCCTCTACCACAAAGCCCAGCGTCTGAGGGCAGAGAGACATCTCGACGGCGTTGCCATAGACGTAGACGCATCCACTGAGCGTGTCATGCGTACCGAGACTGTGGAGCTTGCGCTGGTCAAGCCCTTTGAGATCACGGTGAAGGACCCAGCCATCGCATTTGTCAACATCTATGCAAGTATCCATGCCACTCATACAAGCTACAGGATCCATGAACTGACCAAATCTGGACAGACCTCGTTCACCTATGGCGTCTATTATTCCTTTTTTGAAGTCTTCCCCCTCGTCTACCCTAAGATCTATGGTATGAACCTCGGCGAGACAAGCGCCGTCTTCGTCTGCGTCCTCGTAGCATGCGTCCTTGGGGCTGCCTGGTACTGCTCCTGGTACCGGTTCTTCGCCGAGCAGCGCTTCCAAAAGCTCGGCACCTTCGACGCCCAGGAGACGTTCCTGCGTCCCGGCCTCGCCGGTGTCTTTGGCGTCACGGCTGGCATGTTCCTCTTTGGCTGGGCAGCCCGCGTCTCCGTGCACTGGGTCGTGCCCACGATCGGGATCATCATGTACTGCGGATGCGGCTTTGTTGTCGGCCTGGGGATGTTTATCTACCTGCCGCTCAGCTACCCGCAGTACGCTGCCAGTTTGTTTGCTGCCAATGACGCGTTCAGGAGCACTTTTGCGGCAGCTGCTATCTTGTTCGGACGCCCTCTGTACCTGACACTGGGTGTCGCTAAGGGGTGCAGCTTGCTCGGGGGGCTGAGCGTGCTGGGGATAGCCGGCTTCTGGTATCTGTTCATGTACGGGGAGAGACTGCGCCAGAGAAGTAACTTCACGGTTCAGGGGTGAGGCCCAAAGGTCTGATGGCAGGAGATTTGTTCTCAGAATATATGAAGAGAATGGTCTGATGAACACATTGATTTGGCTTCAAAATAAAGCATCTGAGCCTCTTGAGTTGTGGCTACACATGATCAGTACAGGCGGAACATGAAGACAGAGCGCGGCTGCACTTGGGCTCACAGCCCCGGTACACCATCTTGGTAGGCGAGGAGGAGATTCGAGGCGGAGAACTTCACAGGTGGTACAGTATAATACAGTACCGTATCACTGCTGCTGGTGTGACATACTGGGTGAATGACCGCTCCTCTCAACGCGTGTTATGGCTGGTGGGTGCTCAAATGTCTGGCATGCCTCACCATCAAGGCCAGCGTTTGTTTCTGGGGGCCGAGGAATACTGTACAGCACCTAACTGAGACAGGCGGTTTCTTGCGGCTCTGAACCGTATGTTGACGCCGGTCATCGGCAGCTTCGGTTATGTATGCTGGTCTGTCTCCTCATGTCAGCAAACTGACATAGGATGACCGTACAAATGGAGGTGAGAGGCGTGGAGAAGCCAATATACTACGATGACAGGTAAAGACAGCTAGTTTCCGGCTGGCGGCTGCGATAGAGGTCAGCACCAGCACCGACTATAGATGCAGATGTCACGCCCCGCAAGTACCACCAGTGCATACATACGCCTCCTCCTCCTATGCAGTGATCGAATGTCTCTTCCATCACAGTGACTTCTGGCCAAGATCACTTCACCATGGAGAGAGTATATCGTAAGCGCGCACTGCCCAACGCGGCCAAAAGCTAACCTCGTCAAACCAGTGTACAAGCGACTCAAGCGGTCTTACTCTACATTCAACATAATAGCCATATTCTTAGGCTACGCATCACTCTTTGTCATGAGCTTCGGAGACTATCGGCCGGAAGCTTCACCGGGTCTACTAGCCGTCTCAGCGGGTTTTCTAACCAGCGCTACCATTACGGCTATGGTCGCTCTACAAACCACAGCAATACTTCTAGTTCACTTCGAAGACTACGATAACCCGGCAAGGGTACGGATGTATAGTCGCATAGCTACCGGTCGTACTGATCGATATTATAATTATCGAGTTCCTCGCCGGGCTAGTGGTTCGATATTATAACGCCTAGCTCAGGGAGTTAGTCATTCAGGCCAGGGTCGCGTTATCGGCTACCGATAGGCCGGCCCTAGGCCTACTATATCTAGCTAATTAGGAGTAGAGCTAGGATTACCGTAAGCTATAAGCCTTTTAGCTTATAGAGCGTAGTAAGCTATAAGCTAACTCTAACTAATAATATCGCTAGGATAGATTACTAGCCTAAGTAATCTAGGGATAGGCCTTAAGTACTTAAGTAAATACTCGAGGGCTTATTAGGATAGTTAGACTTACGATAGTAATTAATTTAAGTCTTTATTAGAAACCCCCTTTAGCCTATAGTAAAGAAGCGTAACGCTTTACGATATTAACGATAAGCACGACGACGACGACTATTAAGTATTATTCTATTCTATCGCCTAGGGCGAACTACTAGTATATACTACCCTCTATCTAGCCTATATATCCTTAGGATTATACTTAAGTCGTAATAGATATCACGCCACGTTAGGGTTCTAGCCTACGGTACTCCTAGGCTACGAACTCACCGTACTTATGTATATCAACTAGCTAGTTGCTTTCTACTTATAGAGGGCAATGGATCAGACGAACAAGGTAGCGGCTACTACATCTAGAGGCGAGAAAAAGGCTAGAGTCAAGAAGTGAAAGCTTGATTGTCACGGGAGCGATTAGTCCTCAAAGCCCAAGAGGGCAATGTGAACAGCAAGGCTCAACACTAAGCGGCATATGATAGAAACAGACCAGAACTATCCGCAATGGTGCAGACGGTCTCGAACTCAAATGATTTCAGAGGGGAAAATCAGAACTTGACATCGGTATAGCTCCAAGGCATGAGATCACGGAGCTCATTATCCAGACCGTTATGGCATTCTAGGGTCAACTTAGTGTTGAGGGCCGGAGTCGGCGTCCGTCTCATCACGGCAAGACGTCTGCGGTCAACGCCCGTTGTGAATCGCAGTATAACCTCTAACACTACGATCCTACGTATCGCTGCGCAACGCGAGAAGAACGACTTCCGGCTTAACGTGGAGCTCTCCGACCGCCTTCCGGCCCTCGACGACATACTCGCTATACTAGGGCTAAGGAAAAAAGTACGCCGATAGTACGGTTTATCTATTACCGTAAAGGAGGTAGTCGACGTCTTACTTACTAAACTATTCTTCTTCGAACTAATATCACGGCCTATCCGTACCCGGTCCGGCGTTATATATAGAGGGTAAATCCTATACGACCTATAGCTAGGACTAGTCCTGGCCTATTTCGCTTCCCGGCTAGAAAAAGAGAACGCTATCTTCGACGTCCTAGGCGTCTCGGTTCCGCTCACGGGCTATAGTAACTCTAACCTAAATATAGCTCCACTATAACTTCCTGTCGACGTTTATATACCGGATCTCGACGTTTAGTTTCCCGTACTTCTCTCTTAGCCCGGACGCCCTACGCGGTAGATAAGCGCCTCGCCCTTCACGCTCGACTAGTTCCTATTAGCGTAGGGCTAGAACAGCCCCTTTAGACGGCCGGGTCACTAACCGGCGGGGCCCGAGACAGGTAGGTCTAGTAAGCGTAAACAGCCTTAATAATATAGGGAGCGGAAACGAGGGCGGAGGCATTAAAGATAACCTATTCGCCTATAGCGGTCTAGAACACTAGATATAGAGCGGGTACTCGTTACGGCTTAATAGAGGCGAGCTACGCTATAGAAGAGGCGTAGTTCTCGATACGATACTGTATTATATAGATTTATCCGACGGGGTTATTCACTAGTCTATAGCCGGGTGGCGTAGATATATAAGATGAATAGCTACGCTCATCGGATACTATGTACGACCGTCACAGTTAGAACATTATGAATGTGGATAGTACAGTTTCTTGATTTATAATGTGAGCATATGTAGCTCACCTGTCTTCATTCTCGTCTGTCGCGCATCTAGCACAGCTCATGGTAAGCGACCCAGCAGGCTGTCTCCGAACTGTACGGCTGCAGCCCCTCTGATGCTTCACCCAAGCCAGCCAGGAAATATCCCAATACCTCCTCGGCGCACATAACGGCGCACCACTCGCAAATCCATAAGCTCAGTCTCCCATGACTGGCGTTTTTGTGTAGGGTTGCGTACCCTTGGGTCGTTACGTGGCTTACGACCTCTCCAGAGTCTCCAGCTCCTTAAGCACGGACGACTTGGTGCCAATCTTCTTCATCTGCGTGTCCTCCAGCTTCTCGCCACCTGCGAGCCTCATCTCGAGGTCCTCGATGGCGCGCACCTTCTTCTGCAGGCTGCGCACCTTCTTCGCGTTGGGGTTGTCGTTGGCCGCGTCCATGGGGGCCTGCTCTTGCTGGGGCAGAGGCGGGGGCGGGGTGTGGTTTGCGAATCCGCCGCCGTTCTGGCCCGGCATCGGCGGGGCTCCGTTCTGGGTGCGACCGGTGTTGCTCCTGTTGCGGCGGTCGCGGGGGTTGCGCGACTGGCTGCGAAGCTGCTGGCGGTGGCCGCCGCCCGAGCGCCTCTCGGGGCTGCGTCCCTCGTTACCGGATCCGCCACGCTCTCCCGAGGGGGGCGCAAGGGAGGCTCCGCCGCCGGGCTGGCCGTTCTCGCCCTCCTTCTTCTTGCTGCCGCGCTTCTTCTTGTTCTTCTGGGCCGCCTTGGACAAATTTTCATCGCCAAGGTCAGCTCCGGGGACCGCCGCACCGGCTCCGGGAACGGCGGGCTCCGCTCCGGGCACGCCGCGGCGGCCGCCGCGTCCGAATCCGTTCAGGCTGATCGAGGGGGTGGTGCCGTTGCTGGCCACATGGGCGGCGCCGCCCTCGTCCTCACGCTTGAAGTGCAGGGGGGTGGCCAGACCGCGAGCACCGGGGGGACGGTAGGCGCCCGCAGGCTTGCTGGGCGTCTTGACGGTGCTGAGGTACGTGGTCGCCGACGAGTGGGGGGTCGGAACGTTGGTCAGAGGGTCTCCTGGAGCGATGGAGGAGGGGCTCTGGGGCCTCCAGATGACGTTGTACAGCTCAACCATGTCCTCGTTGTACATGATGGTGCCGCCGACGTGCCACAGCTTGACGCCGTTGTCGACGCGAAGGCGCGGCGAGGTCGTGGCCGTCAAGATGTAGCGGCTGTCAGGGCTCCACGCACACACGCTGGGGTTGCCGCTCTCAATGGTGGTGATCTTGCGCATGTCCCTCTCGAGATCGTACACGTCAATCTGGCCTGCCAGATTGCCGAATCCGGCGACCAACACGAAACGACCAGTGGGTGAGAAGATGATCGTGTTCCTGGGGCCCAGGGCGAAGCTGTGCGTCGCCACCGCCCTCTGGTTGAAGATGGTCGTCTTGGCAGGCATGTAACCGTACACGACACCGAACTCCTTCGAGTTGGGCGACCAGGTCACGTCGTGGATCGGACCCTCCTTGTCGAGGTTGACGCGGGCGTCGAACGAGCCGTTGACGCTGAGCAGGTAGAGGGTGGTCTCGCCGTAGTAGCTCTTGTTGGACTTGTCGACATCGGTCTGGGCGAGCACGAGGATGCTGGTGCCCTGCTTGTTCCACTTGAGCTGCACCTTGTCGCCCTTGAAGAAGGTCTTCTGAGAGATGGGGGAGTTGAACTGGGGGACGTTGAAGACCTTGACGGCGGCGGGTTGGCCCTGGCAGAAAAGTTAGACATGAAAAGAGGGCTGGTCGATCATAGGTGACAAACCTTGCGCTCGGAAACGAAGACGGCAACAGCGTGCGCATTGCCGGGTGAGAGGGCAAAGTCGGAGACGCCCTCGACCCTCAGCTTGTTCCAGACGGTTCCAAGGTCGTGACTCTCGTAAAACTGGACTTCGTTGGTGACTTGGCGGGCGCAGAACTTTTCGTCGGCCGTGTACTGAAGGTTCCAGCCTCCCTGCGACTTTTGGACGTATTTGCCCAGGGGCTGCTTCTCAGCAGCCTGGACGCCTTCCTCGACAGTGCGCCACACCTTGAGGTTCTTGGTGGCATCGCCGTTCTCGTCCTTTCCGGGGCGCTCCCAGGTGACGAGGAAGGTGCCGCGGGGGGAGAAACCGAGCTCGTAAACGTTGATGATGGGCAGCGACAGGACGTGCTGGCCGTCGGCGGCGTTGATGACGGTGACGAGTTCGGGAGTGGCCCAAGCAAAGTAGCGGCCGCAGGGGGAGTATTCACAACACCGGAGGTTCCCTTCGGGCTTGGTGAACCCAGCAAGCGGCTCGTAGACGGGCGCGGCATCGGTGATACCGATGTGCTTCTGGGTGCGGAAGGCAAACTGCAGAGGGGACGCCATGACTAGTCAAAGTACAGCGAGGGGGGCCTAGTTGCAGGATGATTTCGGCGGGAGAGAGATGTCGGGACGTTCTTTTCGAGGGTTCGGTTGATGTATCTTTTCGTTGAGGGTGGGCGAGTTGGCTTCTTCGGGGGTTGTTGCGTCTGGTCTTGATGACGAAAGATGCAGGAGCGGGCCGTTGAGACAACAAGGAGACAGGCTGCCGGTGAAGGAGCTTGTTCTGCAGTTGTTGGCGATGGAGATTCAGCGGAGCGGACTCGTGTCTTGTGTCGGATGACGATGGGCCGGGGCGCTGCAGGATCGGGTCGGGCTTTGACAAGTCAAGTCGACGGGGTCTGCGGGCGGCGGGCGGAGGGATGGGAGGTGCGGAAGAAGGAAAAGATGGGAAGAACGTGTGAGACGGAGGGAAGGAACTCAGGGATAAAGGCACGAAGGCACCCTGGGGGACGGTTGGCGCGCAACGGTGCTGTTGAGTGGGCTGGAGAAGAGAAGGGGAGGAGGAGGATAGGATGGAAGAAAAAAGGGCGGCAACACTTCTGGACCAAGGAAGAGTGGGTTTGGCATTTTGTCACAGGTTGTTATTTTTTCTCCATCCAGCCAGACTGCACGGGTCGCACGCCCCCCTGTGCCGGGCCGGCCGGGGGTGGCCCCAGGTGTATTGACGTTTCCGTCGGGCCTAATTCAGCCTGACGCCACCGTGACGGCAGGCGGCCACCTCACGGCGGGGGGTTGAGGGCCCTTAAGGCGGGCTTAGGCCCGGCAGTCCCCTGGAGCTTGACGCTTCGGGCTTTCCGCCCCCTGTGATTCGCCCAAGCCCATCGCGGATATCCATGTTTCGCGGGGCCAGCGCCTTGAGCCTCCAAAGGCCTCGAACTCTGGGCATTTTCGAATTGCGCCGCAGGCCGCTGGGGGTTCATGCTGCCAGCCAGATTTGCATGGGTGGACCTGGCGGTCAACGAAGCAGGCGGAAGATCAACGATTCTTCCCCGCCAAGGCACCATCGAGAATTGCCCTGTTATTCGCCGCGGAGACATTTCCGATTGTGTAGGGGCGCGAGTCAGGCGGCCGCGGCCGTCGGATGAAGCGACGGTGTTCACAGGAGGAGCAGCATGAAGTGACATGAAGCTTGATGTAGGTACAGTAGTTAGTCGGTGGGAGGTTGTCTGACTATTTCTTTCTGGATCGAACTTTGAGTTCCATTCTCAATTGATATCATTGAGTTTCCTCTGGCTATTGCACACCGGTCTGGTCACCTGAAGCACTTGATGCAGATTTTGCTTAGGGAGAGCATGTGATACGAGGTCCGTCGGTGTGGACTCTCCCTCCAACCAGCATGCCCAGGGCCCTACCTAGCTGACGTGTCGTCTGGAGCATCCAGCAACTGGTAACATTAGGGTGGTATGGTGTCCATGTAGCGCTGAATCAGCTAAACTACAGAGTAGATGAACACAATTTGATCTGACAAAGTCCTGGGTTGAGAGGCCAACCTGACATTGGTGGAGGGCGGTTTCGCAATAACGGCAGGAAACGTTTCTGGGCTGTCGGGGCACAACGCCATTGACTCCTCGTTCGAACAGCTGGCTATCAAATGAGTCACAAGTATTCGATTTCGACGTACAAAACATCGACCAGTCGGAGCTTGTATGGCTGGATGCACCATAAAGATGACCTTCAACAGTACATGCACACACAGCCGAGCCCTAAACATTGCCAAACAGAGATACATACTGTTATCTACAGTTGTAAACATACCATCCTATGGTCCAGTCTTATTGAGTCTCCTAAATCCTCACTGATGGAATCCACACCCATCGCACCAACCATGTGACTCTCCCAGAGACAAGCGTGGTTGCAACCCAAGGCCGCTGTGAAGATTCGTTTCAGCCTCAACCCCCACCAGCCCCATGTCACCCTCCCATTCAAGGTCCGTGCATGTGGCGGTGCGTGCTCCTGCGTCCCAGGCTCCCAGGCTGCTCCAGTTGCGAGAAATTGGCTGGCCAAAACTTAGGAGAGACATCCAGTCCAATCCAATCCCATTTGTCCAGCCAAAGACTGAAGGGCGATACCCGACCTCCGACGGCACACGACACGACATCAAGTCAAAGGCGCTTCATCCCCCGCCTTCCCACCATCTCCCATCCCATCGCCAATTGACCCCTCGTCGGTTCCATTGGGCCAGAGCTTCTCCTCGTCAGCTCCGAACTTGCCCCCATCGCTTCCGCATCAGCCCGCCCCCTAGGAACGACGCGCGGTCGCCCGATCTCCAGATCTCCCTCCCAGACGCTTTCGAGCTCCCTCGTCACGAAAAGGGACCTGCGGAGGCCAGCGAACCTCTGCTTCAAAGATTCTGCGCGTCCGAAAGTGCATACTCCGAGACTCCGAGCAACTTCTACGCGTGGCCAACCGCCCCTCCGACCTCACCGACCCCTTGGGCCTCCCTGCGCTGCAGTTTGCCACATAACCCGTGGCCCCGAAGCTTCGGAACTCACATAGAAACACTATGTCTTCCGGCTTGACACGACGCCGCGGTGGTGGCGCCGCCAACGATGGCGAGGGCAGCAGCGGCAACCCCGTCAGCACCCCAAGCACCGAGTCCAGCAACCGCCTCGGCGGCGGCCCCGACACGAGCTACGAGACGGGCGAGAACGGCCACAAGATCGCCTTCGACCCCCGCGACATTAGCGAGAGCGCCGAACGCAGCAAGCAGCCCAAGCTTACCCTGATGGAAGAGGTCCTGCTGTTGGGTCTGAAGGACAAGCAGGTAGGCCGTCGCCCCCGCACGCCCAAGCACATGCGCACGGGTCCGTCGCTCCGGTAGCTGACCGCGCCCCTCCATCACAGGGATACCTTTCCTTCTGGAACGACAACATCTCCTACGCCCTGAGAGGATGTATCGTCCTCGAGCTGGCACTCCGCGGCCGCATCAGCATGCAAAAGGACCCCTCCAGGCGGCGCTTCCCCCTCGCTGACCGCCTGATCGAGGTCATTGACGAATCGCTGACCGGCGAGGTGCTGCTGGACGAGACGCTCAAGATGATGAAGCAGAGCGAGAAGATGAGCGTCAGCTCTTGGATCGACCTGCTGAGCGGTAAGAGCCGCTCTTCATGGCGCACGATACCGGAGGCGCCCCCTTTGGCCCCCTTTGGCTGACAAGACCATCCAGGGGAGACTTGGAACCTCATGAAAATCGGGTACCAGCTGAAACAGGTCCGCGAGCGTCTCGCAAAGGGCCTCGTCGACAAGGGCATCCTGCGCACCGAGAAGCGCAACTTCCTGCTCTTCGACATGGCGACCCACCCCGTCGCCGATGGTGGCGCCAAGGAGGAGATTCGCCGCCGCGTCCGCAACGTCCTGACCCAGCGCACCATCACCCTGCCCGCCTCGCAGTTCCTGCCCGAGAACCTCGACTTCCGCTTCGTCCGCACCATTGCCATGGTGTGCGCCGCCTACGCCGCCAACGTCCTGGAGAACGCCCTGAGCAACTTGGGCCACGAGGCCCGCGAGCGCGCCTTTGCCCAGACGGACGAGCTACTTGCCGATTACAGCCAGTGGCCGTTTGGCAAGAAGGCCACCGGCAACGGTATCGGCGCCAACCTGCCGCAAGCCATCGCCGACGTGAGTCACCCTGGTGCATTGAACTTTTTCCATCTGGCATGTGCTGACCACTTTTTTCTGTATAGGAGGTCGGCGACAACAAGGACAAGGAGCTGCAACTCGAGGTCGTCGCGGCGTGTCTCAGCGTCTTCACCCGCCTCGACTCCCTCCTTTAAGTGTGCGGCCGGATATAATGCAGGGTGCGACTACGGTCCGCCCGTCCGCAGCTCACATACACTCTCTCCGGCCGACTCACCGCCACCTCCTCCCGCCCCTACCCGACAGACACGACACAATCGAAGTACAAAACCTGGAAACAAAAGGGAGGGGCGGTGGACCCCAGGAACTGCTTGGCGACCGGCGATACATGGGGGAAAAGCCTCGGCCAGGGTGGTCGAGGGGAAAGGGGAACGTGGTGTTTACGGGGAGTCAAAAGGAGGGTCGTCAAGGCTGTGTTCTATCCCCCGTCCGGAGCCGCACACTCCGTCTACCCGCTCCGTTTTGAAAGCTATGCCGTTGTATTCTGCGATGCGGTCGAGTCTATTTCTTTCTTTCTCATCTTGCCGATATGAAATGTACGACGAGAGGTATATGATGTCGTGCTCTACATACTTGTGATCATGAGCCTCTTCAGTACCTTCATCGTGAGGAAAGCTCTTGAGGCAACTTTCAATGTTCTCGTCAGGTCGGGTCACTGCAAAGTCACACTTGAGTATCCGACAATGCCATGCATTCGTGATATCTGGGGCCATTCCCCCGTAAAGCAACATAACTGCCAGGCGCCTCAACGCCCATGCACCTGGATGATAGAATAAACGAAACAAAAAAAGAGAAGATGCCGCCCCCAAGCATGTCCGTTGTCCTTTTTTCCGGCCGGCGCGCCCGTTTTCTGCTTTTCCTCCACCGCTTGCCTTCATGTACACACGTCCTACTTCTTCTGCGGCTTCTTGCCGCCCATACCGCCGCCACCAAAGCTGCCCTCGAATCCGGGACGGCCACCCTTCTTCTTGGCCGCGGGCCCCTTGACCTTGAGCTTCTTGCCAGCCTTGCCGAGCTTCTTCTCGTCCTTGCGCTTCTTGAGGTTGTCCTCGCGCTTCTTTTGCTTGGCCTTGATGGCCGTCTGCACGCCCTCGGCGCGGTCCTTCCACTCGCGCTCGCTCTTCTTCTTCTGCTTGTCCTTGCGCTTGATGGTCTTTTTCAGCGTCGCCTCGTCGTCGTGGATGCGCTCGCCCTCGGCGCGTCGGCGGGCCGTCAGCCACGTCTCCTTCTCGGCAATGTCCTTTTGCTTCTCGACGTCCATGGCCTCGTGCTTCTTCTTCTGGTTCTGGAGTTTGAGGAGCGCCGTCTTGGCGTCTGAGGGGCCCTTCTTCTTGTGTGTGTTGAGGGCGTGGGTGAGGTCGCGCGACAGACGGGTGTTGTCGTTGAAGGCGACGCGGCCGAAGGAGTAGTCGGTGGGCGCGTCCTCGTTGTCATCGGCGAGGAGATGATCGAGGGCGGGGGACATGATGCTGGGGGAGTTGGAGGCAAGGGCCTCATCGCGCTGCCGCTCCTCCTCGAGACGGGCCTTTAGCCGCTGGTCCTTCTTTTTTTGCGTGCGCTGGGCCTGTCGTGCGCGCTGAGCCTCGATGAGCTCCTGTCGCGTGCGGATGGGCTTGCCGTCGGGTCCGATGGCCTTGCGGGCGGCCTGCAGCTCGGCGATGCGTGCCGCCAGCCGCGCCTTGAGAGCGGATGTATCCTGGGGCACTTTGATCTGCTTGGGCTTATCGGAGGGGGCGATGGTGGAGTTGATGGAGGTGGTGGTGCTGGCAACTTCTGTGGCAGCGGCTGTCTGGGTGGCATCGGCATCGGCATCGGCGTCGAAGACGGGGGAGTGGGAGGCAGATCTCACGCTTGACGGCGTCGATTCGACAGGCTGGTCCTCCGTGTCGGCGGCGACGGCGACGGCAGCGGTTTGGGAGGCCTTTGGTGTGGGAGCGGCGGCAACCTCGTCAGCCTCGTCATCGTCAGAGACAGTCTCGTAGCCATCGTCTCTATCGTGGTCGTTGCTGGGCGTCTCTGTGTCCTTCGCCTTGCTCTTGGACTTTTGCTTCGTCGCCGGCTCGCTCGTCTTCTTGGAGGTCTTGGTCGACTTGTCGTCGGCAGCGTCGGTCTTCTTCTCAGCCTTCTCCGCAGCGGCGGCCTCCTTGGCAGCCTTCTTCGCAGCCCTCTTCTCGGCCTGCCTCTCCTTCTTGGCAGCGCGGTCGGAGCGCTGAGCGTTGTGCTTGGCGAGCTTCATGAGCTCTTCCTGGGTCATATTGGCTGGGTTGTCGTCGAATACGGCGTTGAGGTTGTCCATGGGGAAGTCCTCCTTCTCGCGCTTCGGCTTTTTATTCGGTGCGTCGTCCCTCCTCTTAAGGCCCTCGCCGGGCTCTTCCTTTGTGACGCTATCATCCTCATTGCCATCGTCTGACGGTGCCTGAGCGCTCTCGGCCTCCTGAATCTCGCGCAACTTGCGCTTGTTCTTTGCCCGCTCGTCCATGACTTCCTTGGCGTTGCGGTTGAGGTCGCTATCGGGGTCGAGCTTGTTCATGCGGGCCGCCTTTGCCTCAGCTTTGGTCTGCTTTTTCCGGTTCCACTGGTCCTGGACAGCAGCATGTAAGCGCTCTGGCCAGTCGTGTTTGGGGCTGTAGCTTGGAGGGATGGGGGACGCAGGCCGGGTGGCTGCCGTGTTGGACGACAAGTGATAAGCGACAGCGGAGGGGCAGGCAAACATACCGACGTCTCCTCGCCGTAGTACATCCTCGCCGGGATCAGGGACAGGAGGCTGTCAAAGGCCTTTGCGTCTTCCCGCAGACGATCCTGCCGTGGGTGTCAATAGAGGAGTCCCAAGAGAAGGGTGCTTACGCCTTCCGACAACCACCACCGCCATTTGGGAGGTGGCGGGGTGGTGCCTGGCAGGACGGGCGGCACAAACCTGCAGCGACAGATCGGTCATTGTGTGCCGGCAAAGCGGATGAAGGAAATCCTTTGTTTCGTTTCGGGTCCTGCTTCTGACAACAGCGACTTGTTCCCTTCGTTTCGTCTGGCGGGAGCGGCAGCGGTGTGAGAGACGGGGTTGTCGGCCGGTCGGGCGAGCTGGGCAGGCAAAAAGTGTCGATGCGGCTGGTGAGAAGACGGGCGGGATTGGCTGGACTGCTACTCGAAATTCGGCCGCTCTGAAATTTTTCGGGGTGTGGAGCAGTCGCTTAGGCGTGCCTTCCGCGAAATCTTGGCGCCTTTTCTGCCGGCGGGCCGGGCCCCTCCCCCGGGCGGTGTCCCACTGCGCACGCGACCATCGGCTCGGTGAGGCAAAGGCGGTCAGCCACACCGTCACCTCATCGGCTGAGGCCTACGATATGAAGCAATAGGAAGCATCACGATAAACCCGAGACGGACATGATCTGACGCATTTGAGACATTGGCAAATGTCATTAGAGAACTAATGTATGTCTAGTTTGACACTCCTGAAGAATCAATGATCCGTGCCTTGATGGCTAGAACACCTCCTGGTCCAGTTCCGTCCTTCTGACATGGCGTCCCCAGCTTCAAGAGAACTTGGCCACGGATCCATGCCCACGACCGAAAAGATCCTCCTCTATCGCTCCTTGCCATGTGATACCACTCCTCTGGTCCGTCCAGCCTGACACCCAGGCGGCGGCCTGTGGCATAAGAAAAAAAACAGTAATGATGATACAAACGAACGCCCGTGACATGGGCTTTCGTGACAGGTCCAAACTCCGTAAACAATGCATGTCGTCGAATGAGACAAATGGTCAACCGGAAACGCCGTCCTTCGAGAGTCATGTGCCCCTGGCACCTCCGAAATGGCTCTTCTCTCCCAAATAGGCAACGAGACCCAGTGAACCACCGATGAAGTTTCGATCCAGCATGTGCCTTCGTGTGACAGCAAGCTAGTCATCCGACTTTTGGTCCACAGAGTTGTAGATATGCGCGGATGAAGTATCCTTAACGCAGAGGAAGCGGCACGCCGCTTCGGAGAGGCGTACAAACAGGAAGAGGGGTGCGTCCCTTCCTTCCGCTGGTCCTCTGCTTGAGAACGATGAGGTCGGACTCGTCCTACGGTCCGGCACCAGTGGCGCTCACAGCGAGAGGCGATCCCTGAGGCGCGAAAATGGAGCTGTCGGCGTTCTTGGAAGTCGACTCGGCCAGGCGCTGGCGCTCGAGCTTCTCGCGCTCGAGCTGCTCCCTCTCCGACTTGGTAATGCGAGGCTTGCGGGTGAGGCTACCGCCGCGGGAACCACGACCGCCGCGCGATCCAGGACCACCACCGCGGCCGGTGCCTCCTTCGCCACCGCCGCCGCGGCCACCTCGGCTGCCACGTCCACCGCGGCTACCACGGCCACGCTTGGGGAGGGCGTCGCGTCTAGAAATGGTCAGCTTGCATACTTGGTTTGTCGTCAGAGGCAGGTGAACATACGCGTTGTGAGCAGGCTTCTCAGGCTCCGACACCAGAGGGCCGGAGTAGACGAAGAAGCCCTCGCTACTGGCCGCTGCCTTCTCCTCCCACAGCATCTCCGAGTCATCGACAAAGTCATCGTCCTTGTCGTACTCATCCTCCTTGAAGTTGCGCTTCTTCTTCTTGGGCTTCTCAGCCTCCTGGCCACTGGTCATGCCGCCCATCTCGACGTTGCTGGCCTCCTTGTCCGAGTCGTCGGACATTTCGTCTCCAGACTCCTGACCGCTGGCAACCTTCTCGAGAGCTGCGGAGGCGGCAGCAATACGGGCCTTGCGGTCCCTCTGCGCGGCAAGGCGAGGGTGGAGAGCATCCCAACCGTAGCTGTCCTCAGCCATGCGCATAAAGTTGACGTACTTGTTCGTCTCTCCGGCCTTGAGGGGAATGTGCAGAACGATGGAAGGAGCCTGGTACTCAGTGCCGGGCTCGGCCTTGCCAAAGTCGAGAATAGAGCGACCCGACTCGGCGATGGCGGTGTAAGGCTCAAGAGGCGCCATCTTGGGCGACGAACCAGCCGTGGCGGTCTTCTTGGGCTTCTGCTGGGGCGAGGTCTTCTTGGAGACGGCGCCGCTGATAGTTGCGTCCTTGCCCTTTGACTCGGCCTTGAACGTGGAACCCATTTGCTTGGTCGTCTCGAGGGCCGTCTGTTTCGTGACAGATGCGGGGGCGGGACGGTGAGGGAATGAAGGCGAGGTAGGTGCGGAATCCCGAGCCTGGACTGGTGTCTTCTGGTACTGTTGAGTAGGCGATACGATGTGGGAGTTGTTGGTAGGGTCAACCAGGCTGGCAATCGAGGGTGAAGCGCTGGGGCGGTTGGTGACCTGTGTGGCGGGGCGGGGAGATGTGGTGCCGCTGAATGTGCCGCGGATGGGATCGTAGTTGCCGCCTCGAATGGGGTCGTAGCTCTGGCCGCTGGAGCGTGCCGGCTGGCTGGAGGTGTCCTTGGCAGAGGTAGGCTCGGGTTCGCTGTTCAGGATGCTCTGCATTGAGCGGGGATACTCCTCGCGCTTGACGGCCTTTTGTGGCTGGTCGTGCTGTGCCGAGGGCGACCGCGATGTGGTTGTGAGGTCCATGAGGTCGGAGATCTTGGACTGGCGTGGGGCGGAAGCAGACGAGGCGAGGGACTTGGAGTCAGCGGGCGGTGAGGGCTCGTCGTCGGTCGGGGCGGTTTTGCGCTTCCGCTGGATGGGTGGCGCGTTGGGGTCCTTTGGCTTCCTCGGCTTGCGAACCTTGGGGGGCTCGTCGGGGTTCTTGGGCTTGACAGTCGAACCAGGCTTGCGGCCGGGCTTCTTACGCGGCAGACCAGCGGCGGTGAGGCGCACCTCGGGCTGTTTCTCGGCAGGCGACGCGATGCCGAAGCGCGGCTGCGAGGGGTCGACGATGATCTCTTCCATCTCCATGATGTCGGTGGTGGTGGGTTGTCGTGTTGGGAAATTTGGGTTGGTCGTAGTTGAGTGGGAGGTGGCGAAAGGTCGTTTGACGATGTTCTGGTAGTACTCCTCTTTCCATGCCCTGGGGGAAGAAAAAGGACAATTATTCGGAACAAGAACCGTTTTTTGTTTCAGTGATCGACAGGTAGGGTTGGTTGGACTTTGAAATTGGTCGAAAAAGAACAATTGGGAAAGTGAATGAATGGAAAGGGCGGGCTGTAGGCGAAACAATAGGCTTCGACAACCGCGGCGCGTCGTAGCAAAAAGGGCAGTTGCAATGTCGCGAATGACCTCACTCCACGCGCTTGGATGTGGAGTCCAAGTCGGGATGCTTAAAGTGGGTGTGGATGGCGGGAGTCGATTATGTAAGGGGGCCTCGGGAGGTCGCGTCGGGGGTTGGGGGGAATTGGGTGTTTGGGTTTGGGGCCGATCGGGGCTTGGAGGTGTTGTCGGTTGGGGGTGTGTGCGGGTCGTCCAAGGGGGGGAAGGGGGGGCCAGCTGGGAATAGCCTCAGGAGAGCTGGGCGGTCGTCGGGCGCAGCGTTTTTGACGTCGTCCGGGACTTTGTCGGGCGCGGCGGGGTCGATGCCGGCGGAAAAAGGACAATCTGAAGACGGTGGGAATATCGGCAGATCGAGCTGCGTCGTTTGATGTTATCAAGACGATGATTGGGGCCTGCCGCGATGGCGAAACCGATGGAGAGGTGATTGTCGTGGCCGATTTTGCGGTGTTTTGGGGGTTGGAGGAGGAGAAAGTGGTCGGGGGGAGACGACGATGGAAAGTGGTGATGGGGGATGGCTACGTTTTGGAGAGACAAGTAATGGGCCTCTTTTTCTGGCGCGGCGGCATTTGGCCAGGTTTGGCCAGGGGGGGTGGGTGTGGACAAGAAGACGAGAGAAAATACGGGGCACGAGAAAGGACGAGACGGACGGATTCACTTTTTGGCAAGCAAAGCAATCAACCAGGCAAGGGCAGCAGGGAGCGAGCGAGCGAAGATTGCCTCGAGTGCCCGACGTGGTATTAGCCAACCCAGGCGAGATGGGGTGGGTGAGTGGGCGGCGGCAGGCGAGAGAGCGAGGGAGAAACCTCTGTCGGGGGGCGTGACGGGAGTGTGCCTGGGGCGGCTGCCGGGTGGAAGCATGACGGGGTCATGCTGGGCCACGGGAACACCAAAGAAAGTGACTGAACCTGCGCCCAGCCCAGGGGGGTCAGCGGCGTTAAGGAACAGAGAACGGGAAGGGAAAGGGAAAGGGGGACGGAGGACGGAGGGTCGGCCGGGCGGGCGGGCGGGCAACCAGAAGGAATGGGCAGAAGAACAACGCTGGAGGTCAAGCTGCCATGTGGTCGGGTGTCGAAGAGGACGACACAGGACGGACGGTACGGGGACGTGCATCAGCTGGCTGGCTTTGGGTTAATGATGTGTGCCTTGCTTGGATGGGATGGAACAACTGATTCAGTCCGGGGGGTGGAGGGGCAGGGGACTGACTGATTGACTGACCGAATTGGCCGACCGTCAGCACAGTGGATGGGACAGCCGAGGATGAATGGCTATCGCCGAATGGCGTGTCGTCGCCCCCGCCGCTGATACCTGGATACCGTGGGCTGGGTGCCTGGCAAAATGTCGCGGTGCTGTTCTTCTGTGTGCGTGTTGCGTGCACGAGCCCCATCATGTTTGGATCAACGAGGACGGGGAAATGCCTGGTCGACTGGATCGAGCAAGCCGCGTGGTTGGCCGCGTCGTGGAAGGTCAGGCGGCTCCGGTGGGCCAGGGTCCGGGTCGCCCGGGAAGTAGCCTGTACTTGGCAAAGCATGAATAATTACGTCCGAAAGCGCGGAAAACCGTCTTTTCGAGACATGCCAAAGTACCCGCTACCCCGCCGTTGGGGAAGGGACCTGGTGCGCGCCTGCTGGCCCAGGGACAACCTCCCAAGCTTCCGGGTTGGGGCTAGCGGGTGGCCCACTTTAGCGCCGTCGGACAGGGATTGTTTCGCGCACGAAGAAAGCTGCCGAGCAGGGGGCGGGCCCCCCGAACGGATGCATAAGGGAACGCGGGGTGCGCCGCAGCCGGGCCATTCCAGGGGCATTTATTTGTTGTCGGCGGAAGCACTGCCCGTCATTCGAAGGTATGTTTGGGCACATCGTCCTTCCCTGTGGGTTGAGACCAGATGCGTCCGTCAGATGGGCAAGAAAAGGTTTTGACGGGGCGGCGCGAGGCCCGGCGTTCGGACGGTGCAGATCCCGCCCGGGCGTGTCGCAGCAATTGCAATCGTGACCTGGTGGCGCAGGAAACAACCCGCCTGCATTTGACGCCAACGACCGTGTTTTGAAACGGGGCGGACCAAATACGGTTTAATAATATTTTGGAGGTGTGCAACATAAAGAGGGAGAAGAAATGGTCGCATGAAGCTTTGCGGCCTTCTTCAATCTCCGCCCCGACTAGGCGACCTCCTGCCGAGGCGAAAAAAAGAATAGCATTGTTTGACGGGATCGGAAACGTGGATCGGCGCTAGGCCTGCATAGGGGTGCTTCAAGTGCTGTGGCTGGTTTGAGCTTCAGCCACAGATGACATATGCTCCGCCCCGCCTTTGACGAGGGGCTGATGTTCTGTTTGTCTTTTGGCGCCAGAGAAAAGTCCCGAAGCACATCACACCAACCGTCGAGAGCAGCGCTGACCGACCTGTACTCTACTCTCATAATTACTCGAACCATATCCCCCGACCTCCGACACTTCCTCTGCGACCGAAACGATATGGACTTCATCGGCGACATTGTCGAGCGGGACACGTCCCAGTCCAAACCTCCCGTCACATTCGACGACATTGAGCCGTCCACCACCGGCTTCCCCGTGCACAGGAAAAAGCCCCGCGTCTCAGCATTCAAGCGCCAACAGCAGGGCAAGGCCGGCTATGAGGCTTCCGCAACCGCCGGATCATCCGCCAGGGTCGCCCACGAGTCGAAGCTCGAGGCAGCCGGTGGTGATGCGCCAAAGGACGATTTCGAGGCGGCTGAGCGGAAACGGATAGACCAAGAAAACCAAGCCAAGATCGAGAACATGTCGCCCGAAGAGATTGAACAAGAGCGGGCGGAGCTCATGTCAGGTCTCAACCCGAGCCTCATTCAGCGACTGCTGCTGCGCGCCAATATTGACGAGAAGCCGGACGGCAAGGACCCCTGGGCGGAAGACGAGGCGAGGAGAGGCCCTGCGCCGGAGATCAAGATTGAAGATACAACAGCTCCGCCGCCGAAACCGAAAAAGTCCGTCAAGATCGATCCGTCAGCAGTGCCGATATCGAAACCTCCCGTGGACGAGTCGAGAGCACCGGCCGAGCCTCCCAAGGACCTCTTCCCCATCTCCGACCAGCCCGACTCGACACACTTCCCCGCGGCACCTGAGCTCCCCGATCTCGACCCTTCGCATCCCGACTTCCTCGCGACACTTCATGAGAAGTTCTTCCCCAATCTCCCCGCCGACCCCAGCAAGCTGGCATGGATGGCGCCGCTGCCAACGCCCGACTCTGAGGCCGACCGCGACTCGCCCTACTACCCTGGGCAAGAGTCCCTACCGATTTCGGCGCTGCGCTTCGACTTCCGCGGTGCGCTAATCCCGCCGAGACTAAGCCGCCAGATCCCCGTGACAAAGGGTCTACACCACCACGGCCAGGCTCCCGAGGCCGCGGGCTACACGATTGAAGAGCTGGCTATCCTTGCGCGCAGTGCGGTGCCGGCGCAGAGGTGTGTCTCGTTCCAGACTCTGGGGCGCATTCTCTACCGTCTGGGCCAGGGCGACTGGGGCCGTGGTGAGAATGATGGTGTGGCTCGGGGTATCTGGAGCAGTGTTGTCGAGGGGCGCGTGCTGGAGAGCTTGTCCGAGGCGGCTACAAAGGACTCGGGACACCGCGGGAGCCGGGCGTACGCGACTGAGGCGTTGTGGCTGTTGGAGAAGGGAGGTTGGAAGGAACAGCTGCAGGTGAGGTAGATATGAATAGGACGCGGTGGGAATGGACGTGGGATGTGTCGGGACGAAGTGATGATGTTCTACTAAGCTCGGCTTTCTTCACTACTTCCCATGGGCACGAGTGATGATCTCGGGTACCGCACCCGATGGATTGTTTTCAACATGCGATGACCGACCGACTGGCTTCTTACACCGTTGGCATTCAGTAAAAGACAAATTAGAAAGGCACCCGGATGCTCATCTTCCAAAAACTGCAGGGCGAGTGCGGGCGTTCGCCGTGCTTCTCTTGCTTTCTGAGCTGAGGCTGAGATTCGGCGACCCTTTGCCGATGACTCGACACCGAAATAAACCATGTCGACGAAACGCTTTCGATCGCATCGCGGAATGCAAACATGAAGCTTCAATCCATTGAGTGATTTAAGAATCTACAAATACTTCCAGCATGCTCTCAACGTTACGCACCGATGTCAACGCAAGTGGTCGCAGCCGCCCCGACACCCCACGTCATCACTCCAAACCGCCCACCACATAAATTGACGCTGAAGCACCATCAACCACCAATCTCGACCCCCCATCGAAAATGTCAAACACATCACTCGACACGCCACAATTCGACATCTTCAGGGACTGCCTCTCGGCAGCCATCGTTGAGAGGGTCACGAGGCCTGCAGCCAAAACGAAGAAACGGGCGCGAAAGGGCAAAAACGATCCTGCTGATGTCACTCCGGCTAGCCACTTGAACGACACCGACACCACAAACGATGCCGAAGACCTCGCCGAATTCACCAACTACATCGCTGGCGAGACCTTCGAGGCCCTTCCAGATGATCTTAAAACCTTGACACACCTCACCTGGGCGGCCTCAGGCGACATCCAAACTCGCTACGCCCTCCCGCTGACAGGCTCCGACGCAGCAGCCATCCTGCACAGTCTGGACCCATCAATTCCCGAGTCACTCATCATATACGGCATCATCGACGGCGTGAAGCAAGGTGCCCCAGAACTTCTGGCTCCCGTACTGAGCGACTTCATCGGCGCCGCAACCGCTCCTCCGCCCCCGCCTCGCGCGACCAAGGGCGCCGCTGAAGGCTGTGAGCTCTGCGGCCGGGACTGGATCCCGCTGACCTACCACCACCTCATCCCTCGCTTTGTGCACGAAAAAGCCGTCAAAAGGGGCTGGCACCGGCCTGAGGATCTCGAAAACGTCGCATGGCTGTGCCGCCTCTGTCACTCGTCGGTCCACCGCTTTGCCTCGCATGAGGATCTCGCCAGGCATTACTACACTGTCGAGCTGCTGCTGGCTGAGGATGAGGTGGCCAAGTTTGCGCGCTACGCCAGCAAGGTGAGGTGGAAGGGGCGGTAGCCTTCTGTCCTATTTTCAATGCCATTTATCACTGATCTCTTTGCGTCATGTACCATGGTGCTCGTGTTGAGTGGCTACTATGTCAGGTGTCTGTCTAGCGACGCATCTGGTCCTCGATGATCTCCCCATCAGGGCACCCAAAGGCGCTGCAGCCAATGGTCGGCTCCTCGGTGGCCTCCTCATCCCTGGTCTTGAAAATGTCACGCGGAGAAAAGAAGTTAGGGCACTTTGCAGGCGCATACTTGAGACAGATCTTGCCCTTGCCGAGGACAGCGCAGCACGAGTTGACGACGCAGCCCTCGCCAGTCTTGCAATCGCTGTTCTTGGAGCATGCCTTTGCCGCGAAGCAGTTGTTGTCCTCGACGCAGGCCTTTTGCCCGTCGGCGGCGAGGAGGCATGCGCACCACTTGCCGCCGCATGGCCACTGGTTGATGAAAGGCACCGGGCAGCTGAGTGGAAGCTTGCAGCCTGTGTTGACGTAGGAGGTTACAACGGCCGTAGTTGTGGGTGTTGGGAGGGAGGTGACGGTGGCTGTGGCGCCCCAGCAGCTACAGGCGGAGGAGAAGCCTTCGGGGCCGTTGCAGGACGAGGCGTACTCAGGGACGCTGGTGGGGATGGAGGTCACGGCTGTGCCGGGGGCGTTGCGCTGCTCGACTTCACGACGGGCCACGGGGGGGCTGTCGGTGTAGACGGTGGTGGTCTCGGTCTTTGTACTGCGGGGTGTGAGCGTGGGACAGGCCGAGGGGGCGATACTGAGAGGCTTACAAGGTGGCGGGCGTGACTGTGGTCATCATGAAGGACTCGCAGTCCTCGAAGCGGGAGGTGAGGTCGGGCTTCTTGCCGACGCGGGTGCCAGTGACGCCGCGAGCGCAGTTGTTGGCGTTGCAGCCGGAGCTGCCAGTGGCAAGGGCGCCGCTGGCAAGAGAGAGAGTGATGGCGAGGTAGAACTTCATGTTAGGCGAGGTGAGTGCAAAGGCTTGGTGATGGTGAGCACATCAAGAGGATACGATGGTCGGACAACCTGACACTTATACTCAGACAATCCTCCAACGCATCTCGAACTCCGCCGCTTCACAGCAAAAGTTCCCACTTGAGTTTCCCTCCTTGCAACCCTCGTCGGATGCAAGCGCATCGATAGTTCCAGCACAGTTCAGCTGGCCCCGAAACCGACGGCAACACCACATCCTCGCGACCCCGGCCTGTCGTGAGGCTCAATCGGGACGACGGGAGCTTCGGAGCTTTTGGAAAGGCCAATGACATGCTGAAATCCATGCCGGTGTCCCAAGGCGGCCCTCGATGTGGCCACAACCTGCGCAATATGGATGCCTCGTTTGCAAGCCTCAACTGATTGTCACCGCTTCCTCCGCACGCCCACCGCCTCGCCCGGGATCTGAGCTGATGCCGCCGCAAGGCAGGGCGACAGAGGCGGCAGCGCGGGAATGGTCAGCGTGCTGTCAGGTTTCTGCCAAGACGTGCTCGGCGCCAGGGGCCCGGGGCGACATGGGGTTATACTGGCAGGACTAGGCTCTTTCGAGTCCTGTGAATCCCCAAAAAGGACTTCATTGCGGCGCGTCCAGGGATACGTGGGAGGCTGATGGCGAGCTTCGTGCGGGGTATAGCAACAGAGCTTGCTCGTTGCATTCAGGGCTGAAGCAGGCTGCATGGACGTCATGCGAGGCCATGCAACCGAGGGGGTGATGCGTGCCGATGGAGGACATGGGCGCGCGCGCAGGAAGTCATGTGGCGGCGAGCCACGCTGGATGACTTGATGCCTGCCCGAGCTCTGTCGAGGAAGCTGGCTCTGTGAGGTGGCCATCAAAGGCAGACCTAGGACGGGGAGAACGAAGAATGATGGCATCGTGAAGTGTGCAGCCACTCGGCCACACAGCCCAGGCATGTTGCACAACAACTCCACCATCGGCGGAGTACCATCAAGCATGCCGACCCAAACGGGATGGGCAGGCCATATGGGGATGTGCTCGGAGAATTCAGAGACCCGAGCAGAGGCCTAGACCGGCAACAGAGGTTGGATGGGATACATGGCCAGCTCTGTTCATGCCGCAGGATCCGGAAGAGGAAGACACACCGCCCTATCGTGAGAGCGAGGCCTATCGCAACAGGGGACCGCCGGCAGGCAAACAGACATGGCTGAGCTGAGGTTGACTGCCTATCATGGGTATCGAGCTGGCCGGATGACGCGGCAGTCTGTCAAAGGTACGTTCAGCAAAGGGCTGCCCATGGATGCTTCTCGGCCCCCATATTGAAAAGACGATGGAAGGGAAAGGCGGTTTCCGGCTGACACAAACCGTTTTCCCAGCCCCCGGACCAGTTGGGTTGCAGTGAAGGTAGGCGGCGTTGGTGGTGAAGCGTCCGGACCCTCTTTTATTTTGCCTCGGTCCAGCCCGAACTCACCACCGAAACTCACCCAACCCAGCCAGACCTTCACCACCAAAAATCCCTCATGATTCCAGCACCTTGACCAATTTTCAACGATTGGGCGATTGGTTTAGTGGTATAACGTCTGCTTAGCATGCTGAAGGTCGCGCGTTCGATTCGCGCATTGTCCAAATCTTTTGCTTTTTGCTTCTTCGTCACGAGGTTTCTCTGACTTTTTGCATCCATTCTTCGCTTGCGAGTCGCTGGTGCTGTCTGGGCCGTGATGGCCCGTGGACTCGGAGGGCTTGGGCTTGGTGTCGATATCCTGTTGTAAGTGATTGGATCTAGCGGGTGCAGCAGGCGATGACTGAGTGGAAAGTCGGCAAGGAGCGAGGGCTGTCGTCTGTGGAAAAGGTTCAATTGCGGTCGCTCAAACAAGTCTACCTACCCAGTACCCATCTACAAACCAAACGCCAAACACCAAGCCTCTAGATCCCGAAAGCAAGTCTAGTCCTTGTGGATCTCGACCGCTGCCGGCGCGCCGACAAGAGCCTTGCATTGGGCATAGATGACAAACTGTCCAGCAACAAGACCGCAGGTCATGACGATCCTGGGCGCCAGACCGCTGAACATGAGACGGCGCGGACCAAACTCCTTGGCCAGCTGGAACATCCTGCTGGTCGCGCCCTGTCCCTTGTCGCCAGCTCCCTTGTTCATGGCAGACAGCAGCGTGTCAGCCGGGTGAGAGAGAACAGCGGCAGCAACACCAGCGACGATACCCGAGGTCAGCTCAACACC
Source organism: Plectosphaerella plurivora (assembly GCA_020726575.1). Lineage (NCBI taxonomy): Eukaryota > Fungi > Ascomycota > Sordariomycetes > Glomerellales > Plectosphaerellaceae > Plectosphaerella > Plectosphaerella plurivora. Next base: position 28,173 of record JAGSXJ010000034.1, read on the forward strand.
GGTGCTCTGCAGATGCGTGAGGGCGGCCTTGCGCTCGCTCCCAATGGTGCGGTAGATAGCCTCAACAGCAGCCTCGTGCACGGAGAACTGGCCAACGGCATAGGGCACCTGCTTGAAGAGCAGCGGGACGAAACCAGAGTAGAATCCCCTCAGACCCTCCTCCCTTGCGAGGCGCGCAAAGCCTGGCACCAGGCCGCTGGCGAACCCGCGCTGCGACACGAGACGGATGCGCGTCGCCTCGAGGGGACACAGCAGAATGTCGGCGAAGAACTCGGCGGCGGCGCTGGAACCCAGGTAGATGGCTGTGCGGTTCGGGACGGCCTTTTCGGGTCCGCCGGCGAGACCGATGAATTGCTTCTTGAAGAACTCGTAGCCGGCGAACTTTCCGCCGCCCTGGACGAGGTAGCCGACGGCCGTGGGGCCGAAGCCTGTAAGCAGCGCTGCGGGGCCTTCGTTGGCGACAATTGTGCGGGCTGCGCGGACCATGTTGTAGCCCTTGAGAGAGTCGTCGACCTGGATGCGTGTCTTGACGACATCTATGGGTGTAGCGGCCTGTACGATGAAGAGTCAGCGGGCTGTCGCGGAGTAGACAGCTTGCAGAGTGAGGACGTACGCCATGGGTGGACGTGGCGGCCAGAGCGCCGGCGCCGAAGAACTTGACATAGTCGGTTGCCGTGAAGTCAGGAAGGCCTGGTGATGATGCTGATTTGGCCGCCATTGTGCTGGTACTGCTGCTGGTGCTGCTGCGATGCAAAAGAAGAGGAAGCTATCTCGTCTTTTTTGCGACCGCGGATCAGGGAGAGACAAGAGACAGAAATATGTAGGGGACCAGAGCTCCAAGTCCGCATTCGGTAGCTGCTCGTTCCTGGAATCGGCCCTCCCTGTTTGCCGCCAGGGCGGCGCGCTGAGTGATTGATGCGGCGGTAGCGTGCCGATGACGTCGACGGGTCGCACAGCGTCATCGCGCCTCGGCCCGCCCACAGAACTTGACCAGCACTGCGCTGCTGTCCTGCACCGAACGGATGCGCCGGGGGACCTGTCGTCAATTGACATCTTAGCGCACCTGTCGATCCTCACCGACGCCCGCATCGTTCCGTGGCTCGGCCCGTCGTCGGGGGGCAGGAGTCATCATTCGCGGCATCGCGGCATTCGGTCGGGGCTTGAGGTCGATGCCGACCGCCGAAGCGCGAGACGACCGGACCCAGGCAATCGATGGGACGACTGAGGATGGCAGGTTTCGTTGGCCTATGGGTCATCGAACAGGTATCTAATCAGCTCGACTTCTGCGCTGCCTGCAAACACTGACCGTCCCTCCTCATCCGTGTCTCCATTGACAATGGCTTGTTGATTCCGTCGTTGTGTTGTATTCCAGCTTTCCGTCCAGATCCAAATAAGGGCAGTCGTCTGGATTGGCGTATAATGTGCCTCCCAACTTCTCGATCCATTGACACCTCTCGTTCATGGTCCTTGCATTGTAGATCTTGGCCACTCCGCGTTCTGTAGCATCATCTGCGCTCATATATATAGCCCAGACTCCTCCCCCGGACGAAGGCCATCCAAAGAATTTGACATCGTCATCAAATCGGTCGAGATAAGACCGTCTACTCTCATAATTGCTTTCTTGCCTCGTCGAGGCCCACCATTTGGGGCCCAGCTTGCGCATTCTCTCGCAGTGAGCGTCTTCCTCCTGGGGATCGGTGGAGCGCGACACTTCCTCGAAACGGTCGAGGCCCAGAAAGTCCAGCTCAGCGCCGTCACAGAACATGACAAGGTAGCCGCCCGTGCTAGGCCAGCCCTTGACGTTGGCCAGGCCCCAGCTGCCGAACGAGACGCGGTACGGTAAGTTCGGCTCGGCCATCGCTGTATATTCGACCCGAGCTTCTGGCTTCTGCAATGCGGCTTGCGCGGGTGTCGCCGTGGAGGTTGAGGTAGCAGCCCAGACGCCAGTAAGGGTGGCGGCGATGAAAGTGTAGACCAGGAGACCGGTTCTGTTGCGAGAGATCATGATGTACCTAGATCAAGAGCTACTAGTCGGGTTGTGATTAGGAACGAAGAGAATACTGAATGCCGTTTGGAAGCACAAGTCAAATGCAATGGGCGCCGTGGGTGCGAGTTTAAGGGGCGACACAGGTCTCATCCACCGGGCATCAGCGCTATTAATAGATGAAGGATGCCTGGCACCGACTTGAAGACCAACCAGCTGGAAGGCGGGGTGTACCGGCTTTCTTACCATGATAAGTACCAACGGCCCAACGGCAGCATCATTGAATGTTCAGGTAGCCTGGGTGCCTGCACTGCCTGGAGGGGTCAGGGGTGTCAGCTTGTGAGGCTACCCTATTTCTCCCACTAACTCGCCGTGGAAGGTAACAATAGCAGGCAATCAAACCCCTGACACATCCAGCTACACGACTCATGTTAATACCGCCCAGGCTCGACCCTTAACCACCTAAAGCCCACATGGCCAATTCTACCAAAGCGCACATGGATCCTTGACAAACAAGAGAGCCTCACTGTCAAGACAGAATCAAAGTCAGTTTACAGTCAAGGCACACAGACACATGCTAAACTTCTAGGCGAGTTCAGGGTCATATCAGCACATGCACGGTGCAACTCCCATGCCGCATTCGCAGCACGGCCAATTCCACCCTACCTACAATGGGCCATCAATACCACCTTCCGAGGGAGGATTCCCATACTGGTACGGTGCGATGACCCCTTTGCGATGTTGCCCGTGCGGTTCAGCACAGACTGTGGCATACACCACAAGCAAGGGCCCCGAATCTGGTCTTGCTCGTGTCAACTTTTGCCCTACTTACTTTGCTCGGCTGGGTCTGGACCAGCTCGTCATCCATAAAGCGGACCATCCCGTCTGGGATGTTCGAGGAGGCGGATGGGTAGCTGTTAAATGAAGATCCTGGATTGGTGTCTTTTAACTTGAACCGCCCAGCTCGGAGTAGTAAGCTGATCACGTGGTCGCATTCTGTCCATGAAAATCGTGAAGGTGACGTAGCGCACGGACTTCAACTGTGGAGGCTTGTCGTTGCCCAGCCACCTCAAAACTGCTGCTATCGCCCGGGCGTACAGTGGTGCATGACATGTCTGAGGACAGCGACAGCACCCGACGCAGCCGAACAATCCTCGAAGCTGCTTGTAGCAGTTGAGGCCTTCGAAGGCGCATCTGGCACTGGTCATTTCTGGCCCTGACTACAGTGACTAAGAGCAGCCATCTACCTTGCTCGAACCAGACCAGACGGGACCCCTCAGAAGGTACTCGTCTTCTCTTCCTCGGACACAGTGTAAGTAGGTATGTCGACCCACGTCAAAGAAAAGGGGTATACTGACTATTACATAGATCATTCTGTTTCCAAGTCACAACTTGGCTTGCTGGCATCCCCCATCTGCTTGACATCAGCTTGACAATCAACCTGGAACAACTTGACAGAACGCTCCATCAATTAATGTTCATCGTCCCGTGTTTCTTCCACTCGGATTCATGCCAGGAATGTCCCTCAAATCATACCACGCCTCTTTGACGCCACCTTTCAGACGAAATCTTACACACATCACGCCTCTTAGTGGCGCATCCAAGCATCGGAGTCACACTTCCAGGTGATACACCAAGCCTCCTTTGGGGTGACTCCTCACGTCCCTTGGTTTGACGTCTTAACGGGCCACACCCTCGGTACCGAAGACTCATCATTCCACATCCTCGACGACTAAGCGCCCCGTTTGGTGCCTCGCAGCCACAGAACAGCCCGACTCCACACGTGGACAGCCACCCAGCCGGGTATCAGAGGTCTCACGACTCCACGCGTTTAAGAGAGTCCACGCATCTATCAGGATTCTAGGGCTTCAGAAAAACGGAGCCAGCCCTCAAAGTCAATTCCAGCTCACGCTGGAAAAAACTCTGCAGCCTTTCCTCTCCTCCTCTTCCCTCATCACCTGAGAAGCTGGCATCTCCCACCACTTCTTCTCCTCACATCTTCACCCAGACAAGATCATCCAGTCCTGCTATCACGAGATCAGTGTTACACAGGCTGCATCATCTGTGTCTTCCAGATTCTCTTTTCTGCCTCTCGACCATTTCCACGGCCAGTCCAGTTCTGCAGGGCGTCACCAAGCGTTTCGTCAAACTCAAGCACTGCCTCATTCCCCTTCAACCATCAGTCAAGTTCTTGCAACCGTCTTGTCAGCGCCGGCGCCAGCGTCAGCATCGGCCCTCTGCCTCTTCTTTCAGCCTCGTCCACGAAAAGTCGAGCCATCTGAGACTTCCAGCTGAAGCGAATCACAGCCTCATCGCCCAGCCTCCTTCGACCAGTCAAGTTCCCATCCGACAGCTCATCACCGTCTCATCTTCTCTCCGCGACACTCTCTTCTTCGCTCATTCTTGAGTACAGTCGAGTCACCCAAGTCAAGGTCTCATTTCTGCCTCTCCCCTTCGATGCTCCTCACTACAGCAAGCCGAGTTTCTCAGAACATCCAGCTGAGGATCCCCCCTTCACGCACCATCTGGTATTTCTCTACTCCTGCCCCCGCTCTCGACTCAGTCTTCCCGTCTTTGCACAAGTGCAATGTCTTCCAACGGCGAGATCAACAACAGAAAGCGCAAGGCTGAGGCTCTCATCAAGGCCGAGCCCGGCAGCAAGAGACAGCCCCTTGTCAACACCGAGCCCCGCGTCAAGACTGAGACTGGCGTCAGGACCAGGACCAGCATCAGGACCAAGACCGGCATCAGGACCAAGCCCAGCATCAGAACCAAGCCCAGCGCCAGGAGCGAGCCCTTCATTAAGGCTGAGCCTCTCGACGAGGACCCGTACAGACCTGCTTCTAGGGACACTTCTCAGGACAGCATGGCAGCTCCAAGCACCCCAGGAGCGGATTTCGTCCCCGAAATCCCCATCGAACGCATCTGGGACTATGCGAACTCCACCAAGGGCGAGATCAACCTGATCAATGCCTCCATCAGAACCAAGGGCATCATTCCCGAGAAACTGACTCAACGTGTTCGGCTTTTCATCAACTTCTGCGAGGCCAGTGCTCTGACGGCCGCCTCCATCCCTAAGAACAAGAAGTTCGAGTTCCTGAGGGTCTTGAAGACGATCAGGGACGGCGACACCGAGATCAACAATGTGGCGACCCCATACACCGAGGACATCAAGGCGCGGGCTGGTAAGCTCGTAGAGCTCTACGACGCAGACATTGTCGACGATTTCGCTGAGCTTGACCTCAACAAGGCCGAGTCCGAGGAGGCCGATCCAGCTCCCTCCGCCCGCGGTGGCTCTGGAGCCGGAGGACATGTTTCTGTCAAGTCAACCAAGGGCAAGCCCAAGAAGGTTCTCGAAGACCGCGTCATCTACAAGCCCCGTCCGGCCCATCCCATCTACGGCGACAACGGCCCCATGCGCGGCCTCACATACTCGACGGACAAGAACAACAAGCACAAGGCCTACGTGCTCAACGACCAGTATGCTCTTGAACGCCGCAACCCCAACGTCGCCGGCTCCAACGGCATCGCCCCCAACACCTGGTACCCATTCCAGCTCAACGCCCTCTTCCACGGCGCGCATGGGTCCAGGATGGGTGGCATTGCCGGCGACAAGACCAGGGGCGCCTACTCGATCGTCGTCTCGGGCATGTAAGTTTAACCCCCCTTATCTTGCTACTCATGTTTTCACGTTGCTAAGTATATAGGTACAGCGATCTCGACGTCGACAAGGGCGACGTCCTCTTCTACTCGGGCTCTGGCAGCCACATGAATGCCAACCCGGACGCGCCCTTGGAGACCAACGCCACGGCGCTCCTCAAGACCTCGCGCCGGACGCGCGTCCTTGTGCGGGTGCTGCGGTCGGCGTCGAGCGGCGGCGCCCGTCAGGCGCACCGGCTGAGCCCGGCCGGCGGCCTCCGCTACGACGGCCTCTACGAGGTCGTCGGCCAGGCCATCCGCCACAACAAGCTGGGCGGAGCGTACTACCAGTTCGAGCTGGTGCGCCGCGACACCTGGGCCATTGACCCCACCGTGCCGAGCCAGGAGCAGCTCGCGCAGCTGGATGCCATCCGAAGGGCCGTGATTTAGGAGGACGACTCGGTGGCGGCGGCGGCAGAGGAGGTGGAGGAGGAGGAGGAGGAGGAGGAGGAGGAGGAGGAGGAGGAGGAGGAGGAGGAGGAGGAGGAGGAGGAGGAGGAGGAGGAGGAGGAGGAGGAGGAGGAGGAGGAGGAGGAGGAGGAGGAGGAGGAGGAGGAGGAGGAGGAGGAGGAGGAGGAGGAGGAGGAGGAGGAGGAGGAGGAGGAGGAGGAGAGTCTGTTTGTTTAGCGTTGGGGGCTTTATACGCGAGAGGCGAGGCCGGAATTTTGCTAGGAAGGCACGAGTATGCCATTAATACGGAAGCTATCTTGCTCAACATGTCGCTCCACGAAAGGAGATGGTCAGTTTGCTTAATGACTCGGGGGATGTTGCTTGAAGACTGCTTACGTGGTTGGCCTGCGGGCCTTAACTGATGGAAAGTGATTCTTCCTACTTGGGACTTGAAATGAATGATGATTCTAGGGTACTTGCCTTCGATGACTTTCGAGGCAGCCTGGAGTCCTCGATAGCTTATTGCAGATGCCGAGCACGTCGGGCCTCGACACGATGGTGTGACTTGTCTGTCACGAGAAACGTCCTGGGCCAAGGTATAAATTTGAATTTTGGACTATTTCTTGCTCTTGCTGATGTTTAATATCTCGGCAACAAGTGCATCAAGTCGTACCGACGCTGAACACTGCCGTTGAGATCGAGGAGAGGCAGGCTCCGGCCAACTTCTGGGTACACTGGGCAGGTGCTGGTTTTTCTGCCGCACCAAGACCTCAGCCAACCTCAAAGTCCCGAGCCTCGCCATGCTTCTTCCTCCCCCATTCCGCCATGCCACGGGCAAGATCCTCCGAGAATTTCTTGTCATACCGAAGACCGCTCTGCGCATGTGCTAGTCTGCCCGTCCGCCAGGTGAGCCAGTCCTCCGCCAGCAATCCTCCAGGATGCCTGATAAGCCCACAGGCAATGTCCAGGACCTTGTCGCCATTGGAATGCTCGCGCGTGCCATAGAGGCCAAAGAAGGCAGCCACCGTTGCGCCGCAGGTACCACAGAAGGATCGAAGCGTGCCTTCCGACGAGACGTACGTCTTTGAGGTGCCGAGTCGCAAGTCGTCGGGAAACGCGGGCGACAGGCGGGACATGGGAACAAAGAGCCAGGGGATGACATGGACCCCCGTCTGCAGGCGGCAGTCGTCGCAAACATCCATGACCGCCATCCATTTCTGGGGGTCGTACGGCGAGACCCACGACTTGTACTCGGCATCGGCCTGCATTTCGGGGGTGGGCCGAAGAACAGCAAAGGAAACACCGCCGCAGTGGCACTCGAGCTGCAAGGTGTCGGGGTCACTGCCGATACCCGACACCTCCTCTACAGCAGGGCCATCAACCGGACTCTCACCCACCCCATCTGCTCGCGGGAACCAGTCGGCAAGCCCACTCAAGCTCCTGTCGCAGTTGACGTGCTTCTTCTCGCCCCAGACAACTGGCACGTCGTCGCGGTTTGCGTCAAAGATGGAGGTCGAAATGACCCAGTCCCCGTCTTCGATGCCAATATCGCCGATGTGACAGCTACAGGTGCTGCAGAAGTAGCGGTCGCTGAGGGCTGTCGCATGGCGGTACCTCGTCAACTTTCCGAGGCTCGAGGGAGCCACCCATTGGGGCGCAACACCGGGTGGAAGCTGCGAGTGGAAAACACCAAAGGACCCGTGGACTTGGCGACAGATGCTACAGTGGCAGATATGGACGCCGAGGGGCAGGGCGTCAGCGGCCACTTCGATGGTGAAGTGGATATTCTTGCAGAAGCATTGCGCCGTCAACGTCTTTGTCTGCATGTTGGCCAGGCTGCTTTGTGAGGAGCGCACAAAGGGCTGCGTGGAAGGGAAAGTCCGGGCAGTGTGAGATGGTAAGTTTTCCCCTCCTTCGAGTTCCCGAGATGCTCTTGACTACTGGCGGGGCCTGGTGCTGGAGGGTAGCTGGCAGCACCCGATCTGACTGGACACAGCCCGTCTGGGGTCGACTTGTCACACAAAGGGCGCGCTTCAACCCACGGGCGGCTTCAAAGAAACAAAGCTCCATGGCAGCCTCCCTTGGCTGGTATTGGCAACAATGACTCCGTCAAAGACGAGAGCATGGGACGAAGGTCTACGAGGACTGCTTTGTCCTCTCGCGGGCCATGCAGTGCTGCCTGCGCCGTCTACAAGGCGCCAGGCCCAGGTCCAAGTCTACAATGTCCATGTCAAAACACCAACACATCTGAATTAGTGGGTTGAGCTCTCTCCGGACGGTTCATTCCACGTCCATCGACTGTCAGATCTCCATTTTCCATCGTCTTTCTGATTTCGGATCTCTCGATACCCGTCTGCATCGGCACATCTCAACGACCTACCATGGAGTTCGTACCGTTAGACTATCACGAGGATGGGGGGCACTTACCAGTCCTGCCGTCCGAGACACAGACCATGAAGGAGCCAGCTAGCTGTATGGACCGGCTCTACAACTCTCTCAACTCCTACCGAGACGAAGTTCCTCACAGTCAGCCTGACCGTTCCACCTGGCACCATGACGACGTCAACGAGCATCTTCGCCGCCTCGGAGCCGGTACGCATTGGCCGATGCCTGAAGTCATCAAAGCTGATGAGGCCTTGAAGATCACAGAGAAATGGAGGCATTCGATATACGACAGCTGGGTTCAGCTCGACAAGCTCGTCCGGGAGCGTTTCGATCACATTGCGTTCCCTATCCGCAGCGAGAAGACCATCAGCGATGAAGCCCTCTCAGACATGATCGAGGCCGCGTGGCAGACTACCACCGAAGCGCCTCTGATCAGCGACGTCTTTCACGATACGGCGCTTCCCGAAAACCTGAAGACTGGGCTTGAGGCCTGGTCAGAAATCTCTACGGGCCTTGTCAAGGACGCCCCCTATCCCATTCCTTCCTACTCTATCGGTCCCAAGGGAACCGGAAAGGACAAGTTCTCGGATTTCGAAGCCTACGTCCACCGCCACAAGGTGGCCTTTCAGATTCCGGCACTCAATCTCGAACAGCTCACGAACCGCAAGCTTCTCATCATGTTCATCGTTCAACGGACGGTGAAAACGCCCCCCTACTTTCCCCTCGCAGACTGGGAGGCCATGCATATCGGGCGCACTGGGCGGCTGCTGTCGGCCCCATTCTGTGACGGAACCTTCATGACGTTTCTTCGCGGGCGCCATCCGGAGGAATGGCATGAGACAAACGACAAGTGGGAGCGTCAGTACGTGTGGGACGGACGTCCCTGCAGCTGGGACATACAGCAAGGTGAAAGCATCAAGAAGCTGATGCATCCAGCCCATGGACGCGTTCTCGAAACGGACGAAAGATGCGGTCCGACCAAGGAGTGGAAGTTCGACTACAATCTCAACTTGAACCAACGTGGTCTCGTTTATGACTGGGGCGAGGGGCTGCTAGTCCTTCAGGCTCAATCGGCAATCTACAGATTCTGTCTGGAGCTGTGCCGTTTGGCGGAGAAATACAGCATGAAGACTCCACCCCTCATGGTTCCAATGCTCCCCGGCTGGCCCGAAAACAAACCAGGAAGTTGGGACACTGGAATGGACATGATGCACAAACAGGCCATCCATCGCTTTTGGGATTGGGTCCCGGAAGACGAAAAGGATGGCACGGAATGGCGCCCCGAGCCGCCAGGACTCGACATCCGCAGGATGTCTGATTCTGCCATCTACACCCTAGAGGAGATCAGACAATGGAGAGAGGCCAGCGACCAAAGGATTTATGCCGTCGGCGACACCTGGCCCTCTCGAGTTCCCGACCACGAGATACCGGAAGGCCAATACCAGTATGGCTTTCAACCGACCGCCAAGCCACGCGACAAACGCTTGGAACTGAGACCTAGTGCGAGGGCTAGATGTCCTAAATGTCCAAAGAAGGGGAGACATTGCGACAAGTGCGTGGATCTGCTGATCTCGCCACGCACCGATCATTATCGTATCCTGGAAAACCGATGCGGGGCCTTGCACTCGTACTTCAAGGGGCGTGTCGAGAGCATTTTGAATTCCCCTGAAGAATTCATCGCGATGTGCAGAGAAGGCTACAACTTTCACTATGGCTGGATCCCAGATGGCGCGGGTGGCAAAGCGAACAGCCAGGACCTGTTGGAGCACATGTTCAGCACCGAGTTCAACGCGAAGAAGGTCATTGCCAACGACGTCATCCGGCGGTGCCTTCGATTCTTGATCTTCGCAACAGAGATTTCATATGCCCTCGCCCTACAGTTTCAGCACCTCGGGTTGCTACTCAGGCCAATGCAAGACCACTACGCCCCGGATGAGGAAGGCCAAGGCATGTATATAGGGGGAAAATGGGGTTTCCCAGATCATTATCACGATTTCCATGATCACCCCTTGGGAATCTTCGAGACGCGTGAAGCGTACCTGAGACTCGTTCTGCACCTGCGCTGGTTTAACGAAATCCTCTTCACGCACCTCCATGGCCAGGCCATCGTTCACGGCAGCGCCGGGTGCCGGTCACTCTGCGACAGAGACCATGTATCCAAGAAAAGCCTTGTTGAAGGGGATTCAGACCAGTTCGACAAGCATGGACATCTGCGGTACAAGCCGCTTCCTCTGGGGTTGAAGGGTGTTGACAGGCCTCCGATTCCAACATACAACCCCAAAAAGCTGGCAAAGCCACTCACGGAATCCACTGCCGAGCTCAGCAAGCTACTTGAAGACGTTGAGAAAGGGCCCCCAAATGCGGACTACGGCATTCCCACCATGAAGAACGTTGCGGCGTCCATTCTGAGCCGCATCGATACGGTCTCGACCATGGAGGACCAGATTGAAGTGTCCGAATCGACTTCAGTTGCGGAGAATAAGCTGTTCGGATCAAAGTCACTGGTGCGAGACGCGGCCTTCATTGTCTCTCAGTTGGCCGACATTCTGACCGAGATGGAGGTCGTGGACCCTCTTCGGAGCGCGAGACACCTACTTAATGATCCCGACATTGTCAAGGAGTATGAGCTCTCGTGCGACTCCAACCGGGTGCTCCAAGCCCTTGATGACTTCAACTTTGAAGCAACAATTCCAGCAGATGGCATCAGACCGCTCCACGAGATGATCGGGGTTCGTTACAGTAATTCTGACAAGATGGAGATGACCAGAGAGTCAGCACAGGAAAGGCTTGAACAGTTCAGGCGGCATCTATACAAGTTCTTCATCAAGAAGGGCTGCTGGGAGCCCGAACCTGAGACACCCAAGGACGGCAAAACTGAGGACGACGAACCCCAGCCTGAAAACACCCAGACCGAAGTAGTCGAGAGTGGCAAACTCAAAAGCTTGGTATATGTGTCGGATTTTGAGAAAGACAGGCGTGAGGATGAGGCCCGCCAGGCCACGGAGAGTAAGAAGGCGCGCCAGAAAGCCGGGGAGCCAGAGCCGCCGGAGCCCGTGAAACCAGACCCCAAGGAGACGATGCAGTTAACGAACATCTTTGGCACCATCAGCACCAAGGATCCAAAGATCAATCCGCCCAAGCGGCTCAAGCCTCCCATGCCTGGTACTGCAGTCGAACCGCCGCCTTTGGCGGGCCTCAACATATCTGGAGAGTCCTCCGTCAATCCTGGACCCATCGCCATCAAGAACCCCGACGTCGGGACCGGAGCTGTACTGCCGACGACGTCGGACGAAAAGCAAGCCAAGATCGACAAGCACATTGAAGCAGAGAAGCAGGCTCGTGAGCAACGAAAGGCATTTGTATTGGGCTGGTACGATGCAAAAGAGGAGAAACGGAAGTCGTGGAAGACCGTCAAAGTCCCAGACATGTATGCGACGAACAGCAACCTCAACTCTGGCGCAGTCATAGGGCCTGGCGCGCAAGAATTCCTCAGCAACAGGGACTGGGCGACCGTCTCTGACACCTTTGGAAAGACGGCGCGCCAAAAGGGCAGCATCCGCTGGCAGCATTTCAAGATGCTCTTGATCCACATGGGCTTCCAGCTGGCAGATGACACGGGGAGTTCAGCCGTTAAGTTCGTATGGACCCCGGCCAGCAAGATCCCAGAGCCAAGCCAGAAGGTCTCTTCATTACACGGGCAGCATAGGCCCGGGAAGAATGCGAGCATAGACTCGTTCCGCGTGCGGAACTGGTGCAACACGCTCGAGGAGGACTTTGGCCTCACGGAAGAGGTCATTGAGAAGGCGTACGGACAGGGCAGGCGCGGCGCACGGCGCGCGATGATGGTCACCACGTTTGATCCATTCGACGTGGATATGGGCGAGGAGTGGGCGGAGTATTGGAACGAGAACGAGGAGTTTGTGGAGGTTGAGGAGTCTGAGTCCGGGGACTCGTCGGGCTCTAGGAAGAGGAAGGCTGATGATCAGTTGGAGGATCTCTTTGAGGAGGACATGAGGGAACTTGCGGATCGAGATGGTGGCAAGGTGCGTCGAATGGCGCACCTAAAGAAGGTCCGGTTCGCGTGAGGGGGGAAGAAGGCGAGCGGGCGCAAGGGTTGGGTTCGCGGGGTTGGCTTTCGGGTTGCGTCGTGTGTGTTTTCCTCGTATCTTTTCTTCCGTGTTGGCGTCTGTTGTAGTGGTTACAGAACTTGATTGTCATCCGAGCCGTCTTCCCGTCCATTCCAAGTGCAGTCGCTGCCGTGTTCCTTGGAATACGCGAGCCGTCGGGTGTTTAATAAGATTCATTAGGCGCCTTGCCACTGGAGCGGGAGTCTCCGGGGCTAATGCGGTGTGCCTGCTCCAGGGGGTTCTGGGCGAGGGCATCGTCCGCATTCAGCTTGTCGTCCAAGCGAAGACGTGCCGGGAATTTTCGGGTGGCTTGCGACGTCTTGTCAGAACCGGTTTGGCACGATGGTGCTTCTCACAGTGAGAGAGTGGCCGCGATACGGGGCTGGCTCGGTGTGCAGCTTGCCCCTATTTATTTCACCGGGGTCGAACGAAGAAACAAGCATCTGCGGACGAATATTCCAGTCAAACCAGCATCAATCTTTGGATCATGTATTCGTCTTTGAAATCAGAGGGTTTGGCGAACTTCTACGTAAGTGTTTGGCCCTGTTCTGCTTGACAAGTCTCACGCCGTGTGCAGAGAATTGCGGAGAACTGCCTGAGCGAGCGAGCCCATTATTGTCGGTATTGCCACTCGACAGCTATCGCGTGAGAATATTGAGGTCGGTGACGCCTGACTTCACTGAAATGATGTGATTACTGACGCTGCTGGAACAGGTGGTGTTGAAGGTGTTGAAACATCGGTGGTGTCTCGTCAGGTTGATGGGGAAGATTGGTCCTGAGGATTGGACTTGGGAGAAACTGAGGCTTTTATAGACAAAAATTCATCGAGAAAAACGTGAATCCCAATATTTGAAATTACTGGGTCAATTGGTGGGGCGTGAAATGGATCTTTCAGCTGTGCAGGGCGTCATCGTCAGGAGCTCGGTCAACATACCGAATAGCCTCTGGTGACATACAAAATGTAGTCTGCGATGATTCTTAGATATCTTAACACGACCAACCGAGACTTCCATGCTGTTTAGCAAGGTGCTCGCGTATCTAGCTAGGTCTGGGCCCGATGGTGCTGGAAATTGTTGGTCGTCCGGATCGAGATGGCATCAATCGCACTACAGAGTCTCAATACATACTCCGCGAACCATTTCGAAAGCCATCACCTGGAAAGTTGAAATCTTACTATCGGCATGCCTTATGAAACAATAAGAAGTGTTAATTCGTAATATGTTTGTTGTCAAGTTGGCGCTGCCGAAAAACCGACATCACCTTTGAGCCGGCGACGGAAATAGGGGCAAAAAAGGGGTTCATGATTCTTGAAGCAACCTCACCACCAGCCAAGTCTGACACAAACTCCATGCCCTAGCCCCATAGAACTATCTGCTATCTTTCACAAGCTAAATCTATTGATTACCCTTCGTAATGACACTCGTGCACGCGGTCGGAAACAGGATTCTTTGGCTGCACAACTTCAGCAAAAGTCGACCCTTGGCCCCTGAGCCAAAACACCCACCTCATCATGGCATCGCCGGCAACCAAAAGACCAGCTTCTGACCACCCACACAATTTCCAGCCCTCGTATGCAATGACTCGAGCTTCAAGAGCTCTGCCCTTCCACGGCTAGATCTGCAAGAGTCTGGCCATAAGGAGGCCCCGGCAAGCCAACACGACGCAAACCAACCTCATGATGGCTTCCCCGGACCGCCACCTCCTCAATCTAACCTCTTCTGCAGCCGAGGAGTCCGCATCTAAGCCTCAACCAGGATCTAGGCGCCTTTGAAGCTCTGGAATGTGTGGAAACAACCTCAGCTCGTCCAATGTGCTTCGTGACAGCTACACCATCCTGCTGCCTCCTGGACGTAGAGCAAGGGCTGGCGGCATGAAGGATGAGCCAGCTAGCTATAGGCGAGGCCTGGATGTTCTCCAAAGGCCTTCTGATAGGTTCGGGGAGGTCTGAAGCTCCAGGGATAGATAGGCATGAATGCCCACCAAAGGGAGGCAGCCGGAATGTTAGGCGAGCTGATACTGTCGTTCTCTGGCCAGGCAAGGTCCTTCCAACCCCCCAAAAACTCAAAAATGGCGCTCGGTCAAGCCGTGATGGCGTGGTTGAATCAGGTCAATGGCCTCTCAGGTCTTCATGGACGAATCATAGGGTGCTGAGAGGCGTCATCGCCAATATCATGGTGTCGTGAGCAGACAGGGGCGGCGAGACACGGTCCCGAGATGTCCCATGGATCCCCGTGCGCCCGTTGAACCCAGTCCAAAGCTTTCTACTATTACGAGTTAGGTACCGTCATTCCAGTCGTCATTGGGGACTCACTCGTGCGCCATATTCCAGCATATTGCTATTCTGCCGCGTCAAGATGTCATTCAGGGGTCGCCCGACATGCCAAGAGCCTCAACCCCATGGCACAGAGCTCATGGACCCCCATATATCGGGAGAGCTCGGAAGCTGTTGGCAAGGAGCTCTGACTGCCAAGGGGAGACGAGCTTCGAGAAGGGGAACGACAGCTAGGGGGGCGGGTGAAGTCGGCGCCCGCAATGCCTGCAGGCTGCAGCACGGATGGTGATCCACAGACACACCGACCTCTCCCGCACTCCGAGATATGAGATGATGGGGGAATGTTTATTTTTCTGCACCATTGATTAGTCTTGATTCTTATTGGATGTATTCTGCAGCTTTGCATGGGTGAAATCCAGGTCTGAGACTAAGCGTGTTTACACAACGAGACTTGCGACTATGTACATGGTGAACAAGATCAGTATGGACAAACTTCAACGCCTGGCACCTGACCCCAATTCCAGCAATCCTGTGGTCATGTTAATCTCCAGTACCGCCAGGACGGTCCATGCTTCTGCGAACATGGCATCATGTGAGGAGCTCGCATGATGACTGGACCTCCTCTCTATCCCAGGCCCCCTTGACGCGGTCTTCTGTCCGCGATCCACATCCATATTACCAGTGCAACCCCCTCTTCCCCGACCACCCACACCTGCCATGGACCAGCAAACCGGTACCGAAACAAAGGAGTGCAAGGACAAGGTCGTTCGTATGCGCCCCGCTCGCTCCTCATCCTCCGCTATTCGGGTCTCCGAGCCCCGTCTGGACGAAGGGGAGACGCCACAACGGAAAGGTTGTCTTGGTCAGATATCACCAACAACAGACCTAGCCCGTGCGGGAGGTGCAAAGTAAGCGAATGCCCAGCAAGCTAGCAGGCTAGGTAGGGACGAAATATGCGCGCAGGCCGCAGGCAGCCAAGGGGGCCCTAAGGAAGAGCCGCAACTCGGGCCAGATTCCGGTCCTCGCACAGCCTCACGCCGGTTTTCATTGGTCTCCTACCGCGTTTGACAGGCGAGGCCGGCGCATCACGACGAGAATGTTCAGGAGGGGGAAGCGCGGGGGAGGAATGAGGGGCGACGACGGTGAGGGTTTTGCGGGAGTTCACGGAGGAGTTATCGCCACGGCCAAGACAAATGGCAAGTCAGGTACCCGCCGACATTCACCGAGGGGGGTATCGGTGGAGGTGGAGGAGCCTAGGAGGCAGTAATGTTGTCTTACTGCTTTTGGCAGGTTGTACTGAGTCGGTCGACCGTGCTGGCGTGCTCATTATTGTCGTGCTCCACGTAGCCCGCGGAGCCCCCACGGGGTTGAGGGGGAACAAGGGAGAAAGGGAAGTGTGAGAAGAGGGGCCCATATGTGGGCATCATCTAGTCTCCTGCAGTCTCCAGCGAAACTCCACTACACAAGGTTGTTGGCGTCGACTCCAGAGTCCAGATCGGCTGTGACCCGACCTTGTCCAATGTACTCCTTCGGGCGAAAGAGATTGGAAAGGCTCCTGAAAGATCCGGTCGGCGACCCATCCTTCCGTGCCTCCAGATCATCAGCCCGCCCCGTTGTAACCTGGCCTGAGTGAGTGCCAACGCGCGCTGACCGCCCCGTCTGACCATTGGGACCAGACGATCTCGGAGTCGGCAGGAGAGGGGCACGATGGTCCGGGGAAAGCAGATGACACGGCGCTGTCGCGTGTTGGCGCAAGTGCAGGGATGGTATCTCCCCGAGTTGGAGTTTGTGTCCATCCCCATAACACCACCAATATCAATCACACTCGATGGTCAGCACCACCCCAGGATTCGACTCAACTGCCTAGCTCCTCGGGGGGGCTTTTCGTCGTGGCACGCGGTCTCGCCGTAGAAGGCTTCTGGAAGGCCAGCCGCACCCTGCTAGACCCGACTCTGTCTAGACGCTGAACGTGCCGGGGGGCAAGTCCCGGGGGGACAAGGGGCCTGGATTGGTTAGTGCTCCGGGCTGGCGAGCGCCAACTCGCCAAGGTGGTGGTTGCACGCCTCGCGACCCCGGCAGACGGACGGTGATCACCCTTTCTTGGCGTGCGGCTTCGGAGTGCGCGACTTTGGGGCAGGGGAGACGGGCTGCAGGCGTGGCCCATTTGGGTTGCTTGGGATGCGAGATGATGCGATCATGCGGTGAGACGCCGGGCCAAGGGGGGGAAAGGGACGGGACCCGGATAGACAAACATGAGGTCAGGCGGCGCGACTCGAATGATGGATGATCTCTATCCGTGTTGAGACTCGAGTCTGGGGATAAGGTATTCCAGGGACCTGTCCAGTCCACACCGCTGGGTAATCTACAAAGAGTCATGTTGGGACAGAGTCACAGAGATCATCCCGCCAGACTGGAAGGACCCTCAGAATAAAGAAAGATTGAAACCAAACGTCGCAACAGATGCGACGGGTCTGAGCTGACGGCGGACGGGACGTTCCCCTGCCCAGGCACAAACACGTCCCATCCAGCCCAGTCTGCACAAACGGGCGGCCGTTCTCCTCGGAAACATCAACGACACATCTTCTGAGAAGTGCCGCCCGCAGCGAAGGTCTGAAGTTGCTTCTAGCGCACGTACTAACCACCCAAGCGCGGCACTAAACATAGCACTACCGCAGAGAGGCAAACAGCGCACGAGTAAGAAAGTCGGTCGATACGACTCTAGGCTGCGGGCGCAGCACAAGAACAAGAGACACCAACAAAGTGCCAGTGCCACCGAACCCCTCGTTTCCCCAACCCATCCACCCATCCATCCTATTTCCCCAGGCTAACTCAAACGGCCTAGACCATCCCTCCATCTCCAACCCCCCGAAACCGCTGTGATTGGGGAACGCCCGCTGCGAGGTCCGTGTGGAAAGGAGCCGTTCCCTTCCAAGTGCCCCCCAGAAAACAAGGCCGTCCCCTGTCGGCCGCCACCCGACGGAGGTCACAGCATCCAGAACTTGGCGCCTAGCCTCAGGTCCAGATCCATCCCAGATGGACACCAGCCTGGGCAGGGCCCGCAACCACGACGAGACGGCGGACGAGGCGCTTGTCACCCCGCTGGGCAGCCGGAATGGAGGGGAAGGACTAACAGGAACAGTCTAAGGGGGCTGGAGTTGCGGGCGCTGCGGGACGGTGCTGGTACAAGTTGGGTGTTACACGGGAGGAGGAGGAATGGGGGCGGGACGACCGTGCCCCCCCCGGTCCAGTGCAACCAACACACGGATGACATGGCGTGCGTATCAAGCTTAAACTGGTTCCCCACGATCCATCGGGACGCTTCGGAGGCTCCTGGACCAACCAGCTCGTCTAGCGGAGCACCTGGGGGAGGATCGTCGCCAACGGAGACACTGGGTGGCACATCCATGATCCGGGGGACAGCCCTGGGACGAGACGAGGGGGAGGGCCCGCGGAGGGGCCACCGAGCGGCGGGACACCGCTTTCGAGTCGTGACACCGGGCATCTGGGCTTGGCTCGTGGCAAGGAGGGACACACGCTGGGGCGCACGCGAGGAGGACGCGCTCATCAAACATCTATATCAACCTCCCCATATCCCCCTCGTTTTCACAATATCTCTTCTCTTTCCTCAGGGGACACTTGAATCTACAGACTCGGGTCGCTCACACACACACATACACAAAGTCATCTAGCTGGTCTTGACTCCCTCTTATACATACCTCCTCCACTCTTCCTTCTTATACACTCCCACCCACTGCCCAATATGGCGACCAACAAGAACGATCTCGGTATCATCAGGACCACGGACAAGGAGTCCCAGGTCTTCGAGGATGAGAACCCTCAGAAGCAGATCCCCACGGCCCAGGCCTACGACAAGTTCGGTGCTCACGAGAAGACCGATCCCAAGGAGATTGCCCTGGTGAAGAAGCTTGACCGCTACATCATGGTGGGTTCCTACCCTGATGCCTTGTTTTGTCTCATTTACTGACCCTTACAGCCCATGCTCTGGAGCATGTACTGGCTCAACTACCTTGACCGCAACGCCATCGCCCTCGCCCGCCTCAACGACCTCGAGGAGGACCTCAAGCTCACCGACACCCAGTACCAGACGTGCGTGTCCATCCTGTTCGTCGGATACATCCTGGGCCAGATTCCCAGCAACATGTTCCTCACCAGGACCCGTCCCTCGCGCTACATGGTGAGTCTCTCCTGTCTCTAGCCCCCTCCACATCACTTACTAACCCCTGCAGGGTCTCGTCATGATGCTCTGGGCCATCGTCTCCGCCCTCACTGCCCTCTCCAAGGACTTTGTCGGCCTTCTCCTCACCCGCTTTTTCCTTGGTGTCACTGAGGCTCCCTTCTACCCTGGTAAGCTTCCTCACATCCCTCCATTGCAGTCTGTCACTGACCATACTAGGCGCCGTCTACATCCTCTCCATCTTCTACAACCGCAAGGAAGTCGCCACTCGCATCGCCATTCTCTACACCGGTAACATCCTCGCCACCGCCTTCGCTGGCCTCATCGCCGCCGGTGTCTTCCACGGCATGGACGACGTTCTCGGTCTTGCTGGCTGGAAGTGGCTCTTCATCCTCCAGGGTGCCGTCACCTTTGTCATCGCTGTCGTCGGCTACTTCCTCCTCCCCGATTTCCCCGCTACCACCAAGTGGCTCACTCAGGAGGAGCGTGACCTCGCCCACAACCGCATGGAGCTCGATACCACCTCCAACCACGGCAACACCTCCACCATGGACGGCCTCAAGCAGGCGTGCCGCGATCCCGTCGTCTGGCTGTTCTGCTTCATGGCTCACATGCATCTCGCGGCTAACGGCTTCAAGAACTTCGTGAGTATCTCCAGCTTTCTTAAGGGATGAAGCATAGCTAACATTGTTCAGTTCCCCTCTGTCGTCAAGACTCTCGGCTTCAACACTACCATCAGCCTGGTGCTTACTTGCCCTCCCTACCTGATCGCCGGTGCCGTCACCATTGCCGTCTCCTACAGCTCCGGCAAGTTCAACGAGCGCACATGGCACATTACCATCTCAAAGGCTGTTGCCGTCCTCGGCTTTGTCCTCGCCGCTGCCATTGGCAACACTGCCGGCCGCTACGTGGCCATGGTCATCTTCACCATTGGCACCTACGGAGTCAACTCCCTCATTCTCGGCTGGTGTGGTTCCGTCTGCGGCCAGACCAAGGAGAAGAAGGCCGTCGCCATCGGCATGGTCACGACCATCATGAACATCAGCTTCATCTGGACGCCCTACCTGTGGTCGTCCAAGGACCAGCCCCGCTACGTCCCCGCCATGGCCGCCAGCAGCGCCTTCAGCATTGCCACTGCGCTTACCGCCTGGGTTGTCAAGGTCCTCATGAAGAGGAAGAACAAGGTCCTGAGGAACAGCGAGGATGAGAGCCAGAACCTCTACGTCTACTAAGGGAGCAGAGGGATGAGAGACTGGGAATTTGGGATTATGATTTCACGTTAGCGATTCGTTGATCACGGCTGGCCGAACTCGACCAGATGGCGAGAGGGGCGGGGATGGAGAAGGGGAACTTGTCTGATACAGCGTTAGACTAGAGAAGAGACTTGACTTGACGAACCGCCGTTTCACTTGCCACTGTGAGATTCATTCTGGACGCTGTTCTTCCTGACTCGCTTGGTGGTGGATAAGTCGAAGAGGGGACGTTTCGAGCCCTGTGGCCTTGGCCAGAGTCTCATTCTTGGCTTGCGTTAGGCGTCTTGGCAGGCGTCTTGCGTGCGACACCACGAGAGTCAAGCTTCGGTGTTGTGTCCACTGCCGTTGAATTTGACATCGGACGGGAATGCAGATCAATTGCCACTTCTTGAGGGCGCGAAAACGGAATTTCCATGGCTGCGCTCTCACCGCTGTTTGCCTCTGTGGAACAATGAAAATCGCATGTGAGAGTGGGATGAAGTTGATTTGAACTTTTGGGGCATTTTCGGGTGGTGCAAGGCGACACCGGGACGACCCCTATTCGCGGTACGTACCGCGCACCGTGCACGACACAGTGTTTGCGTTCTGAAGCACTGGCCACCCCCACGGGAAGGCGGTGACACGTTTCCCCAAGACCAAAGATTCCAGGCCGGCAGAACGACACATGGCCTGAAGCCCGAGTCGCACGCAGCTCCAATCCCCTAGAATCCTCTCCGACCTCTCTCGAGCACCCTACTAGTCCTTCCTCCCGACACCCGCCCTCCTCAGCTCCAGTCCAGGCCATCCGCCATGGTAAGGTCCATCGCTCCAATTTCCCCCGAGTCATGCTCACACCTAGCTAGAACGTCTCCTACAACTCTGCCCTGCGGCAGAGCAAGGCCCTCCGCTCCGAGGTCGAGCGCCTCTCGACGGCATCGCAGTCCGAACTCCTGACCCCCGCCGAGATCGGCAGCCTCTCCGCCTCCCTCGCCTCCTTCTCCAAGACCATCGACGATTACAACCAGCTCGCCCGCCAGGAGATTGTCCCCAAGAAGCAGGAGGAAGCCTTTGAGCGCGCCAAGCGGTTCAAGGACGACCTGACCGAGTTCCGCACCCGCGTCACAGATCTTAAGAAGCAGCGCGAAGATGCAGCTCACCAGAATAACCGCGCCGAGCTGCTAGGTCGCCGCCCCTACGCCGGCGCCACCCCCGAAAACCCTTATGCCAACACCGCCGTCTCGTCCTCCTCCGGCCCGGGCTCCGGCTCCATGCACGCCCGCAACACATCCATGGGCGGCGCTGAGCGCGGCATCGGCGGCGGCCCTCTCGGTATGGGTAGCGGCGACGTCACGCGCGAGTCGCACGCCCTCCGCGAGCAGAGCTTCTTCTCAAACACCAACAACGCCCTGGACGAGTACATTGCCCGTGGCCAGGCCGTGCTTGGCGACCTAGGCACCCAGCGAGAGATGCTCAAGAACACCCAGAAGCGGCTGTATTCCGTGGGAAATACGCTGGGCATTTCGGGCGATACCATCCGCATGGTCGAGCGGCGGGCGCGGGAGGACAAGTGGATCTTTGGGGCTGGCGTGATCGTCTTCTTCCTCTTCTGCTGGTTGTGCATCCACTACTTGCGGTGAGAGCTGGGATGGGGAGTTAGGGAGGCAATGACTTTTGGCTTGTGGACAGCATGGCGCACGGCGTTCGGGAGGGGGGAGGCAAGGGATGAAAGAATGATGATTTTTCCCCCGGGGACACCACTGAAATCCCATCCATGTGCCCTTGCAAGAAGACTGTCCCTACTGCGTCCCCGCAAGCGCAATGGTGAAGATGACGTCGGTGGTCGTCTCGACGTGGACGACGCGCGTGTCTGGAAGTACGTGGTTGCTGGTGCTCATGGGTCCGCCAAAGTACGTCTCCCAGTCCGTCACGTCCCACTCGAGGCCGTGTGTGGTGATGCGGCTGGTGCCGCCGATGGGCAGGATGCCGACGTGCTTGCCAAAGACATCCGCGCCGGCGCCGTCGCGCACCTGGATGGCGTGCTTGCCGCGCTTGAGGAGGAAGGTCAAGCTCTGGCCGGAGAGGAGGAAGACGCGGCCGAGTTCGTAGGCGGGACCTGGCTGGAAGAGGTACAGGTGGTGAATCTGGCTGAGGCCTTGGTCAACGCGGCCGCCGAGACCGCCGAGGGCGATGATGTCGGCGCCGTCACCATGTCTGGAGCGTACGAGGGACACGGCTTTGCCAAAGTCTGTGGATTCTTGGTCTGAGCTGTAGATGATCTCAGTTGGTTGGGGGCGTGAGCTGTAGTAAGCTCTTGTCGAGTCTGAAAGAGAGTCGAGGTCCCCAATGATGACGTCGAGCCCGTTCTTGGTGTCGTCAGAGACGAGGTCAGCCTGTTGGGAGAGGATGGACTCACATATTGACCTGGTTGACCGTCTTTTGAGGTGGCCCTGTCTAGATCCAGCAGTCGATTTGCGCCTCCGTCTGCTGCAACTCTGAGGCAAGCTTCATGACATGTCAGCAATCAGGCAGAGTACGGTTCACCGGTGTAAGTCACAGTACCATTATTCCACAAAATGTCCAGAGGGGCATTCTGGGTGAGGGGCTGGTTGAGGATGACGAGGGCAAATTTGGAGAAGGGGGAGGGTTTCCCTTCAGGTGTCTGCCGGAAGAGTGCTGCCGGGTGCCATTCGAACTCGGCCATGCCGGAAGCCATTGTAAGATATTCGATCTGTCCGGTCCTAGTTGTAAGGGGTAGTGGTAGGCCTTCCTTGCTTGGCCTTGGTCCGTGTGTCGCGTGCCACTGCACTATGGCGATGACTCGATGGTTTGAGATGAGGACCACAGCAACACAACAGAACCTAGTCCGCAAGCTTGTCTGGCCAAAATATGTCTCCAATGAGTGAAAATAGAAATGAGAAATCTGTGTGAGAAATATGCTCGATTCTTCTCTAGGCAATCCCAGTCCAACGCCTATGGCGTCGCGCGGCTTGGGAGCCTGGATGCGCCGGCTAAACGTCGGCTCCTTCAGAGTCCGCGTCTACAATTTTCTCCCGAAGCCTCCAAATATTATGACCTGGAGATTCCGATGATTACCAATGCGCATCAGCACCACCACCATCGCCCATTGAACCCCCGGCCCGGCTCTCTCTCGAGGTGCAACCCTTCTGTCATTTTCCTTCATTCGTTTGTTTCCCTCACACACCAGCCAAAGATGTACAGACAAGCAATACGGTCGACGCCACGCGCCGCGGGCGCCGCCCTCCGCTCCTCGGCTCTCAAGTCCGCTCCTCGCCGCTTCGCCTCGACGAAACCTGCCGACAAGCCCAGGTCATGGAAGGGTTCGGCCCTGCGCTGGGGTCTCGCTGGTGCGGCTCTGTATTACTACAACACTAGCCCAGCTTTTGCGGAGGAGGTTGCCGGTACGTCTCCAGAGGGACTCATGAGGAGGAGGACACAACTAATAGGCAACTCGCAGCCCGTACCATTCCCGAGCCACCGCACTTCCTCGAGTCTGACCTCAAGACTGTCGATGCCGTGATTGAGGAGAAGCGCCAGAAGACCATTATCAAGACCGAGGAGCCGAAACCCGTCCCTGTTGCGGCTGCCGCACCAGCATCCGAGTCGTCCGACGCAGCCCCCGAGACAGTCACCGAGACCATCCCCGCCGACGAGGTGCCGCAGTACGAGCCCGGCTCGCCCGAGGCTCTTGAGGCTGAGGCTGGCCAGCAGGGCGCCTTCAACCCGGAGACGGGCGAGATCAACTGGGACTGCCCGTGCCTGGGTGGCATGGCCGACGGGCCGTGTGGTGAAGAGTTCAAGACGGCCTTTAGCTGCTTCGTTTACTCGGACCAGGAGCCCAAGGGCATCGAGTGCATCGAGAAGTTCCAGTGCGTGGTTCCCAGCAGTCCGAAGCGGTGGGAAGTGGGCTAACATCATATGTAGGGGCATGCAAGAGTGCTTCAGGAAGTACCCCGAGATCTATGGCGCCGAGCTCGCCGACGACGAGGAGGCACAGAACGAGGGAAGTGCCCCCGCTGACAGCGACTCTGCGGCGGTGTCTGAGAAGGCTGCCCTCGCGGAGGAGAAGCCGGTTGAGAAGAAGGCTGAGAAGCCCGCTGAGGAGACGCCTGTTGAGAAGAAGACGGAGAGCAAGCCCGAGACAACAACACCCGAGCCCGCCTTCGCAAAGGCCGAGGAGGCGGCGCCCGCTGAAGCACCGAAGAAGTTCTCGGATGCGACGGACGCCAACAAGACCGCTTAAGCGGACAGACATGACGGGAAAAGGCGGCCTCGGCCGGAATGGCGCTTTGCGTAGAGCAAAGGATAGACGCGGTGTATCTATGCATCACCCTTGTACAACTGTATCAACAAGCCACGAATAGACAGAGACCCCCTCTCTTCCACTACTTCTCTCTTCCATGGAGTACTTCTGCTCCCGTCTCCTGCTGCCGGCGTTTTGGCAACATCTGGCTGGCCGGCGGAAACAGGGTGGGCTACTCGGCCGACACAGACCATGCATGACATCGACATCAGATTGTCCCATCATCAACGGCTGACCACGGCTGACCTTGGTCTGGCCAGAATTCCCCTGTAGATCACCGCCCCTGCCGCCCCTTGCCTGATGTCCGGAGGCTTCGATCCCGACTGTGGCCGATAGACCGCCCGTGATTGGATGCCGGGTCCCCACACGAGCTACCGCAGCTCCGGCCTCCGACGTCATCGGTCCCAACCGCGCTGCCCGCATCTGGCGAGTGTCTCGGGCGACACGCTGCTGCTTTAATCGGCATGCATTGTTCAGGAATGGCTTTGGGGTATCGAAGGCATGGTGCCCACGGTAGGTTTAGCTTTCATTATGGATTTGCCCAGGAGGATCTATTTTCCAACTAATAGACTTCTCTCAATGGACTTCATCTGAAAAGGAGAAGGAAAGATATGAGCACGTTGTTCTGGAGTGATGTCTGTACAACATATGACCTCGATGTTTGTGCACCATGGGATGAACCTGATCAAGCCCTCTAAAATGCAGAAAAACGACTGGAAAAGTTCCTATTTCCCTTGCTGATCCCTATTATTCTACACAAACTCCGATCTCAAGTCAGGTCTGTTCAGCATCCTAATCGTCCATCATCACGATCCTCGTCCCCGTGCTGTCTAAAAGCACCGACCCCGCTAGTCCCAATCCCTCACCACACCGAAACTGGGAACTGGGCAGCGCAGCTCCCGTCTCTTGCGGAAGGCAGACCACATGTGATGCAAGCCATCCATCCATCATCCGTTTGTCGTCGTCCATTTTCACTTTTCTCCCCTCCTCTCCCATCACAAGACCATCCCTTTCTCCTATCCATCCCCAATCAAACACGTCCTCCCTCACACACACGCTTCGTCCTCGACGTCGATCCTCTTCGGTACTACACCACATCCCTCACTCTTCACATCACCACCCATCATCAGTGAGTCTCCCGCGGTCGCGCGACACCGCAACACCGCCTCTTCCAAGCGCATTTCCATTTCTAACACATCCCTAGTGTCTGAATCCGAGTCTTGGGCCGACGTTGCCGCCAAGGGCCCCAAGCAGTCCGCCGAGGAGGTCAGTCATCTCCCCCCCATCACCCGCACACCTGACGCCTAACATCCCCAGGCCGCCGCCCCCCAACTCCCCGAGGTCGTCACCGACGCCACCACCTCGACCTCCTCCCTCGTCGACGTCGACTCCCAGTCCGTCCGCACCGTCCCCTCGGACTACCGCGAGCAGGAGATCAAGACAGACACGCAAGCCGACCGCATCCACCGCGAGGAGCAAGCCCGCGCCGAGGCCGATCTCCTCAAGAAGAAGGCCGCCGCAAAGGCCCGTCGCGCCGACTCTTGGCTCACCCGCCAGTTCTCCTCCCTCTCCGACGGCTCCGCCTCCGTCCTCGCTGCCGCCAACGTTGCTGGTGTTGTTGCCCTCAGCGGCTTCCTTGGCTACCGTGCCTGGGGTCTGTACGACCGTGGCCGCCTGAGCTGGCAGAGCGTCGGCCTGGGTCTGGGCATCCTCGGTGTTGTCGGACTCGGCGAGTCCATCCTGGGAGGGTACGTTCTTCATCGCCGTGAAATGTATTGCGCCCAGCTAACACCCCATCCAGATACCTCTACAAGACCAAGGGCAAGAAATAAGCTCCTCGCCCTACTCACCTACTCATTTCCCTAATGGTCGGTTCTTTTGCGTGAGCGTGCCTTTTTCGGCTACGCGCGATGGATACTCTCTTCTTCGGCTCGGCGTCTCGCATGGACTTGGTGGCGCGGTTCCCGCGCCGTGTATGTATGGGAGTTCCGGGTAGTGATAAACATGCATTTTCCACTCAACAGTCGGCCGTCCGTGTATGCGCAGCATCGTGACGATTCCATCGTGTCAGCTACGTGCTCACGTATCAGCCGAGGTACGTGATTTTCTCCCCATTCGCAGGGAGGAACATTCATTGTTAGGAAAAAGATGTCCTCGTCAATCATAAACACGACGGCCCAACTTGCCAACCTAGCAAGCTGCCCGCCCGCCCCCAACGCTGCTCGCTTAACTACGACGACGACGACATATGTGCAGCCCGCCGGACAACAACACCGGCAAACAAATGTCCACCCTGGCTCGGGAAACACCCACTCCACTGCTTGTCCCCGAAAAAAGACAACAAACCAAGCAAGGAAACGCCAGAACACCGTTCTGGCCAGAAGGCCAAGCCCGCAACCCCCCAAGAAGATTGCCCCCCGATGCGAAACACCCCAAGCAATACCAATATGGATGGGACCGACAACCAGCGCAACTAGTCGGCCCCTACACCAAGCAAATGCGAGCAAGCCTACCCCTGCGAAGAAATCCTACACTTTTGTTCACCCAGTCCACGAACCCTCTCTTTGTTCATCCGCGCCGCCCTCAGAGCTCACCGCCGGGCGCGGGGCGCCTTCAGTTGTTGCGGTTGTGAAGCTCCCTCAAGCGCTTCACCCAGTGCTTCCGCAGAGTCGTTGACATTTTGCAGAAGATCATGGCCTTCGTCTCGTCGGCGAGCGCTTTCTCGGCAATCTTGAGCTGTAAGTCCATGTCCTCGTCGTGGAAGTCGCGGAAGAATATCTCAATGGCCTGCTCTGGCCAGCACGCCGGCACACGACCACGCAGGGCGTCGGCGATCATGACAATGCTGTCCTCGACGACTTGCTTAGAAACGCCAATGGACGAATCGCCAGCCGCGGCAACGGGTGTCGAGGCAACCTGGACGGAGCTGCTGCCGCCGGATGCGGACTCAGCTGCGGCGGCGTTATTCTGCGAGTAGCTGGATATTCGCCGACGCTTCTCTGCGGGCTGCTGCTGCACCGTTCCGTGTGTTGCTGGCGGACCCATGGCAGCAGTTGGCGCCTTATCAGCCGCGGCTTGCGTGTGTCCAGCCTGTCCAGCGACAAATCGTCTCCGGCCATGGATGGCTGTTTCCTCCGGTGGCGTCAGGGCGCTCGTTCCTGCGATGTGCGTTCTAGGCGGGATCGCAGTTGACGTCGGCCGCTGCTGTTGCTGCATGGACATTTGGCGAGCTTGGACGGTGGCAGGAGACGAGAAGGACTGTCTCTGCTGTTGCACTTGCTGCGGGAGCTGTTGTGGAATCTGTTGCTGAACCTGCGGCTGCACCATGCCGGCTTGTGAAGGAGGCCTGTAGGGAGTGTCGACCTGCAGATCCATGACGCCGGTACCTGGCATTTCCGGGTCATCAGACTGGATGACGTCGGGGCCTTTCCTCTTCGGCTTCATGATGCGTTTCGGCGCGCCTCCGGACCCGATGACATCGGGATACAGAATCTCCATGAACTCCTCAT
This sequence comes from Plectosphaerella plurivora, assembly GCA_020726575.1. Taxonomy (NCBI): domain Eukaryota; kingdom Fungi; phylum Ascomycota; class Sordariomycetes; order Glomerellales; family Plectosphaerellaceae; genus Plectosphaerella; species Plectosphaerella plurivora. The sequence continues at coordinate 56,287 of JAGSXJ010000034.1, forward strand.
GCTCAAACGGCCGACCCCGCAGCGCTCTGGATAACGGCTCTTTCTACGACGCGGGGCATTAGCATCTCAACAAACAGAGGCGTGTGGGCGCAAGTCCGCTGGAGTTGCGTCTCGAGGTGGCAAAGAACACTCGACTCACCTCAATGTGGGCCTTCCAGGAGGCGTCGGAAGCCGTGACGACCTTTGTGCTCGGATTGTACAGGAAATCGGGATCCTCGCGCAGACCTCGCCAGAGACGGAACTTCTTGCGCGCATTGTCCGATTTGTTGACGAGATGGCTCTTGGTCGGAAAGGCGCCGTGCTTCTCTCGGAGAGCGGTCGCCGCATGATCCCAGGCCTCGCCCTTGAAGCTGTGGTTCTCGCGCAGCCCCCTGTGGACAGACTCGCAGAGCGATCGGAAGAAGGTGGCCTCGTAGGCTGGTGTCCAGCTAAAGCGAGGGGCGCGCTTGTCGCGCTCGGTGGAGCCGGACGCGGTCAAGGTCGATGCGCCATCGATGGGATATTCGTCGTCGGACATGGCGAAGGAGAGGCGACCGACGGGCGGTCGGTCGGCGATGGGCGTCGAGGGTTTGGTGATGGTGGTGCGACGCGTGGCACTGAATATTTTCCAGGCGCGAATGGGCCGCTATCGACGATTATGTCGGATGGCCGGGGATTGTGGGGATGCAGGATCCCCAGGCCGGCGGACTCGGGGGCGCGGGCCAGCTATTGATCGGCGAGGGAGGTGTCGTCGAGGGCGATGAGGTCGAAGCGATAGGACGTCTGTCGTCGACGAGATGGAGGGCGAGACGCAGCCGCAGACGGACGGACGGACGGTCGGTCGGTCGGTCGATGGGGTGAGCAGTTCAAGAAGGAATCGTTGGGGGGGCGGCGCGCGCAGAGAGGCAACAAGTGCAATCGGCGGCGGCGCAGAGCACGTCTCCTCTCGGCCTGGCGTGTGGTCTGGTGGTCCCGGGTAAGCCTGGCGGCTGGCTGGCTGGACTGGGCTGGGGGAGAGATGGCGGGACGACTCGTACACCACCCACTCGAGGGCGAAGGCGCGGCCAAAAGTCCCCAATGAAGTGGCGGGCGGGGCGGCGGCACTGGGCACTGGATGAAGGGGTCGTGTTAAGCCGATACACGGACGATGACTGGGGTGCTGCGGTGTCTCGTGGCTGTGCAGGGGTGAGCGCGGCAAGGGTGAATGTACTGAGCTAACGATGCGTCCAGGGTTCAATGGTAGGCCAGAGCTGTTGGAGGAGTGCTGTGCAGCAAAATGCGAGTGTGTTTTTTTCCCTCCGTCGGAGTCGGGGTCAGGCGGGTCGGGGTTTTGGACTCGGGGTGGTGGTTGGTCTAGAGGGGCAAGGATGGTGATGATACGGTCTGGCAACGGACTGGTCTCGCAAGGCAGTGAGGCTGTCGCTGTCACCGAGTTCACTCGCACCGCCAGTGGCGATGTCAAGTCCGATTCGAGTCCCTTGTTTGTGTGTCGAGGACGACAGGCGGGGGACTGGACTCGTGGACTGGACTGGATGAGAAGTGAAAGGGGCGTGCGGTGGCTGGTCGGTCTCGGCTCTTCTGACACCTTTAGGGGAGGAGCCATCGACGTGCAACTTCTTGCGTGGAGGGAGGGCAGGAGCTTCTGGCCCGCGCTTGGCCCAAGACGGACGACGCTCAGGCTAGGCGACAGCCAGCGCAGCAAATCAGCGTTCACTCCAGTGGCTTGGCAATGGCAGCGGGGTCCCGGTGGTTTTGGCCAGGCCCGTCTCCGGAGGCCACGTGATGAGTAATCGTTCATGTTGCCACAGCCACACTGCCAGAGAGAATCTTTCTGCCACCACTTGCTCAATCGCTTTCTGACGCCGAAGCTGGGCCACTAGCAGTGCAGTTCCATCGTTCTTTTGCAGGACACGACTCGGACCCCGAGAAAAGGTCTCGAACAACTCATCTATCAACTCCAACAGTGCTGCCCGAAGTTTCTCCCGGGCGCTGTGATGATGGACACCGTGGGATCAACCAAGACACATGACACGACCTCCAACCTGGAGCTGGCCTGATTCCTGGGCATTAAAGACTAACAGTCTCCAGCAATGGGCCCTAGACAATGCCTACAGAGGCCTCGGCAATGGCCATGTTCGGCCTCGACGCGGTGTGCTCCATGTCTCACCTCTCCGCCGGAAGGATCTTGGTGTCTTCTCTTTGCTCACTCCGTCGACCTGGTGGCGGAAACCCCCGCGGATGTCCTCGGCCGATCCTCTACACTCTGCCCTGAACGACGAAGAAAACAGCGAGTCTTCCATCCAGGTTGAGAGTCGCAGTCTGCCACGTACGACATACTGGAAATGTACGACAGTCCCGAGGACTCGACGTGGCCATTGCTGCCCCATCGCAACAGACCTGGCTCGACCAAGGGGAAGCCTCGAGTTTATATCCCCTTCCAAGCATCCAGGCCTCGGCGGCTCCAACAGCGCCGTTTTAGCGCCCGTCGTGCTGGCCCGCGCAAGCTCCAGGCCGCCCCCCGCGCTGGCTCACCTTGGAATTGATCGTCAACATCGCACTGGCATGCGCTTGTGCTGTGCCTGCGCCGTGCCGGCATCCGGACCCCCGGCCAGTGGGTGCCTCCATGATTCGATGACAGCTCCTCCTCGACCGATTGTTTTGGGTCGTGGGACAATGGGGAGGCCCTCTTCTTCCCCCGGGGCGGTTTCATCCCGTTCCAACAAGCAACGTGCAGCACATGGGACGAAGCTATTCTTGGCGCCCGCATGGACGCAGTGATGCTCTTGACACTGGCCTCAGACAGTCAGTCGTCCTGTGAGTCCTTACTGTTACTCTTCGAATGAGGGCCTTCGAGATGAATTTTACTTGCAGCATCGAACCTGGCAATTCCCTCGTCGTCGTCATCTCAAAAAATCCTGGCCGGATCAGATCTCGGTACCAGACGCCAGCCGCTGAAGACCCCCAAAGAACACAAAGACCGGCCCCCAACAGGCGAGAACGGGACACTAGCGCTGATCACGGCGCACCCCCCGACAGCGGCTCTGTCGCCTGTGGAGAATCTGCCCCTTGTCCCCGGCGATCTCAAACACAGGGACTGACTGGTGCTGGTTCCTTACCTCCGCTGGTCCCCCACACCCCGAGTCCTCCGAAGACGTGTCTCGGAATTGTAGTTGGCTCGTTCGATCGTCGCCTTCGAGACCCTTGATCGTTCTTTGTCTGGCTCTGTGCTGGTCGCCTTGAACGAGCAAGACCAAAATATGCCCTTTGTCCTGCGGGAGCCATCGACGGCCCAGAACCAGTCTGCCGGGCAGCTGGGACGGAAGGGACGTGCGGCGAGTCGAGAAGCCTGCGCCGTTGTTCGTGGTCAGCCTCGAACGATGGTCCCATGTCTGCGACATGAAAAACCCCCAGCGTCCCAGCACTGACCCCCGGGTTATAGCCTGCCTGCTTCAGTACCTCACCAATCCTCCCACTTTCATCATCTCTTCACTTCTCTTCAGCTTGCAAAACGGGCGTTTCTTCCCTTCTGTTACCCTTCGCATCCAACGCGCGCGCGCATTTCGCATCTTCTTGGCGATAGACTCACCAGGTGTGCTGTCTGATTCAGGGGTCCGCCACACACACACCACTTTACCTCTCTTCTCATAATATCTATTTTCGATTCTCACACAATGCATTCCGCCGCTCTTCGATCAATCGTCTTGTTCGTGGCGCTGCTGGCCGCCGGCATCGAGTCGACACCGACGCCAAGGACGAAAAGGTCATTCACCGTCCCGCGGGTGAAGAACCGGGACTTTACCGGCCACGATGGCCCGACGGAACTCCTCAAAGCGTATCGCAAGCACGACATGCCGATCCCTCGAAGCCTCGTCGACCTGGTAGAGGCGCGCAACGAGAAGCGGTCGCTCGACTCCCTCGGCGGTTTCGTCGGTACCGTGTCCGCCACAGAGGCGAACAACGGCGTCGAATACGTCTCGCCAGTCAAGGTCGGCGGCCAGACGGTCAACGTCGCTTTTGATACCGGCTCGTCAGACCTCTGGGTGTTTGGTGCCCAGCTCGACGCCACTTCCAAGAACGGCCACGACGTGTACGACTCGAGCAAGAGCAGCAGCTTCAAGGCTCTCGAGGGAAGCACCTTCAACTGCACATACGGCGACGGCTCGGGCGTCCTTGGCAACGTGGCCATGGAGTCTGTCTCGGTTGGCGGCGTCACTGTTTCGGCGCAGGCCGTCGGCGTGGCCAACTTTGTCAGCGACCAGTTCGTCAAGGACACAGGCAGCAGCGGACTCATGGGCCTGGCCTTTTCATCGCTCAACCGCGTGCGCCCCCAAGCGCAAAAGACGTTCTTCGACAATGTCATGAATGACCTGGCCCAGCCCGTCTTCACTGCCGATCTGCGCCGGGACGGAGCTGGATCGTATGAGTTTGGCCGCATCGACCAGAGCAAGTTCACGGGCGACATGACTTGGATTCCCGTCAACAGCACATCGGGCTTCTGGCAGTTCACCAGCGATACTTTTGCCGTCAACAACGGTCCTTCGCAGAAGTCCAAGGATGGCGCTCAGGCCATTGCCGACACTGGTACCACGCTTATCCTGGCCAACCCGCAGCTCGTCGAGACCTACTACGCCCAGGTCCAGGGTGCCGTTCTCAGCGCTGAGGAGGAGGGCTACGTGTTCCCCTGTGATACTGCCCTTCCGGATCTGAGCTTGGATATCGGTGGTTCCTACATTGCCAAGGTGCCTGGCGCCGATATCAAGTTCTCTCAGTACAACGAAAACAGTGAGTTTTCCCATTTTCCTGCCTGTTCAGTTCACCAGCTAACCCCCCATCTTCAGTGTGCTTTGGCGGTCTTCAACCTACCAAGAGCAAAGTCCAGATCTTTGGAGACGTGCTCTTTAAAAGTCAGTTCGTTGCTTTCAACGGCTCCGAACGATCCATCGGGTTCGCCAAGGCAGTCGACAACGAGAAGAAGGCGGCCAAGACGACACGCCGCAGGAGATGAGCATCCCTCAGGAAGGGCTTGAGCATGCATGTACAACGGCGTTGGGCTTTGTTTTCACCAAAACATCAAGCGTTGCATTTCTAGACAGCATCACACATGATACCAGCACGACTCTAATAGAGCATCCCCCCTCGAAGAGAGGCGGGCATAATGAATTACTTTCACCATTTCAAATATTCAAGACTTGTCACTCGCTTATCCAACACATCCAACCACGACGCTCACGCCTTTTGCACCGCGCGCTCCGTGAGAGCCCTCGCCGTGACCTCCTTGAGCGCCTTGCCGGCCCACTCAAAGTCCTCCATGTCAAGGTACACCTGCGCCGAGAGACGGGCGAACCAGCGGCCCTCGTGGCAGCCCAGCGCGATGAAAGTCTTGTACTCGTCGACGAGGATAGCCTGCGTCCACTGCAGGGAATCTGCTTGCACATCGGCCGCCGCAACGGGCAGCCAAATGTTGACCATGGCGTTGTTGGTGAGCGTCTTGGTCTTGTTGTCAATAACCTCTGTGCCAAGAATCTCCGCAGCGCGAGCGCCACCCTTCTTGGCCAGACGCCAGAGATACTCGCGGATACGCTCCTCCCCGCCGAGGACATCACGGCGGTAGTCAAGCGCGGCCTTTACGCAGACGAAGGAGCTATTATCGACAGTGCCGACGAAATCGTAGCTCCGGATCCAAGGCGAGCCGCCGAGAACGGTGGGCAGGGGGCTGACGGCGGAAGGGGTGGAGAGGGGAACGTAGCCGTGGCTCGTGGGGAGGGTGCTCCTCATGAGGTGCTGGTTTCGGATGGGGACGTAGAGGAACGCGCAGCCGCGGGGGGCGAAGAGCCACTTGTGGCAGTTTGAGAGGAAGAAGTCCGCGTCGAGGGCGGTCATGTCCAGCTCGATCATGCCGACGCCCTGGGCGCCGTCGACGAGTGAGAGGACGCCGAGCTCGCGGCAGGCGGCGGTGACGGCTTCAAAAGGGAACCGGACGCCGGGCTGGGATGTGACGGCGTCGTACACTGCGATGCGGGGACGGCGGCCCTCGGCACTGGAAGCCTCGACGGCGGCCCGGAAGCGAGTGACGACTTCGTCATCTTCGAGGGGGTACTCGAGGGGGACGTTGCGGGAAGAGATTTTGCCGGGGTGGGTGTCTTTGATGTACTCGATGGTTTTGCCGCAGGCGCCGTAGATGGTCGAGAAGGAGATGATCTCATCAAGGCCGTCATCGGCCCAGGTGAGGTTGCGGAGGACGATGTTGACAGCTGTGGTGGCGTTGGCGGCGAAGACGATGGTGTCGGCGGGGGCGTTGAGGTGGGCGGCGAGAGCGGCGCGGGACTCGTCGAGAAGCTTTGGGTATTCGTAGCGGATGTACTTGTCGGGCATGGCTTCTGAGCGGTTCTGGAATTCGACCTGGCGCTCGCGCACGACGCGGGGGATGCAGCCGAAGGAGCCTGGTCATAGTGTCAAGGGGAGAAGGAGAAGAGGGGGGGGGGGGATGGTTACCGTTGTTGAGGTTGCGCCATTCGGGGTCGAAGAGGAACTGGTCCTTCAGCGCCTTGCCGAACTCGAGGGTTGTGTTGGAGCCCATGATGGAAGTGGTGGTGATGGTTGTGAGGTGTTGATGATGAGATGAGATGAGCTCAGTGTTGCGAATTGACCAATTGCGCAATGCCAATACCAGAAGTATCTTGTAGAACACCTTCTCTCACCAGTCAGCGTCCTTTCAATGAACCTTATAAATGACTTTATCGTGACTCACTTGATTTCTCGACCAGGGTTCGTGAAGATTGATGAGTCTTTTCGTTCTTCAAGATTGGTGTTGAGGAGTCAAAAGAGCCAAGGGACGGACTCGGTGTCTCGATCCGTCCCATTTGTCAGGCGAAGCGGAGGCTACGCCCTGCTGGAGACATGCTTAAGCCGCGCCTTTTGAGTCACCGCTCCCTAGAGATGCGAGCAAACCAGTGACCAGTCCGTTGCGAAGCCCCTCAATTCCCACCCCGTGCGTCCACTTGCGGCTTAAGGCTAGGCTTATCATCTGGGGCTCTGGAGTCACGGCTCCATCGCGGAGCGACAGGGCTGGCTGGACCGAACGGTGATCTTTGAAGGATGGAAGCGAGTCGTGGAGGAGCTGCTGAAGGATGAATCCCGAGTCAGGGAGGGGATGGATGATGCAAGGAGGGGGAAGCTCGGTGAGGAAGCATGAATTGACAGCGACCGAGGTAAACAACACGTCTCGACAGATGGAGATCAGCGCCGGCATATACACCTCTTAATTAAACAAACCATCTCTTCCGTGACAGCGGCGTCCTCCGTCCTAAATTACTCAACACATTAAACTTAATCTCACGGAAAACAGCCGAGACTACAACCTTGGCATTGAACTTTCTCTCAGGAACTACCCAGGAACTGCCGACCGATATCACCTCACTTCACCTTCAACGTACCATCCGGACATCCGGACAAAGGGAGAATCTCGCACCGATAGACGGAGAAATCCGACCTCATTTCCCCCTCGCTCTTCAACTCGCTGCAGCAAGCAAGTCCTGCACAGCATCTGCCCCCTTTTGCCGTCCACCCCCGCACGACGATCGCATCTTCCCCCGGATGCCATCCCCCCTCTACGGCTTCTACCCCTGGCCAAACCTGCGGGGGATGCCTCCCGTCGCCCCAATGTTAAATGCACGATATTACCTTTCCAATCACACCAGGCCATGGCCGCCCGCACAAACCCGCCGACAACGACCCAAGCCGGGCCGTAGCCTCCGTATATCCCCCCAAGGAGCACTCGCCGCGGCCGGCTCGGTGTTTCTCCAGCATGCCATGGCCCCCTAAAGACATCTGCCGCAGCCTCGGCCGATGACATCTTCGCTTCCCATCTCTGCCGGAGCTACTCCCCGACCCTTGTCCCCTTGTCCCTCTTCGGCCCTTTAGCTTTACGACGCAGAAGCGCCACGATCCGATTGACAGGCACCGCGTCGTGATGGGGTTCGTCCCTGGCGCCGGGGCTTGGCAGGCCGTCATGCCCCCTCGGCGTGGCCCTTGCCATGGCATGTTGATGCATATCTTGCAGGATGGCACTCATGCCCATGTCCATGGAGGATGAGGGGAAGAGGATATGGGCATGAGGGGAAGTGTGTTTCTCCGTGGGTATAAGACGAGGTGCCTCTAGGGACTCTCCCCCTGGAATTGTCCTGCTCACCATCGCCCCCCGCCCCTCCCCAGCCATGCACACCTTCAAGCTCCTCGCGGTCCTGGCCGCGTCCACCCTCCAGGTGCTCGCCCAGACCAACAATGCCGCCTGGGACGCCGCCTACGCCAAAGCAGAGGACGCCCTCGCCCGCCTCTCCCAGGAAGAGAAGATCGGCGTCGTCACCGGCATCGGCTGGAACCAGCAGCCCAACGGACCTTGCGTGGGCAACACTTATGCCGCGCCCTCCATCGGCTACCCCTCGCTCTGCCTGCACGATGGGCCTCTGGGTGTGCGCTTCGGCACCGGCGTGACCGCTTTCACTCCCGCCGTGCAGGCCGCGGCGACCTGGGACCTCGACCTCATCCGACAACGCGGCGAGTACCTGGCCGCCGAGTTCCGCGGCACCGGCATCCACGTCATCCTCGGCCCTGCTCCTGGTGCCCTCGGCAAGAACGCAGAGGGCGGCCGCAACTGGGAGGGCTTCGCGCCTGATCCGTACCTGCAGGGCATCGCCACAAAGGTCACCGTCGAGGCGCTGCAGGCCGGCGGTGTCCAGGCCGGCGCCAAGCACTACATCGTCAATGAGCAGGAAATTAACCGCGAGGAGATCAGCAGCAACGTCGACGACCGTACCATGCACGAGCTGTACCTCTGGCCTTTTGCCGACACGGTCCGCGCCAACGTGGCTGGCATCATGTGCTCTTACAACCGCGTCAACGGCACCCACGCCTGCGAAAACAGCGAGGTCCTGAACCACCTGCTCAAGGAGGAGCTCGGCTTCCCTGGGTATGTCGCCAGTGACTGGTTCGTCGCTCACCGCACCACCGTCGGCGCCGCTGTTGCCGGCATGGACATGTCGATGCCCGGATCGGGATGGGCGGGCGACAACGTGCTCTGGGGCCCGCAGCTGCAGGCCGCCATTGATGCGGGCGACGTTGAGCAGTCCCGCCTTGAGGACATGGTCGTGCGCATCCTCGCGGCTTGGTACCTCCTGGGCCAGGACCAGGGGTACCCGGAGGTCAACATCAACGCCCAGGTCCAGGGCAACCACGCCGAGAACGTGCGCGCCATTGCCCGTGACGGTGCCGTCCTCCTGCGCAACGAAGACGGCATCCTGCCCCTCTCGAAGCCCGCCAGCATTGCCGTCATCGGCTCCTCGTCCATCAACAACCCCAACGGCATCAACTCGTGCGTCGACCGCGGCTGCAACGAGGGCGCCCTCGGCACGGGCTGGGGTTCAGGTGCTGTCGAGTTCCCATACCTAATCGCGCCCTTGGATGCGATTGAGGAACAGGCGGCTGCGGATGGCACCCAGATCTTCCGCAGCACCACCGATAACACGCAGCAGGGCGCGGCGGCCGCGCAGCAGGCCGATGTTGCGCTCGTCTTCATCACGGCCAACTCGGGCGAGGGCTACCTCACCGTCGAGGGTCACCAGGGCGACCGCCTCCACCTGGACCCGTGGAACAACGGCAACGAGCTCGTCGAGGCTGTCGCTGCTGCCAATGACAATGTGGTCGTCGTCGTTCACACTCCAGGCGCCATCATCCTCGAGCGCATCCTGGCACTGCCCAGCGTCAAGGCCATCGTCTGGGGCGGCCTCCCGTCGCAAGAGAACGGCAATGCCGTGGTCGACGTCGTCTGGGGCAAGACCAACCCCAACGGCAAGCTACCTTACACGATTGCCAAGGCAGAGGGTGACTACAGCAGCCAGGTGATTCGGGATGGCGGTGATGACGACTTTGCGGAGGGCCTGTACGTCGACTATCGGCACTTTGATGCCGCGGGTATTGAGCCGCGCTACGAGTTTGGCTTTGGGCTGTGTAAGTTTCCTCTGACGTGAGCCGCGGACAAGGAACTGACGATCTGTTAGCATACACCAACTGGACCTACTCGGACCTCGAGATCTCCTCGACGGCAGTCCCTGGCGAAGCGACGGGCGAGGTGGCCCCCGGTGGCCGCGAGGACCTCTTCGATGAGGTCGCGGTGGTGACTGCAACAATTGCCAACTCCGGAGCAGTTGACGGCGCCGAAGTCGCCCAGCTGTACATCACACTCCCGGACAGCGCACCGACAACACCGCCCAAGCAGCTCCGTGGCTTCGCAAAGCTGCCCCTCGCGGCGGGTGCTTCAGGCACGGTGACATTCAGTCTGCGTAAGAAGGACTTGAGCTACTGGGACGTCGGCCGCCAGAACTGGGTCGTGCCGCAGGGTGTCTTTGGCGTCAGGATTGGTGCTTCGAGCCGCGACATTAGGCTCGAGGGCGACCTGGTCGTGGGTCGGCCGCAGTGCAAACGCGGACTTCGGGGCTCTGCGAAGAAGGAGGAGTAATCGCGAGGTTGACTGAGGTGCCAAGAGATCTCATGTCGGCAGTCGAAAGGCTGGGGCACGAGTCAAGATGGATACATCGGGCAGCAAATAACCTAGAAAGATGGCGAAAATCGAGGCGGAGTGGTAAAGACGTTGTTGAGCTGTTCAAGCTTTGCCGGGATGTTCCTTCCCTTCGGTCTCGCGAATGGCCCTTCTGGAAGGTGCTCGCATTCAGACCCACACGGCATGTCCGCGTCACATGACCTCCACGACCTTGCCAAGCCACATGGCCCCCCGCACAGCCGAGGCGCAGGGAGCCCACAGCCACCCTTTTCGCTATCGCCGTGCTCCAGTCTCGGGCCTTTCGGCTGCGGCCACTCTTCGTCACTCACATCCATATTCGCCCTGAACATACTATGGACCAATCCCCCGCTCGCACACGACTTCCACCTGGCAGACGTCACACGTTGTCGCTCAGGCGCATGGCGCAGCCCTGTACGCGGGTACGCCACGCCATGCGCGTCTGACACCCAGGCAGCGAGACAAACGGCCATGGGCAGTGCGGCACGAGACCGAGCAGAAGACCGAATGTCTTTCGGTCTCATTCAGAGGGCACAGCTGACCACCTCCCGAGTCTCCCCCGACAAGCCGGGTGTCCGGCGTGGAAAGATGGAGCCGTCCAACCGCTGCAGCAGATCGATCCAGGACCACCCTTGCCACCATCCGAACGGCACCTTGGGCAGTCCGCCTGCTCGGCATCGCAGCGAAACCGTGCTCCGGCCTAAACCCAAATGACCCCGTTTAACACCGCCTCCCGAACGCCAAGTCCGCCCACCCGGCGGGCACGGCGCAAGCCAAGTGGCGCTGGTCATCATGACCCTCTGTCCGCGTAAGCTTTGTCTTGGTGATATATAAGAAGACGTCTTGGTCCCGATGCAGCCGGTCTTGTTCCTGATCATCATACACATCACACACATCCACTTCACATCCTAGGATCCTATCCTTGACACGCACTTACACACACAAACACATCTCCTAGAGAACCACCACATCAACACACACATCCTCAGCATGTCGGCTTCAGACTACTACGGCGGCGGCGGTTCCGGTCGCAACAACGGCGGCTACCCTCAGCAGCAGCAATACGCCCAGCAGCAGCCTCAGTACGCCCAAGGCAACTACCAACAGCCCGGCGGCTACTCCAACTCTCCCTACCCTCAACAGCCCACCTACGCCCAAGGCGGCTCCAACACCCACCTCGCCCCCTCATACAACAACAACAACAACAACAACAACCGCCCCTCGAGCGCCCACTCCCAAAACTCCGGCTACCGGGCCCCCTCCTCCGAGCACGCCCGCTCCGGCGGCCCACCCGGCTCCGATGCCCAGTTCAACGGTGAAGACGGGGAGCGCGGCTTCGTAGCCACCATGGGCGGCGGCGCGGCCGGCGGCTACGTCGGCAAGAAGTTTGGCGGCACCCTCGGCGCCGTCGCTGGTGCTGTTGTTGGTGCTATTGTCGCCAACAAGGTCGAGGACAAGTTTGAAGACCGCAAGGACAACAAGCACCATGGCCACCACAAGCCGTCACACCACGGCGGTGGATACCCCCAGCAGCAGCAGTATGGTGGCGGCTACCCCCAGGGCGGCCCGTACGGCAACCCCCAGGCTTCGCATAGCTCCGGCAGCGGACTGAGTGGCATGCTCGGCAGCGTCTTTGGAAAGAAGTAGACGGGGCAGAGGCTCGGGGCGGATGATACCTAATGTTTTGTTACGACTGATTTTTTTTGCATGGATTGCGTATAGCCTTACACTTGGACGGGCTCATGGCCCGATAGGATACTCGATATCAATACCACACATCATGACGAACCTTCACTCGCACTCGTGTTTTCAACTGCAATGAATGACATAAATCCCAAACTCCAGATCTATCCAATACATCCTCTTCACGGGTATCAATCACTCTCATATGGCTGTCTACATCCCCTGAATGGCCCTTGCCCGGTACTCACTCTCCAAATACTCCACCTCCTTCTCCGTCAACCTCACACTCAACGCATCAACAGCCTCATCGATCCTCTTCTCCGAGCTCAACCCCAGAATAGGCCAACACCCCTTTTGCAGCACCCACGCCGTCGCCACAGCCGCCATCGTCACGCCCTTTTCATTTGCAACATCCTCCACGCGCTTTATAATGTCAAGGTTCGCGTCGGCAAACCACTTGTCCGTCTTGGAATCGGCCTTGCTGCGCGCAGACTCGGCACCTAGCGGCTTTCCTAGGAGTCCTCGTGCCAGAGGGCTCCAGGGGATGACACCGACGCCCGTGGCGTTGCAAAAGGGGAGCATTTCGCGTTCTTCTTCGCGGTAGAGGAGGTTGTAGAAGGGCTGCATTGAGATGAACTCGGTCCAGCCTCGGAGACGGGCTGTGTGTTGGAGACGGGCGAATTCCCAGGTGTACATTGATGAGGCGCCGATGTAGCGAACTTTGCCTGATTGGACGACTTCATGCAGCGCGCGCATGATCTCTTCCGGGGGTGTTTCGCGGTCGAGTCGGTGAAGCTGGAGGACGTCTGGGAGGGTCAGCCAGATGCCAGATGACTGTCTATGAGAACATGAACCCACCGATGTAATCCGTCCCCAACCTTTCAAGACACTTATCAACAGCATGGAAGATGTGTTTCCTGCTCAACCCCATCTGGTTCACGAGCGGCCCGTCATTGACACTCTTCGGTCGCGAGTCATCATCCATGACGGGATTGAAGATTTTGGTGAGAATGACGACCTTTTGGCGGGGTATGCCAAACTTTTTCAGCGCCTTGCCGACAATGACCTCGGACTGGCCGTTGGAGTACGTATCGGCCGTGTCCCAGGTGTTGATGCCCCGGTCGTAGGCGGCCTTGAGCAATGCCAGGCCTTCATCTTCGCCGAGGACCCATGGTGAGCCTTCCCATGTTGGTGAGCCAAAGGCCATGCATCCGAGGATGATTTTGGAGACTTTGAGGCCGCTGTTGCCGAGTCTGGGGATGTTAGCGGGGTGGGGTAGAGGGGTTGATGTGCTGTAGGCCAGCTGGGGCTTGGACATACCGGACGTATTCCATCTTGTTGGTTGTCATGATGGCTGCTGTGTATTCTCACGAGTCTTCTCAGTGATGCTGTCCTGTACAATCTGTCCGGGTGATGAGTGTGCAGCCAGCCGGTGACAACCTGGTTTTGTTCCTCCTCGACTTTACCCCGCGGTCAATCGAGGACCATCGTCATCCGGGCAGAGCTCCCCCGGGCGTCCACTCCCAATAGCGCGCCCGAGAGCCCCGATGCGGAGATGCCCCCTGACCGTTTGCCTGGCCCAGCGCATTCCCCGACCTCGGTCTTCCCGCCGAAGTGGAGGAGTACAAGCATCGGAGACAAGTCCGGACACACAATCCCCTGTGGCATCCCCTGTCGTCGCACACCACCGGCCCCTCTGTCGCCATCCTCCACAGTGGATGCATTTTTGGGGTAGCTTCCGCAGCAAAGGAGATCGCTCCGTCCGTCGTCCGCCGATGGGCATCGCGACATTTCACACGGAGTAGAATCCGGGATGATGGGGCTGTGACCGGAGGGAATGCGATACTCCAAGGAGAATTGGCCGATGGCTATGGTTATCTGTGTAGAAAGACCGTATGGCTGCAATCGTTTTACCCTTCTGTAGTGTCCAACAACCCCGCGTTCCCAAGAATAACCCCTGAATCTCATCCTCACTTTGACCCCTCCCCCGCCATTCACCCACCCCTCTTGACATCATCACCACACACTTCCTTTTACACACCAGCGCTTCAACGATGGCCAACGAGATCCTCATCACGGGCGGCGCAGGCTTCATCGGCCAGGCGCTCGTCTCCGCCCTCCTCGCCGCCGATTCCTCCCTAAAGGTCACCCTGACCGACGTCGTCCAGCCCCCCGTCCCCGCCGGCCAAGAATCCCGCGTCACCTCCCTCAAGGCCGACCTGACCGACCCCTCCGCCGTCGCCTCCCTCCTCGATCGCCGCTTCGCAGCAGTATACGTTCTCCACGGTCTCATGTCTGGCGGCGCAGAGGCCAATCTCGACCTCGGCCTGCGCGTCAACGTTGACTCGGTCCGCGTCATTCTCGACCGGCTGCGCGCCTCACACCCCGGCACCGTCGTAGTCTTTGCCTCGTCGTGCGCTGTCTACGGAAAGGCCGATCCCGTGCGCGAGCTCGAGACCCTGCCGCAGCCCAAGTCATCCTATGGTGCTGAGAAGCTCATTGTCGAGCTGTTGCTCAACGACTACTCACGCCGCGGTCTGCTCGATGGCCGTATCGTTCGCCTTCCTACTGTTATTGTGCGCCCTGGCGCACCTTCGGCCGCTGCGTCGAGTTTCGCCTCGGGTATCGTGCGCGAGTCGCTCCAGGGTGTCAAGAACGTGCTGCCCGTCGCTCGCGATCTCGAGATGTGGGTGTGCAGCCCCGCCACCGTCGTCAAGAACCTCGTCAAGGTCAAGGATGTGCCAGCGGAGAAGCTGGGCGGTACCCGCATCGTCAACCTGCCGGGCATCACTGTCACGGTGCAGGAGATTCTCGATGCGCTGGAGCAGGTCGGCGGAAAGGAGGCGCTGGGATATCTGGAGGAGAAGAGGGATCCGGCTATTGAGGCGATTGTTGGAAGCTGGCCGGCACGTTTCGACGTGAGCAGAGCGTTGGGCTTGGGGCTGGAGCCTGATGGTCGTGTTATTGAAGCTGTCAAAGCTTTCAAGGCGAGTCTGTAGGGACGAAAAGGAGAATGTTCATAGACTATGATAATACCATGTTTACCTCATGAACAGTCCATTCTGTGATTGAAGCATGCTCGTGTGTGTCCTCTCCGAAGGTCTTGTCACCCTAGAGCACTCGAGTTCTGCCTGGGCAGATCAACCCTCATGATTGAAGACAACTGAGTGATTCTCCTACTAATAGACCTCAGTGTCACGACGGAGAAGGAGTGATGAATTGTGTAAATGATCGCCAGACATCCGCTGTCTAATGTTGATGATCTGTGCTAAAACATGCGGTCTGGAACAGCATCCGCCGCCCGACCGGTGAAGATAACCCGCTACCACATGCCCCCCTTCCATTACAGCTTCCACGGCCGGGGCCTCGGCGCAAAATCTGCGTAGTCGTCCTCCGATGCCACCAGATGGTCGATATCTCTCGTGTTGACCAGCTTGGCCGTCGCCTCCTCCAAAGTCCTGACACCGGCCAGCCGCATCGATGTCTCGAGCTCGTCCTTGAGAACTGTTATTGTCAGTATGAAGTTCCTCAAGAAGCACATGGATCTCTAACTCACTCTGTGAAAGCTGCTCAACGCCGTCCTGGCCGTAGAGGAGCGAGTACAGGAACGGCCGGCCAATGCCGACAGCACGCGCACCGAGTGCAAGAGCCTTGAGGATATCAGACCCCCGCTCGAAGCCGCCGTCAACATAGACCTCGAGCTTCTGGAAGACCTCTGGGCACTGTTTCCGTAGCTCCAGAAGGACCAGGATGCTTGCTTGGGCACTACAGAAGTCAGTCTCATGCCTCAACACATCCAGACCAAGGACTTACCCATCCAGACTGCGTCCACCATGGTTGCTCAGCAGCACCGCATCAACTCCATACTCCACCGCCGTCTTGACATCATCGGCCGTCTGCACGCCCTTGAGCACAATCGGCACACCGCTAGCCTCTCGGATCCACGCCAGATCCTCCCAAGCCAGCGACTTGTCAATGTACTGTGCCATGAGACGACCGAGACCGCTACCCTTCTTATCCTTGCTGCTCTCGCCGCCACTGATGGCGGAGCGAATTGTGGTGGCCTGGGCGGCCTTCTCATCGGCTTCGCGCTTTCCAGGGACGGGTGCGTCGACGGTAACAAAAATAGCCTTGATACCGAGCTCGCGGGCGTTGCGGAGGATCTCAATCGTCTTTTGGCGCTCCGAGTTGATGTAGAGCTGGAAGAAGAAGGGCTGGTCTGGTGGGGCGGCTTCGACGATGGAGCGGAGGGTGTAGGAGGCGTTGCTGGAGATCTGCATGTAGAGCATCAGCATGTGAAAGACGGAAGGGAGGAGGAGGTACGTACACATTGGATGATGCCCTCGTTGGCGGCGCCGCGACTCAGGGCGAGCTCGCCGTCGGGATGGACGAGACGGGCCATGGCGGCGGGGGAGATGAAAAAGGGGGCGGCGCTCTTGAAGCCGAGGATGGTGGTCTCGTAGTTGACGTTGAGGACGTTGCGCAGGATGCGGGGTCGCAGCATGATGCGACGGACGAGCTCCTTGTTCTTGCGGTGAGTGATGAGGTCGGTTGCGGCGGACGAGTAGAAAGCCCATGTCTTGTGGGCCATGCCCTTTGAGGCAGCGGCTTCAAAGTCTGGGGCGCTGATGATGGTCTCGAGCGGCGGGATGCCCTCATCTTCGTCGACTTCACCGGGGGATGGCGTGTCTTTGGCTTCGTCGACGGTGGCGGCGGTCGCGGGGCCGTCGGAGCTGGGCTCGTCGAGGTAGCCCATGAACTTGTCCTTGGGAAGCTCCTCGATGATGTCTGGGGCGTGAACCGAGTCGAAGAGCTGCGTGGCGTTGGAGCCGGCGACCTTGAGGAGGACTGAGGGAGGTGTCAGTGGTCAAGAACTTCAACCATGACTCGAGACATTCACATGGAAGCCCGGAATGGAAGACTCACCACTTGGTCCGCCTGGATGCTCGTTGATAAAGTCTGTAATATCCCAGACCTTGGAGTGGACGGCGATCCAGCAATCCGTCCTGGAGTTGTGCTGGTTCAGCGCGTCGATGGAGATGAGACTCCGGTCATCTTGGACAGCGGCCGCCATATTGACAGGCTGTTTCTTGGGCTCTGTACTTGGGGGGGTGGGAGGAAGAGAGAGCGTCAGTGAGCGGTGTTGAACCTTAAAGAGTCAGGTAAATACAGTAGTAAATGTCGAGCGCACTTTGTTTGGGCATCTGAGATGTCAAAAGTCGAGCTGAGCTGAGCTTCGTTTCTTGAGGCCGAGGCAGGGGGTAAAGACTGGACTTGAGAGGCTTTGTTTCTGAGAGTTTCTCCTCCGTCGGTCGGAACGGTGAAATCGCTTACTTTTCCGCCGACCGAGAGAAGGTGTTCCCGGCTTCGCCATCTCCACGCAATCTCGTTGCTGCCCGGCCATCCCTTGCGTGGTGGTCTCGAGTGTGAACCCCCCACTCCGACGTCCCGGTGTTGTCGCCGAGAGACGCCAGCCCACCGAATCCGGGGTTGCCACCGGGCTTGTCGGCTCTTCTTCAAGGCCCAGACCCGCTGAGTCTGGGCTGACTGGAGGGGTCAGCCCCCTGAAAGCTGACGGGGGTGTCCCTGAGAGCCCCGACCTCGGGGCGCAACCCGATGCGTGCCCCTCCATCCTTCCCCGCAGAGACGATGGATTGTAGTGCGTTGGAGGGGTAATGGCCGTTGTAAAGTATGACATATGTGCTGTGAAGCTCCTGTTCTCGTTCTCTGACTTCGAGTCAACCATCGTGATACCCAGACGCGTCTTGCCCTTGAACATCATTCATTCATTCTCCCCTCTCCATCTTGCTGCAACCTCCCGAGATACCCATTACCTTGTCCTCACCATGCCCTCCAGCACCATTGCCAACAAGGCCCGGCCGCTCCCCCCCGGCGTCTACACCCCCGTCGTCACCCTCTACAAGGCCGGCGACGCAACCCAGCAAATCGACCACGATGCCATGCGCATCCAAGCCCACGCCCTCGTCCGCGCCGGCATGCACGGCCTCGTCTACCTAGGCACAAACGGCGAGCTCGCCCTCCTCACACCCCCAGAGCGCAAGGCCGTCATCGTCACTGCCGTCAAGGCCGTCGCAGAAGTCAAGCCCAACTACCCCGTCGTCGCCGGCATCTCCGCCCAGTCCACCAACGAGACCATTGCCAACGCAAAGGACGCCGCCGACGCAGGTGCCAGCTTCGCCCTCCTGCTACCCCCTAGCTTCTGGGCGAAGGCTCTCTCGAGTGACGCCCATATCGCCTACTACCGCGCCGTCGCCGATGCCTCTCCTATCCCTATTGTTGTCTACAACTTCCCAGGCGTCACGGCCGGCGTCGACCTCGACTCGGATCAGATTGCCGCTCTGGCGCAGCACCCCAACATCTCCGCCGTCAAGCTGACCTGCGGTAACGTCGGCAAGCTGACGCGCCTGACGAGCAAGTTCTCCCACGACCAATTTGGTGTTTTTGGCGGCAGCAGCGATTACCTTCTCCCCACCCTGCAAGCTGGTGGCAGCGGCTGTGTCACGGGCATGGGCAACATCTTCCCCGGTGCTACCGCTGCTGTCTATGACCTGTGGAAGGCTGGCCGGGTCGAGGATGCCCAGCGTCTGCAATATGTTGTCGCCAACGCGGAATGGGCGTGTAAGAAGGGCATTGCCAACACAAAGTACGGCGCGTGGCATTTCCTTGGAAAGGATACTGGTATTACGGACGAGTCTACCTGGCACATGCGTCTGCCTTACCAGCCGCTGGGCGATGCTGCGAAGAAGTGGACGCTCGAGACGCTGGGGGTTCTGGCGGATATTGAGAAGTCGAGGTCGTGGGAGAAGTAGCTGCCTGGGTAAATAGAAGTAATGGCATTATAGATTTGGATTTCTACACAAACTTGGACATGATTGATGAAATGTTCCTGGGTGCTCTAGAGCTAGTCAGGTACAAGTACAAGTCGTATTCTTCGAAGCTCTTGGTTGCCGTTGTGGCAGTGGAGGCACGGTGAGAGCATTCAACTTTGATGCCCTCTGACCACTGGACAATTTTTAACAGATGCAGACAGAAAACCCCTTCACCATCATGACTCGAAGTCTGCCTTGCAAGTTCATGTCTATCCATTGCAGTTGTCTATCAAATTACCAGCTTACTTGGACCTAACCCCCCTTCACCCACTCCTCGACATCCTCGATCCGCGCGTACTTGATGTACTGCCTATGGAACGTAAACGCAACATGCGTCACCCCATCCTCCGCCAGGATGCTCGGGTAACTCAGCTCCCGGTTCGTCTTGTGCTCCGAGTTATTCGTCATGCAGAACCCATCGCCCTCTTCAAGCACCCTCTCCGTCCACGTCAGCCCCTCGTCCGTCGACACGCCCACCGTCAGCGTCTTGCGCGGCGTGCCCCAGATGGCCACCTTGCCGTTGACCGCCTCTTGGTTCGGCCGTACGTCGTCCTCGGGGGTGATGTCGTCGTAGAGGCCCTCGCGGCGGGCTTGATCTGGCGAGGCGGCGGACCGGTTGAAGACAATGGCGATGGCGCCTGAGGGGAGGCGCGCGGCGCAGATGCCGCTGTTGGGGTTCGGGAGGGAGAGTGCTTCTGGGGCGGACCAGGTGAGGCCGTCGGTGGAGGTGGAGCGGTAGATGTTGTCGGCCCAGCGGCTGCGGTAGAAGGCGACGGACAGGGAGGAATTTTTGGCTGGTGGGACAATGTTCATGTGTACTGCGCCGGTGCTGTCGGGCACCACGTTCTCTGTCCATGTCTCGCCATCGTCTTTGGAGTAGAAGACGGCTGAGATGTCATCGTTGCCGATCCACCGCTGTCCAGGGGCAGAACGGCAGTGGAAGACGGGGAGGACCCAAGTTCCGTCACCGAGGACGACAATGGGCTGGCGGACAAAGGCACCGGTGATGCCCTTGAAGGGGAATTTTGGCTCAGACCATGTAACACCCCCGTCTGACGACGTCCGGGTCATGATGTAGCAGCCATCTTGGTTTCCAGCATCTTGCGATGTGTGCAGCAGCCACAGGTCGCCTGTCTTGGGAGCTCTGAAGAGGACGGGGTTCTGGCAGCTCCGCTCAGTGTCTGAGGAGATCTTCTTTGGTTCGGACCAGGTAAGAGAGCCGGGTGCAAGACGGGAGAGCCAGATGCAGATGTCTGGGAGGCCCTCCTGTGAACCGCCGAACCAGGCGCATAGCAACGTCTTGTCGGGGAGCTGCAGCAGGTTGGAGGCGTGGGACTGAATTGTTGCCGCGGGGATGGCGGCGGTTTGGAGTGAGGGGGCCATCGTGAGTCCAAAGAGGTGAAGTAGCTTGTCTGGGGAGAAGGGAATCGTGAGACCTCGAAGCTCGTTGATAGAGGATCACAGCTTGTCTTCGGAGAAACCCCAGGTGAAGTAGCGTCAGAACGCCCAGAGCTCCCCCGCACAACGACCTGTCGTCAGCGACATGGGGCCGAACTCCGCCGATGCCACCAGTCCACCCCCTGAGGTTGTGCCCGTTGGGGTCAGCCGCAGCAGTCCAGGATTCTCCGCCCCCGGCAGTCGCATTAACCCCCTGACGCCTCGGGCTGAGTGCCGTCTTTTCCGACCTCTCTATGCGGTCAAGGACATGTCGCCGGGACGTAATTGCACGCATGGCAGTGGTCGGCCGTGCGTCCACGCCACTGCTGCGCCGGCGAAAGTATCGGCGTGGGCCCTACCACTAACACCCATCAGGCAAAGACCGTCTGATGTGACAGAGGGGGGGGACATGACTCCGAGTCCTGCTTTCTGGAACACTCGGCTTTGTCTCCGATGCCCATGAGGGCCACCCTTGACTCGCTGGGGCCACGCCAGTCTGGGGGAATTCGCGGGGAACTTGGAGCGGTTTGGCCTACGAGATTGCATGTGCCGCAAGGCCCCGTGGGGAGAGGCGAGTGGGAAAGTTGGTCGCCGGAGAACAGGTCAGGAGATCGGTCTTGGAACTCGACACCTCACTTCTGGGCATCACGCACAACGCCGCTGCCTATATGTTGGCCATGTCCTAACTTGATCATCGTGGACTTTTCTGTCTCTGGCCGTCAGCATCAACCAAGTCATCATCTCAGACAAGGTCTTCAGCTCGCCGACGCCTTTCTCAAACCCCTTTCTTCATCACTTCAAAAATCATCACCATGGGTGGCGGCACGTCCATCTGGGCTTCGCCCGATTACAAGAAGGATCCCAAGGAGATCTTCAACAAGAGGCTCCTGCTCCTCACCCTCACCACTGCCTTTGCCGGCTGTGCCTACGGTTTCGACCAGGGCAATATTGGTGGTGTTTTGACATTCCCGGCCTTCCGCACCACGTTCGGATATGATACTCTCACCGAGGAGGAGGCCGATCAGCGCGAGGGCGTCGTGGCAGGAATGCGTGAGTACTTGCAGTATCTGGGTTGCCTATTTCCCTCTAACACACATAGTTTCTGCCGGCGGCGCTGGAGGTGCTCTCATGGGCGCCCCCTTGGCTGATTTCATCGGCCGCAAGTATGCCATCGGCATCATGAGCATCGTCTTCATGGTGGGCGCTGCGCTTCAGGAGGTCCCTATCCTCTCTGCCATGTACGCCGGTCGCTTCCTCGCCGGTCTGGCCATTGGTGCCACATCCATGGTGAGTTTGCTTGAATCTGTGTGAATTTGCCGCATCAGTTCTGACTCCATTCCCTCCCAGCTGTCTCCCCAGTTCCTCGCCGAGAATGCTCCCAAGTCCATCCGCGGCTCCCTCACAACTTCTTACAACCTCATGATCGTTTTGGCTCTGGCACTGGCTTTCTGGATCAACTACGGCATCAGCCGCTGGTCGCCCATCGACTTCAACTCCAACAAGTCATGGCAGCTGTCTCTCGGTATCCAGCTGATTCCCGGTGGTTTCGTGGCCGTCATGATTTGGTGTAAGTACCCCCGCTTCCAATACTGCATGTACATATCTGACATGCACAGTCCTCATAGAAACTCCCCGTGCCCTCATCGCCCGCGGCAAGAACGAGCAGGGCCTCACGAACCTCTGCAAAATTCGCAACCTGCCGGCCGACCACCCCTACCTCCAGCAGGAGTACAACGAGATCTGCGCCCAGACTGAGGCCGAGCAGGGCAACGCCAGGAGCTTCAACTACATTGCCGTGTTCAAGTCTCTCGCCGGCAGCGCCAGCAACCGCCGCCGCTTCATGCTGTCCATTCTTCTGTTCCTCTTCCAGAAGCTTACCGGCACTGACGCCCTCAATTACTTCGCCCCTCAGATCTTCACCATGATCGGAGTCCCCAAGGGTTCTGCTTCCCTCCTGACTGTCGGTGTCTACGGCATCGTCAAGCTGTGCGCCATGATTGTCTACGTCACTTTCGTTGTCGACCGTGTGGGCCGTCGCATGCCGCTGCTCATCGGAGGCGCCGTCCAGGGCCTTGCCATGATGTACATGGGTCTCTACCTGCGCTTCGGAAACGTCCAGGCCGGTGGCGGTACCAACGCTGGCGGAATCGTCGGAATCATCTTGTAAGTTCCATCCAGCCCTCCTCTTTTGAGCAACTAGCTAACTCATCCCCAGCATCCAGCTCTACGCCATCGGTTGGTCCTTCGGCTTCTCCGTGGCCCCCTACGTCGTCACGGCCGAGATCTTCCCCACCCGCATCCGCTCCGTTGGCATGTCACTGTGCTTCTGCTTCAAGTGGCTCGTCACCTACGGAATCACCTCTGCCGTCCCCCATATGATGCGCCGCCTGGGCTACGGCACCTTCCTCTTCTTTGGCTGCTCGACTCTCTTCGGTATCTGCATCTTTTACGTCATCCTTCCCGAGCTCAAGGGCCGCAGTCTTGAGTCCATGGATGACCTGTTCGAGCGCCCCCTGTACAGCATGTACAAGCACGCCTATCCCACCGAGGAGGAGAAGGTCTTCCACACCGCTGTTCGTATCTATGACGACAAGGACTCGGGCGAGCATGTCTCCACCATCGAGACCCGTGGGGAGTCCAAGGTTTAAGGGGGTGTCAGGTGTCAGAGTGTTTGCAAGTTGGTGTTAGATTCAATAATTAAGTTTATTATCAATCGTCCTTCGAGGAATCATCTATGTCGTCCGGTGAACAGACGAGTGGTGGAAGTCTGAGCGGCAGGTAAGCCGTTCCTACCAGACCTCTGATACCCAAGTTATACATTCTATATTCTCGCAGCCTATTCCCTCCTTCCCTTTTGTAGAATGCTAGGGATGGTTCGTTAATCGGGCATGTGTCGCCCTATAACCAAGATACTAATCATTCATTGTCACATGCTCTCTCTGTCAGATATAAAAACCTAAAACACTCCTATACTCTTCTACATTCTTGTTCTCACGTTCCGCCAACGCTTGACGGGATACATGTATGAGCAGCACATTCCGGACGTCAAGGTCGACTGGAACATACCGGGCCAATACATACTCCGTGTCGTGGGCTTCCAATGCTCCGACCAGATTTTTTCAACCCAAAAGCCGCTCCTGAAGCACATCAACTGGTGCGTAGCGACAGAGAGTGCCAATGCCTGCTCCGGAACGCCGACCAAGGCATCATTGTCGGCCGAGTCCATCGATGTGTCGGTCAGGTGAAAGGAGGGCCTTGCGTTGTCGGGTTGGGTCGATGACAGCCCTGTTTGCTCCTACTGGCGGGTTGTCACTCTCAGGACCCGGCACACGCGGAACATATCCCTCACGCGCCAAGAGACATTCGAGCTCACAAATGTATACTTAAAACCTGCAGCTTGCTGCAAAGAATCGCAAAAGGTTCAACAAATGGGCGCAGAAGAAGGGCACCGAGGATGCCGCTAGAGGACGGTGCCATCACACTCGACTCGTTCGAGTTTGTCTCGCCCGAGCACGACGACACCGACGGCACGGCTTCCGATGACAGCGTTGAACTTCCTCCCGCCAGCGGCTACAGACTGAAGCGCAGACGGTAGGATCTGGTCCCCGACTCGAACGCCTCCGACTCGGGCAAGCTTCTCAGTGCGAACGAGCCTCGGTCGAAGCGCTGCCGGGGTGAAGTCATCCCAGATTCCGACGACATTCGGTACGGAGATGACGGCTGGTACAATTACGACCTTGACCGTCGACGCTACTTTCCTTTCAAAGCTCCCTTGAGCGATACACGGTGCCTCGGACATTTTCAGCGCGGCGCATCATCAGCAGGACAGACAGACCCAACTCTTCAACATATATTCGGGCGTCTTCTGGACTTTTGGGAGCACGGAGCACTTCTAGAGTGGGACATCATTGGGACGCGTTGTTACAAGCATGGTTTTGAAAGACTCTAGGAAGAGGCGTAAGTCACTCAGGAGGCAGGGGATGCGTCTAATCAGTCTCGAGACATGTTGCGTCAATTGACCTGTCACACAGGTCTATCTACTGACTTGGTTAATGTGCCACGTCATTTGACTTACCGCTCCTGATCCAACCCCATCTCTCGCTCCTGGACAAGGTGCGACTGAGGCTCCTCCGTCAGCCCAGCATCACCGAATACAGCGGAGGTGCTGCGAACCTCCTCCCCACGTTCACATTCAGGGTTCCTGCACGAGGTAGGCCTAACTAGTGAGCTATGTAGACCCTCTGGGGTGGACGAGGTGGACGAGGTGGACCAGCAGTCGAGGCCGCCGACCTACTTAACTTCAGACTGGGCTTTCGGGGACAGGGCAGCATACTGTAGTCATCGTCTCGTCCGACTAACTACATGTGTGGTACCTCAACATCGGAGCAGATAGTAAGATCCTAATAGACCCGACCCTACTCAGCCAGGAAGTTTAGGGACGTGGTTCAAGTAGCTTAGCATGTGTAAAAGATAATCGTGTAAGGTGGTTGAGCAGGTGTTGACGTCTGAGATGTGTGGTGATGCGTCTATTCTAAAGTTCTGTTGGCGTAGATGATCGTTTTGGGATGCGGTTGATTGACTGATTCAAGCCTTGCTCTCCTGCCTGAAGTAACCCCGTGCACATTGTTGACCGTAAGTCATGAGTACAGAGTACATATATCTTCGCATAGGTAGCATATTGACGACTGAAACATATAGCTATCGTCCTGGCTGGGTATGAAGAGCAGGAGACTACTAGACCCCTTGATGGCCTCCAGGAAAGGGCATCAGTCGATTGACCACCACCCACACCTATCAACTGCATCGAACGAACCTCAGCACTCAACGAATCACCACTGTCGTCTACCTTCTGTATTTTCTGAACCTCTTCGCTCATCCGTCTTCGACGCTCGATCATTCACTTTCTTTGCTCGTCTTCCGCAGTCGATCGACCACACATCATGTCCGACCTGCCTGCTATTCCAGTCCTCTTGATAACATGAACGAAGACCGCGAACCGAACCGCGACCACCACCCAAATAATGCCACAGCTGCTCCAAAGCATGTCGCCCGTGCTGGTAATGGCCCGGAACTCACCGCCTCTGAGAAGTGGCAAAGGTACAATACTTTTCCCTTGACTGTATGTGTGTGTTAATGGCGCGGCACTGAAAGACAGCAGCTTAAAATCATCACATAATCCCCGTCCTTGCCTTCCATCCCACACTCAGGTTTCCTAATCCACAACTTCCACCTCTCGAAAAGTCTTTCAACTCTTCCTTGTGTACATCCCCATCAGCCATTCCGATCACACCGCGTCAAAACTCGCGCAGTACCATCGCCGCATCGTGACGCCAAGGTAAGTAGGCATCCTCCGCTATCATTTCAGCCATGTGGCGCTCAAGATTAGTACTAACCACCTGGGTAGTCTCAGGAAAGAGCATCGCGAGACGCGTCTCGCATGGGCGCAGCCTATTCCAGGATCATGGCGGGCGAGAACGAGCCCGACCCGACCGCGCCACAGGGCAGCTCGCCTCGGCCGGCGTCCCAACCTACGCCGAGCCCAGCTCAACACGGGGTTCCGGGTGCAACGGTCCCATCTGGAGACATTGCACAAACTCCGCCGCCAATTCATTAAACTGCCGTCACCGCCGTCTCTGGCAATACCCTCCCGTCGGCAACTGACGACAAACAGAGACGCAAAGAGGAGAAGAAGAGGAGGAGGAAAGAAGAGAAGAGGCAGAAGAAGCAGGAAAAGAAGAGACAGAAGAAGTCGGATGCGCAGAACAGGGACAAGAACATATCCAGCGACATCGACATTTCCTCATCAAATATCGACGATGAGCCCACGTTCAGTCATCCGGTCAAACTTGGCATCCCTAGTATGCCATCGCCTACTTCGCCCGCCGCTCAACAATTCGGACATGAAGCAGCCAAGGACCTATGGCGCACGTCATTCGCACCCAGGTCATTTGGGTGCTTTGGGGCCAACAAGACCAAGACTTCAGAGCCAGACCCAGTCTCTTTTGGCGTGTCTGAGTCCAGCGCGACAAAAACTCCTTAGCCATCCCTGTCCCCCGCTCTTGGACAAAATGTGAATGCATCTCCTCGTCTGATATCATTCCTCTCCAGCCCGGCTGCGCCAACTATTCCGTCCCCTTTAGGACTCTACACATCCAGCACGGCGTATAAAGGATCGCCTGCCTTACCCGCTTCTAGCGTTCCTGCACAAGGTAAACAGGGCGGACGAGGTAGCCGAGTAGTAAGGACTAATAACCTATTATTCGTCAATACTTAATATTAAGAGGTAGATCAGATAAGTAACATCCTCTATCTATTCACGAATCATATATATTACTTTACTCTCGATTAATCACAGACAAAATCTTCCCGTTAAAAGCCTATTAGTTACAGGCCTACAAACACCACACTATAAGCATAAGCGCCTCGGCACAAGTAGCAAGAGCGCAGCCGATCATTCGAAGACTTCTCGCGGCAGTAGCTTCAACCACCCCGGTACCTTCTAATTCAGTACCCGTCGTCTAAATAGTAACGATATAAGCATCGATTCCTACCGCCTCGACCGGCCCATGGTCTTCACACGTCGCCTCCAGCATTCTTCAGCACAGGGTTCCCAGAGTCAGATAGACTCAGATGAACTGGGTACATGTAGGTCGAAGTCGTCGGGGACATTGGTGGTTCAGTCGATCATCTCCAAGTGCCACCTCGGTCGAAACAGCAGGGATCACTGGGCGCTCTTGGGTTGGCGTACTATCTTCGACAACAGACGGCTCCGTACGGACACAACCAACGCCAAGTCATCGTTATTACCGGTGAGGTTTACTGTCGCTTCGAAATGTCTCCCGATGTGCTCTGCCACAAGACCAGCGCAAACTCGTCTCCCTCTGCCCTCAAGAACTGTGGCGGACAAGTCAGGGTGTCCTATCGAGGCGTTCCCTAGGCTTCTTCAACCGCGCCAACCAGGACATCACCTCTCTGATCTTTGGTAGCTTTGCGATTGACAGATGTGCCCCCAGTCAATCATTGAACGTCTCTGCCTTCAAGCACGGGAAGTCTGGTCCTTGACCAGCAACGGCAGGTCCATCAAATGGCACATCGGCTTCGGCGACGTTGGATGCTTGGGGAGGGGTATCTTTGACGCTGATGATGGGGTTGCTTCGTGCGAGAAATCTTCGTGATAAGGGATCTCGAGACCTTGGGAAGTATTCGAGAGCGGATAGTTTCCTACGATAGAAGATGCGGACACGTTTCTCGTGTCCGTAGGGTTCGAGTTCGAGCGGTGGCGGCTTAATTGGGCGACGAGGCGCGCGCTGAGGTCGTTCGGGCCTTGAATCATTCACGGCGTGGGCTGTCGAATAAGAAAAGACACGAACTCGAGGTAAGAAGACGCACGCAAAGGGTGTTACAGCTGGTCGAGGGGTGGTGTCGTGACTTTGGGCGACGTTGGAAGTCCTGCGATAGTCCTCGACCGACCTGTAACGCCGGTTGACAACCTCCGGTCGATCTACAGCGCTGGTTGATCTGCTGCGTCAGTCGATCTACATGATAGGTTAAATGGACGTGCTGGTCTGTTTGGTGGATCAATCGATCTACTGCATCGGTCGATCGACTGCGCCGGCTGACCTTCTGCTCCGGTTGACCTATTGCTCAGGTCGACCTGATGTGCTAGACGATCTGATGTGCAATGTGCCCGTCAATCTAGAGAGTCAATTAGCCGGGTGCACTGGTCGACCCGGTGCATCAATCGAGCCGCCATGCCGACTGGCCTCACGGGTTTGCCGCGTTGGTGCAGGTAATTTCGGCATGAAGGGGAGAAATAATATGTGGCAGATTTGTGTCCATCGTGAGGGCGACCACATTTCCCCGAGAAATGAGTGCAAACGGAGGGCAATGCACCAAAAACCGAGGGCAAACGGATGGGCGGCGACGATAATCAAAAGAAGATGGTGGGAGGAGCCTTTCAGCTAGCTCATCCATCGTGTCCACGCCGCACTGAGCACAGCGATACCGGAACAGGGCATGAAGCCCGACACGGCCGGGATTCACGATGGTTCTCGCGCCGAGCCAAGACGTTCCAGGCCAGCGCGGTTGGCTCGCTGGGAAAGTGCGAGCCGCCCTGACTCGAGGGGGTGGTTCCGGTGGCCGGGAGTCCTGCCGCAGGGCCGGGAAGATCGCCGGCGGCGGAAGAAAAAACGTTCGAGTCGGAGCGCCAGAACAAGCATCGAAGGAGGACCCCCTCGCCACCCCTGGCACAGTGCCCGCCGACTGTATAAGGTCCATCCATGCTATCAATAGGGCCAGCGAGGACCCAAAGGACCCAAAGGTGCGTGCGGCGAGCCTGGACTCGAGTTCGGGGTCCACACGGCGCATGTTCTTCACGTAATGGAAACTGCATCAGGCGCGGTCTCGCCCGTGGCCGGTGGGCGGCCGGGGCCGCAAAAGGGTCGTGGTGTTACGACTGCCGGTGCCCGAATCGGAGGGGTTCTGTCAGGAGGTGGTGCCGGGGGGGCATGCCGCCATGTGAGACGACGCGCGTGGGAGGCGACGATGCCGGGCGGACGGCGGTGAGGCGAGACGAGGGAGGGATGGCGGAAATGAGGGTGGGAGGGGGGAGGAGGGGAGGGGAGGCGCGGATCGTGAAAACGGCATCGAAGGAGCAGGACAGGACGTTTCTGTCCGTGTTTGTGGAAGTTGGCAGTTGGATACTGGAACTTCTGGGTCGACGGAGGTTCTGTCCGTTGTTGTGTCGTCAGCTCGTGGGACGTGGTCATGTCATTGTGTGGAGGTTTCTGTGGGTAGCTTGAGGCCGTACGGCTTGGCCCGGGACCCAAAGTTGGATAAAGTTATTGGGGAGCAATCAAGACGAGGCGGCGGGTGGGTGATGCACTGATGATCTCAGGGCAGGTCGTTGTCGATGGGCAAGGTGAGTGACAGACAGAGCCTCTGGTGTGGGACGCTCGGTGTGGAAAAGTCTTTCGGTGTGATGGTGGATCCTCGGTGAGGCGCGGAGCGAAAAATCTTCTAGAAGACCAGGCGGTGTTCTAGCGCGCTGACACCATCGCCTTCACTCTGCACACACCCCGACCAGGGCTCCGCCCGCGGACCGCGGAGATCTCGACATCTTCACTGCTCAGCTGGTTCGCCATGATCGCCTCGTCCAGGTCAGCTGCACATCTTGCAACACGATGCAATTTCCCCCCGCATAGCGCTACCAAGCAAAGTTCCGCGTCGAGTCTCTGCCGATGCGAGGTTAATCCTACGCCGGTTCCAACGGCCATGCCAGCATCAGCAGCAAAACAGAGCGGGGAGCCAAGAACAACACCTCGTGAACAAGACAAAAAGACAAATCAACTGGATGTTCCCCGCGATGAGGCGTCATGTGACAGTCGCACCGGTCCGAGTTGGATGCTACCCATCGGCGAACAGCTCCAGCATGCCGACAGGCTGACGATCCTTCCAACCTTCCAAGGCAGCCAGGATCCATCTCACCAACCATCGCACCACTCACCCTGGACATGTCGCACACAAAACGCAATACCTAGCTCATGCCACCTTTCTTGCAACCTGGCCGGCGCCGTCCGTCCGCCAGCCACACGATGCTGCCCTCCCCGACACCATTGGAGCGACTCGACACCGAAGATGCCAGGTGTTGCTGACATCATTTTCTGGGGAAATGCTCTGCTGCAAGGAATGCCGTTCTCTGCCCCGATACGGCTAGACACTTTTCCCAGCCGAGTCCTTCTTTGTCCCTGCGACCCTGCCCCAGCCCTTCGTCTCAAGGGCCCGCCACAGCACCCTGACGGCCTGGGGAATGACTCTTTGGCAACGGGGACAGAGGGAAAAAAATTAGCCTGCCACCACACGTTGTCACAACAAGCAGCGCGGCTAGCAATTGCGTGCTTCAGCCTAGACTGGCTGGCACGGGCAGAGATTTCACGATGGATGCATTTTAGTCCCCGCGCTTGACCAAGGAATGTGCCAAGACAAGACCCAGCGGCGGGGAAGGGCAGCACCCAGCCGCAAACGTTCAGGCGGAAAAGATGCAAGGAGAAAAATTGGTTGGCCTGGCCCATCGGCAGCCGCCCCAGCTTGCTCTGGGGCACAGGCGAGGCGAGCGCGGCTCCAAGACGCGACCAGGTCTGCTCGCATGAGTTGTCCCATGACCATGGAGAATTTCCATGGGGCTGCACACGGACACGCAACGGGCGGAGCTCCGAGCCAGCACTTCGGGGAACCAAGAACCCAAGGAAGCCAGCCAGAGCGTGTTGTGCGCTGCGACCGCTGACTGTCTCGTCTGGCGTTTCCTGGCGCACAGTTCAAGCACGTTTTGCTTCTCCTGTCACGACACGCCGATGATGCTGGGCTATTTCTGGGGACCGACCGGACCGTTCGACACGGACTGCGCGGCCCCCGACCGCTCACAGCGACCAGGAGCCAAACAGTCAGCATGTGCTCAGTGTAAACACTGCCAGCCTGTCATCGTGTCATGCTGGATGGACCCCTGAAAAGCCGGAAACGGGAGAGACCGCGCCAGAGTTTCGACGGCGGCAGGATCGCCGACACACAGCAACGCAAATCAGCCACGGGTACCTTTTGCCATTGATGACATTGTGACGGCGCCGTTCAGCCGTCATGGACTTTTTCGGAGAAGATGGTGCGCTTGAATCAAGCCTGGTGCATGGCCGTGGCGCGCACAGTATACTGTCTTCAACTGCGAGAGTCTCATCACCCGGCGGCCAGCACTTCCGGCTGGCGATGGGATCGATCGGATGAGATCCCGTTGTCTTGCTCGCTCGAGCACCATTGCCCATCGGACGACCGAGCGGCATGGACAAGTTGGCTGCACACGGCATTCACACGAATTGCGCCATGCTGGGATCCATTGCATCACACCACGACTGGCACAGAGCCCGATCACCTCATCATGTCGGGATCTTTCGTCGGCGCCTTGTCATCGCTGGCCGAGCCATCTCCGACTCGGGGTTTGATGCACCATGCAGCGTGCTGCACCGCATCGTGACCTCGTACAGCATACGGACCGGACCATCTGGCTTGAGTCACCGCCTCTGACCTGACACGGCGGCTGTGTGTGGCCACAACGGGGAAAACTGTACGGGGGGAGGATCGTGCAGTTTTTTTTTCTTCGCACCGCGTGCTCGCTCACCGTCTTGCACCGGCCCGCCTGCCAGCAAGGGAGGGAGGGGCAGGCAGCCCAGCCGTTCAGTCACCGGTAGGTTCCTCCCGAATCGACCGTGCGAAGGGGGACGCATCCCCCCCTCCAAGAGTCTAGGCCTCGATCATCGTGGGTGCGTGCTCTCAGATCCGTCCCGGAAACCGTCAGGGGGCAGGGGACGATGGAGGGGCACAAAGGAGAAAAGGCCTGAGGGGCTCTCTGTCAGGCGCGGCCGTCATGCTCCCATCCCTGCAAGACGGGCACATGGCCCCGGGCTGCTCACCAGACTGGCGGGCGAGCACGGCGGGCCTGGCAAACAGGCGAGGGGCCACCAAGAGCACCAAGGCGAGGGGCCGTGTTGGCTCCCCGGCGCAAGCACTTTGTGGAGCGCCAGTACCGTCCAAAGAGGAAATCCATGACACATAATTACCATATGGAAACCGGGGAGCATCGCGAAGCTCGAGACACTGGCCGACGACGGACGACTACTAAAAATGATGTCGGGCCAGCTCGTGGCGGTTTCTGACAAAAACTTGTCTCCGTGACTCCTACAACATCGTTCTTGTTTTGTTCATCTTCTTTTTCAAGAGACATTGCAGCGTCTGCATCAACGACACGAACACCCCTACCAAAACGCACCTAATTACCCACCGAAGCCCTCCTCCCAATACGCCTGAGCGCATCCGTCGCCGTTTTCTCTAGCGCCCCAACAGCAGCCACCCCTCCCCCGTCCTCCCAGACACCTCGGAGACCGCAGACACCGCATCCGGGCGAGAGAAAGAGAAGGCAGAGAATAAGAAGAAAGAGGGATCATTTGCAACCCCCAGACACTGCATTGCTCGAGAGCCACGGCAAGCAGAGCACTCGCACTCGCACAACACTTCATCTTCTCCCCTCTACACCACGAGCGCCGGAGAAAGCAAACCCAGCAGGGCCTCGCAACCGACACACACAAAGAGGGGCACATCAGCATCTTGGCCCCGCCCTCCCGTCGCCAACCGTGATCACAAGGTCAGCGAGAAAAGGGAAAGGACCATCGCCAGGCGTCCTGTACCCCGCAGAGTTCCATCGACGCACTTCTACCGGTCCGCCCGACGCGACGCATGACCACACACCACACGCTCGAGCTCTTCGTCACAGCCCAGCCCTACCCTCACACCCATCTACATTGGCCCCGTTTGGCCTGCCGCAGCCCTCGACCACACCCCCTACACAGACGCCATACCGAACCAGGGAGGAGCCTGACCCGTCTCCAGGGGCAAGAGTTTGCTTTGTGGAGCGACAGCATCCTCGTCCAAGAATAACGTACCGCCAGCGCCAGCGCCACATCACATCATTTTTCGTGCCCTGGCAGGAACTGGGCCAAGCCGAAAATCCGGGGAAGCGTCCTTCCATCCCGCTTCCACACACATAAAACGGGAGAGCCGCCGTCCACACCCTCTTGGGACGACCACTCACACATACACCACTTTTCTCATCATCGAAGCTCGTTACAGCACCATCCATACACACACAATGCCCCACAGGGTCGCAGACTTCCTGCGCTCATCGACGGGCAACTTCTCCATCAAGTCGACCGTCCGCCAGCAGAAGCAGCTGGACGTCGCCCAGCGCAACCGCGACCTCGCGAGGCGCTCCTCATCCACCGAGTCCTCCGAGGACGAGTCCAGCCACTACCACAGGATGTACTCGGCAGACTCGTTCCCCATGATTACCGCACGCGCACCACCCAAGGAGAAGAAGGAGAAGAAGGAAAAGGCCGAGAAGAAGGACAACAAGCACGCCCTGCACCGCCTGTCGCTGCCTTTTGGCCGCAGCAAGGAGCAGCACGAGAACCCCCACGCCAGCCTCGACTGGAAGATTGAGAGCCCGCCCATCATCTTCTTCGGCGACGTCGAGTCGTCCAGCGGCGCCCTCGTCTCGGGACAGATGTTCCTCGACGTCAAGGACGAAAACCTCGAGATTGCCAGCTTTGGCGCCACCCTCCAGATTCGCGTGCACCAGAAGCGGCCTTTTGCTGCTCACTGCGCCGACTGCGCTGAGCAGTACACCGAGCTCAAGAAATGGACGTTCCTCACGCACCCGACCACTCTCCGCCGCGGCCGTCACCAGTTCCCCTTCTCCATCCTCCTCGAGGGTCACCTGCCCGCCAGCATGGACACGCCTCTTGTGAACATCTCCTACGAGTTCAAGGCCGAGGTCCAGCTCCCCGCCGCCGCCCGCCTGAACCCCAAGGTCTCCAACCTCCCCATCAAGCTCGAGCGCCACCTTGACGTCAAGCGCTCGCTGCCCACCGCCGAGACGCCGCACCACTCTGTCCGCGTCTTCCCTCCCACCAACATCAAGGCCGGCGCCCACTACGATCAGATCATCCACCCCATGGGCGCCAACCACGCCGTGCAGCTGCGCCTTGACGGCCTCACCAGCGTCAACGCGCAGAGCAAGACGATCGAGTTCTGGAAGCTCAAGAAGGTCACATGGCGCCTCGAGGAGACGGTCAAGACCATCGCCCCGGCCTGCAAGAAGCACACACCCGCCGCGACCAACCCTGATGGCTCCCCCGCTGTCAATGCCGGCAAGGGCACTCCCCGCACCGAGACGCGCAACCTTGGCGAGAAGCACATTTACGAGGGCTGGAAGTCGGACTACTCCGCCACCGACGGCCACGTCGAGTTCGAATTCGATTACGGCATTGCCTCTTCTCTCCTCGCCGCCGCTGCCCACTCCTCCTCTTCCCGCTCCGGTGGCGCCCTCCCTGCCAACGCCCACGGTTACGCCTGCGACACCCGCTCCCGCGACGGCACCGAGGTGTCCCACGCTCTCATGATCGAGATGGTCGTCTCCAAGGAGTGGGCGCCCGTCGGTAAGCCACACCTTGCCACCCAGACCGGCACCGGCCGCATCCTGCGCATGCACTACCACGTCCTCCTCACGGACTGCCCCGGCCTCGGCGTCAGCTGGGACAACGAGGCGCCTCCTGTCTACCAGGACGTTCCCCCCTCGCCTCCGGCCTACCCCGATGACAGGTGCCCGATCGACTACGAGTCGCTGGAGCCTCTCGACGCCACATTCAGGCAGGGCAACCGCAGTCCCGAGCCTGCCCTGGGCTTCCAATGGGAGACAACCACGGAAGACACCACCCAGGAGTAACACCTCTACACACATCTTACACATTTAATCACCACAAAATCTGGACGGAACACAAAAAGCTTTGACTGGGATTTTTCTTGTTTTCTTGCGTCATGACTTATCACATATACCCCCCTCTCCCCGAGTACATCTCAGGGCAATTTGTTTCTTTCTTGGGTACGACATGCCGACGGCGACGGTTCTTGGGCACATTGCGAAGCGCAACGAATCGGTGTTTTCTGGTGGTATTCAGAGCGGGCAAGCGGGCGGGCCAAAGAGCACCCCTATTTATTTCAAGGAGCATTACTGGCGTTTTGGGAACGGGCTTGACTACAAGTCGCCCTCGGGTTATTTCATAGCGATGAATGTCATCGTGAACTACCATCAACATACTGTGCGAACTGTGATGTATTTGGGTGAGTGACAGTGCAAGGCCACAGCCAGTTGTGGATTGGTCTGACACCTGGATTCTGGATGCTCACGTAATCAAGTTCGGACTGGCCCCTGACTTGGCATGCCACCATCACGGGCCGGCAATCCCAGCACGCACCCGGGATTGCTGGTGTTGTGCTGTCCAGTGCCTTCGCCTCTCAATAGGTAGGGCGCAACCGCCCACAACCACCAAACCATGGCAACACATCTAGGTTTTTCACCAAGGACATCACAGTCAGCAAGTCATAGTAAGAGTTAAGAACCATTTGTGTAGCTATCTCATCGTCGTGTAGCCCTGAGGATGGTCCAAATGCGCCCGCCCCGGAAGCCCCTCTAATCGTACAAAGTTGCTGCGGTAGCAATGAAGCAGACCTTGTTGAGGAGGCGCTCTCATCTTTGACCGCCAGAAAACTCCCAATCTGCCAAGTGGCCTTGCAGCCCTGAACCGCTGTGAGGTGGGGAGAGTAAGAAGTGTGACGTATCTTGCGTCGGTGTCCCAGGTGCTCGTCTGGCGGCATTCAGCGGAAAGGCAATATCTCGGTCCAGGATTCGGACGAAGTGGTGGATGCCGTGGGTGAAGCTGGCCGGTCCTCAAGAAGGGCTGCCTCCGCTGTGCCATTCTGAGCAGCCGAGAGTGGTGTCTGAATCGCGATCGGAGGCTGGTCTGAGTAGGTCTGGCGATCTCGAACAGCCGGGTTGTCCTCCTTTTGCAACTTCAACTGCTGTTCGAGTTGATCGATGCGTGCATCCTGCTGTCTGATGCGAGCCCCTTGCTGCAAGATGTGCTCATTCAGCTGCAGGATGTGCTCATTCTTCTGAATGATGTGCTCATTCTTCTGAA
This sequence comes from Plectosphaerella plurivora, assembly GCA_020726575.1. Taxonomy (NCBI): domain Eukaryota; kingdom Fungi; phylum Ascomycota; class Sordariomycetes; order Glomerellales; family Plectosphaerellaceae; genus Plectosphaerella; species Plectosphaerella plurivora. The sequence goes on from JAGSXJ010000034.1 coordinate 92,418, forward strand.
TGATGTGCTCATTCTTCTGAATGATGTGCTCATTCTTCTGAATGATCTGCTCATTCTTCTGAATGATCTGCTCATTCTTCTGAATGATCTGCTCATTCTTCTGCACGATGCGGATGTGATGCAGACGCTCGGCAACCCTAAGGTCCTCAATACATTTGCGCCGCTTGTCGTTTTGGAAACGGATCCCTTCCATCTGGTCTTCGACGCATCGGCGCAGCTGACCCTCCTTGTTGAGCTGGTTAGGTGCTTTGTCGGGAGCGGAGGAGGGTTCCTGGGTCGCTCCAGTTTCGATGACCCCGTCTCGTGTCTCCTCCATAGGCGACACTCCGGCCATTGACTCCGGGTTGCAGTTTTCGAGACGCATAGCGGCCAGTTTACGCCGTATCTCGGGGGCGATCATTGCCTTCCGCTGCTCGAGGGTGCCCGCGTGGTAGCTCCTCCTCATCCCGCGCAGTCGCAAAGCTCTGTTCCGCTCCTTGATGATGCCCTTGTAGTACACCCTCCTGCTCTCGGACAGGTGCGAAGAGATGTTGCAGTCGAGTCCATCCCAGCTCATGCCGTTGGCAACGAAGAGAACATTGCAGTCGGTTTCAGTGTATCCAAGGAGCTTCACCCGCTGAAGTAGGTTTCCAATGTCCCACAGCCCATGCTCGATTGCGGTGAGTGTAGACCAGCAGAGCTTGCGGTAATGGGCGCGCTTGACGGTCGGGAAGTAGGTCCTCAAGTCCTGGGCGAATGCACCTGGCGGACCATCGTAGACACACAGCCCGGTCGCGAAGCAGGGCTTTGGAGGGTTGACGGTAATGTAGTCACCACGGTTTGTGCGCACGATGACTATGGGCTCGCCAGGCTTGAGTTCAACCCTCTCGGCCACTGCATAGTGTCTGAGCAGGGCCTCACGGCGGTGGTGCTTCCGGGACTGTGCAGCGTAGCGCTTAATCGCATCGATTTCTTGCTGCTCTTTCTTGGTCCTCTTCGGCATGGCGAACGGCTGGTTGTTGTCCTGGGGCGTGCTTTGGTCGGAATCTCCTTGTCCGTCCATCTTGCTTGTTCGTACCGGTGCCACTTTCGGCTTGCCAGAATCTGCGAAAATAAAGTCAGTTCTGTTTCTCTGCGGCTGGATATGCAAAAGATTTGCCTCGCGCTGCGTGCGAGCTGTTTGGTATGTGTGGTTGGGTTGGCTTGGGGGGAGAAAGGGTTGGGTTGATGGAAATTTTTGAGGTGCGGACGGAGGTTGGCTGGGGAGTTGAGGCGCCTCGGCGGATTTGGAGGAAAGATGGGAAGTGGCAGGAGTCAAGGCAGTCAACCGATGTGGTGTTTACCCTTGATGCGTGAAATCGCTCCTGCCGTCTTGATGACCTTCAGTGAATGGATGTGGGGCGCGACGTTGCTCCTGCAGAGTTCAAGTTTCCTGCACTTTCCTCCGAACCTTCTATCTCAAGCTCCTGCTGAATTTGGAAGCCTTGGATTTGAAAGTGCCTAGGATCGGGGACTTTTGGAGGGCTCTTGGAGTGGTTTTGGAGGAAGTACAGAGTCTTAGCGAGGGACTGGTGTGTGGGCACGAGGCCCTTTTTGTGCTCGCGATGAGATTTGAGGCCTGCTCATGAGGCTTTCGCCACAACACGATGGCTTGCGATGGCATTGACTGCCTGGACATCCACCTCCACATAACCGATCTGAAAAGACCACCAGAATCAAAATGTCAGGGCATTCCATGCCAATGCACTGGGGCTCGTAAAAGCTGGCGCACACATGATGCTGGCTCGAACCCCAGACGGTATCCCTGATCCTACATTCTGAGCTGCAGTCAGATCTGAAAGCGAGTTGAAGCTCTGAGAGTGATGGCCCAAACTCCGTTTGATGCATCTGTCTGGGAATAGCATCCCGGCCTTCCGCAGAAGATGCCTTCAGCATCGGTCTCCATGTTGTGACAAGGCCAGAGAGGCTTGATGGTAGACTCGTTGAGCACTCGGAAGTCGTGGACAATGCGCACGTCACCGTTGGGCTTCAGTCTGAAGATGGTATCCGAAGTCCACTTGAGTACACACACCAAGGCGAGCCGGTCGATGATTCATATTAAGAGCTTTTGTACCATTCGTGAAGTTATCTCGTCCCCGTCTAACCCTCAAACGGTGCGGCTGCTCCGGCCCACCCTCTACTCGTACAGAAACGTGCTCTTGTGGCACCAGCCCAGACCAGGCAGCGCAGATTCGATCGTATCTTCTGCAGCCCATTTCGGATCTCCTGAAGCCACTGTTCCAGCTCCCCGATCTGCTTCCTGATCTCAACTCTCGTCCGAAGAGTCGGTGTCGCTCGGGCCGTATGAGGGCGAGTGCTCGGACTCCAATTCGACGGCCGCTTGAGTGCGAGGATCCAGCTGAGATGTCATCTCTGGCTGAACGGCATTGGCCATGGAAGAATGCGGAACTGTTGCGACAGGTACCTGAGCAATGTCGGGGTGTGTTCGTTGCTGGACGACTGGAACTGCTGTATGGTTCCGCCATGTATGAGCGGATTCGTCGGTCCCAGTCAGGCTTTTGATGTACTCGGCCTGGCTCTCGTTCTGCTTGGCCAGGTTCTTGATCTGCTCGGTCTTCCTCTTGTCCTGCCTGACCAAGCCGCTCTTCTGCTCGAACAGGCCCTTGATTTGCTTGGACATTCCTTTGTTCTGCTTTTTCAGGTCCCTCTTCTCCTCGGTCAGGTCCCTCTTCTCCTCGGTTAGGTCCTTATTCTGCTTTTCCAGGCTCTTGATCCGCTCAGTCAGCTCTTGGACAAGCTTGGCCAGTTCCGAAGAGCTTGCGGTTTGCTCCTGGAGCTGTACCGTCTGCCCCGTGCCTCCCAGGCTGCCGTACTCATACAGACCAATCTGGCTAGGGGCCGCGGCAGATTCGATCTGGGTTTCAGTCCCGAGGTTCATTCGGATTTCGGCATGCCCCAAGGGCGCGAACCCGGTTGTCTGTCCGGTACGGCCGTCTGTCGTGTAGTGTGAAGCCACCTGTTCGTGCCGCTGTCTCTTCGATACCTTGTCAGTGTCAACTGGTTCAACTGCTTTCTGCTTTCCCTTTGCCTTCTCTGACATGACAGGTTGCTGTTCAGGAGTGGATCTGGCTCCGGCGAACAAATTCTGTGCCCAATTTCCGACACCGGGCTGGACGGGTTGGGCAGGTTGAGAGGCGTCGTCGGCTGGAATGAACTGAACAGGCTGTGCGAACGGTACAGGATGGCGGGACTGCGTAGACTGCGCGGGTTGAGAGGGGTCGGACCAAGAGTGAGACACCACTGGCTGAACAGAACGTGCAGGCTGAATAGACTGGACATGTTTCTCGAGTTGATCGAGATTCTCACGCGGCCTTTTTCGGGTCTGGAAGATGCCGTTGTCGCTCACCGAGTCATCCGTGTCGACGTAGTTGGTGTGTGCGTACAGCTGTAGCCGTTGAGCGGAATCCCCGGGCGGCGTCCTGCTCAGTACATCCTGAAGATAGTCGTGCGTTCGTGGGTACTTGATACGGAATCCCCACATACTGAGTACTTCCCCGAATCCGCTTGCGGCGTGTCCTTCGGCACCGTAGTAGTGAAGTCGCGAGATGTAGTGGTCTGTTCCTGGAAGCTTATTGCCCATCCCGCGCAGAAGCGAGACGCTTGATGAATCGTAGACGCCGAGGACGTCCTTAAACAGGGAGGTGGCTCCTCCCGCAAGCGCCATGACGAAGATTCCAAGATGTTCCTTCAGGTATCCACTGTCCGCGATCTTCAGTGCCTTCAGCAGCTTCAGGAATACCTCGACTGGGCATTTTGACTTGGTAAGGCGGTTGTTCCATGTCGAAACAGTCCAACTGACACTGCAAATCGCACGCCAGAGACAGCAAAGATCGACGGCAATGACTGGGTTGGCCTTCATCCAGTTTGAGAGCAGACGAACGGAATCTTTCTCCCAGTCCATTCGTCTGCGTAAAGCTTCGAGGTTGATTCTCTTCTTCTCCACGATTCTGGCCAGGAACGGATCTGTCGGTGGGGTTCGAGGTACGACCAGCTGGTTTCCGGGGAACCATGCTGCCAAGTCGATGTTGGCCGTGAAACCTGGGCCCAGATTCGATGAGCCAACGTCTGGTACAAAATCGACCAGAACGACCCGGGGGGCAGGATGCTGAACGATGCCGTCGCGGTCGACATTCGATGCCAGACTCCATGTCGCAGGTGCTGCTGCTGCACTGGAGAGAGCATGCTGGCTCGAAGGATTTCCAGATACAGGTGTAGTTGGATGGTGCATTAGAGCGAGGGGCGCCGTGATAATAGGCTGCTGCTGGATCGTCTCGTGCGTAGTTGAATCGGTGTCATGGTCGAATTCGAAAGCGATGAGCGAGCCGGCCAGTTCCGAGGCAGTCGGGCGTGGAGGTTGGTTCGAAGGACCTTGACCTGACATCTTTCTTTGTTGGCGCTTGCACTGCGCCTGGGACAATTCGGTTCTCTCTCCAAACTGTACGCAGATAGTCAGTCATCAATCTCGTTCGGAAATGCGCGACCAACGGCGGAATCAGGTACTCGCCTCCGTGCAGGTATCGTTTTTCGTAGGGGTTTGAATGGAATCGGAGGAGTCAAGTGGGCGATGAGAAAATCCCAGCTGGGTGCAAGGTGTGAAGTGAAAAGCCCATCCGAGGGTGAAGCCGAGCTGAAAGGCTTGGAAAATTAGGAAGGCAGGTTCGTTGAAATTTGTGTATCATTTCAAGGTGCCGTGGCTGCCCGGCAACTTTCAGTTTGGGTGGGGTTGCCAGTGAATTTTGTGCCTTCCTTCCCTCTTTCTTTTTTTGCCTGAAGCGGATATCCGGATTGTTATGGTCCAGTGTACACAAATCCCACTGTCAATCCCAGTGGATGGCTTTGGCCATCCAGGCCACACCGTGACCTGACTGCATGGAAGGTCAGATGTGGAACCAGGACCTGGCAGGCACGTCTCTCCCGAGGCATGCGTAAGATGAAATGATCTGGCGAATTGTTGCCCTGGGTAGACAGGTATGGCAGGGACAATTTTTTCGGTGTAAATCCAAGTTATAGAGGATTTCAGTCCGTCTGCATCCAGCTCTGCATCACTCTCACTATCATGCTGTGAAGTCTTGCCCGATGCCTGAAGCTGTGCAGCTTGCTGCCCGCACTCTGTGCCACATGAAATTGTGATTTCATACATCCAAACTCCTCCATCCAGCACACGTGGGAGGCTCATTCCATACTCTTCGTTCGTCTCATACTCATTTTCACATTATTTCTACACCTGGTACTCTCAGCTTCTCTGCATTGGATCAGTATCTCCGCCTTGATACCCCCTATTCCCCCATCTATGGTTCTGCTTCAAGCCAGACTCATCCAGTCCACAGCTCTACACGGGAGCAGCAAAGTTGAAGTGAGCCAGCTCGTACATGAAGCCGGCGGCGAGCTTGCCGTGCTGGAGGATGTGGTCGAAGTCGACGTGCTCCATGGTGTCGTTGGGGGTGTGGATGTAGGGGTTGTGGTTGCCGAAGGGAGTCTCGAAGATGAACGACGAGGGATAGCCGTTGCGGTTGGCCGAGGCGTGGTCAGAGCAAGCGTAGCCGCAAGTGGTCTCCTCGTAGGGGATGTCGGTGTACTCGTCGATCAGGATCTTCATGAACTCGTTCTGGCTAGGGTCGGTGAAGTCGTTGACAAGGCCGAACCTTTCAATGCCGTCACGTCCCTTGTAACCGACCATCTGTAAACGGCTTAGTCAGTCCTTGTCTTCTGTGGGTGGGCGTCTCCAGTTGGGAGCAACTCCATGCCTGGTGACATGAGGTCGCAACCCCAACCCTTGGATAATCGATAAAATGGAAGAATTGAAGGAAAAGGGAACAAACATCTTGGTTCAGCATGGCTTTAACGGCCATGTTAAGGCCCCTGTACTGTGTGAAGATGTCCTGGGAGCCCAAGAGACCCGACTCCTCGGCGCCGTACCAGTGCCATTCCAATGTATTGCGGTGATCTCCGCTTGCGAGTCTGGGGTCCGACAGGAGGACACGAAGGTTGTCAAGAATCATCATGGATCCAGAGCCGTTGTCATCTTAAAAAAACGCAATTAGAAAGGTTGCCGTGGTCATGTAATGGATGATGGTAGCTCACCAGCACCGGGAGCGCGGCCGGCACCACGGTCGTTCGAGATGACGGAGTCCAAGTGGGCCCCGATGACAACAGTGTCGCCACGGATGATTCCAGGCAAGGACACAATCAGACTGGGCTGGGCCCAGGCGGTGTGGCGGACGTAGCGGACGGTGGCCAGGGGGTTGCCGCTCTCCTTGATAGCCTCGCGGATCTGGCCGTACAGCCAGTCAACGGCATCGACACCGTACTGGGAGTTGAAGTAGCGGTTGTGGAAAGAGGTGTAGTGAGTCAGCTGCGCCTCGATCTTCTTGAGGTCGATCTTTCCCTGAAGCTCCTCGACGGTGCACTTGTGGTGAACCTTGGCGGGGAAGGGGTTGGCGGCAAGACGAGCGTTCACCGGGGCAAAGTCCTCGAACTCCGTAATGTCGAAGAAGTGAGCGCCCTCCTATAACCAAACAATGTCAGTCTCCCGCGCCGATGAGGTTGCACGAGTGTCGAGTGTACGTACATCCCTGAGCTTGAACTTCTCGTCCTCAGTGACCACACGGACGTCACCAGGGCCAAACTCAAGAGTGTACAGCTTGTCGGCACGCTCCTGGAGGGGAGCAGTAGCCGAGGCGCCGGCGGCAAGGGCCGCGATGAGGGTAGAGTAACGCATGTTGGCGGTGGCGGCGTGGAATTGGACTTGTCGAGGAATCGAGGTTCAATGGGCTTGACAGAGACGGACAGAGCAAAGCTGGCGTCTGGAGAGGGCAAAGACAAGACCCGCCTGAAGATCAGCGGACGCGCAGGCAGCATATATAGCAGCTGTGCTACACGACCCAGCTTCGTACGCCGCTCATGCCGCCGCTGGCCGGTACTGCAACCCACTGCGTACCGACTCCCCAACCTCTCCGCAGGCCGCAGCCAAGACACCAAGCAGGAAGCTGCGGCGTGGTGCCGCGTGGTGACTTGTTGTGTTCCCGCGCAGCTCCGGCGGCGAAAACACGAACCATGACAGCAGCCCAGAGGGGGGGGGCTACACTAGAACAGGAAGCTGGAGGGTGGCACGCGCTGCAGGTGTAAGCTGCAGCCCGGAGCTTCACAGGGAGCGGTGCAACGAGCTTCCATAATGGATGGTCGCCAAGGAGGCGCTAGCAGGAAATAAAGATAAAAGACAGATGTTGTTCCTGGGGCTGATGCAAGGTACCCTGGTCGCTGGGCTGTTTCCCCGCAGTGGGAGGAGGTAGGCTTCGGGAGCGGCGGTTGGGCACGGCCCAGGGGTGGTGTGGTTGTTTCGACGTCTTCGTGACGGCACAGTGGTCTTTGAGACAGACAAGAGTCCAGTGTCAAGGCCGACACAAGTGACATGGCAGAAAATAGGGACGATACCAGCTTGACGATGCCTTGGGAGCTCAGGAACTTTGGTCCAACTGACCCGCCTATTCGGCTGCGGCCGCGGAACCCCGACAGGCCATGCTGGGGTTGGCCCACCCATTTTGGAAGGTGACATTCCCAGCCAAGACTTTGAAGCCGCCCAGCGACTCGAGCGGTGCTCCGACTGGAAGAGACGAGAGGGGAATCTTGCTCACCCGAAGCCACGGTTCGAAGCTGATGGCAGAGGCCGACATGTGAGGGCCAAGGCAAGGAGTGGGATCCAGTGCAGGACAGTGCTAGCAGCTGTCAAGTTGTTGATCGCCGGTCGACCAAATGGAGACTGGAAAGATGTTAATCTGGTGGGGATGTCGATCCGGCGAAGACGCCAGCCTTGTTACTGCAAGGTCAGAGGTGGAGTCATTAGAGCTTGCCGACTCAACCATTTCTCCCATGTCACCACAAATCCCGGGCCTGTGGTCGAGGAGTAGTCTGTCACATGGGAATGGCGGTTTCAACATGGCTTGCATTGGTATCAAAGTATGATAGGAAATAGATAGTTCGGATCTAGTGAAAGAGGTCTCTGCATAGCTAAGAGTCAGAAATCTAAGCGCGCGACTGTTGTTGAGTCCAACAAAGGACTCATGCCCTGAAGCAAACAAAGAGTCTAGCTCACCTTCCAAACCAAAGACCAGTCAAGTAATACCCAAAGAAAACAATGAGATGACGGAAACCAGTCACTTACCTGGCACCAAGATGAATCAACCAAAAAACGATAGACGTAGAGATGCGAGTCGCTGAATGATCGATAACACATTGGTTAGTAGGCCGTTCTGCGTCGCTTCGGGGACTTCTTCCTCCGTCTCAGACTCCTGCAGCTCCAGCTGAGCCAGTCTGAGCTCCATTTGCTCAATGGCAAACTGGCTGTTGGAGAAGAGGGCTCCCGAGTATTCGATCTTGTCATGGAGCGTCCCGACCATCCAGAAGTCGGTATTGCGGTAGAAGCGATCATCGACCAACTCTCCATCGTCCTCGTCCCACTCCCCAGAGTCAAGTCTGTATGCGACGTAAGTCGGCGCCGTCGGGTACTGATCGCGTCCGTCCATGTGAGCAATGTCAGAGACGTACTCATGCATGTTGATGCGCTGGCGCTTGGTGTCGACCCAAGCCTCGGGGCTCACATCCAGGTCATCTTCACCGGGGGTCATGAAGAGGGATTCACGCCTGCGCTTCCCCAGCTCGACAGGCCTAAAATTCCTGGCCGGGCGTACGCAGTCCCAAATTGGCGACGTGTTGATGTAAGACGTGTGCATGGTGTGCTGTGGTTTTGGTTCTGGCCGGCAGTTCCAATTGAATGAATGGTTCTTGTGTAAAAGCAGAAAGATGTGCTTGATGAGGGGGGTAAAGGTTGATGATCCTGGTTACCCAGATGAGTGGATGGTGTGGTTGGAGGAAATAGGATGGAGTGCAGTTGGATGGCTCTGCTATATAGCACTGGGAAGACGGCTGTCTGTGACAAAACAGTCATCAAATCTCGGTTCCAGGATCTATGTTTCTGGGTCACAGCCTATGAGTTGCTCTGAATGAAACTATCAACAACACCGAATGAGTGTACGCAGGCCAGCCAAGCTAGTCCGCCCGCGTCACAGCTTAACCATCTCCAGTGGGAGATGATCTCCCGATGGTGATGTTATCATTCAGCCATAGTGTTCAAACCACAGCACGAGCTGACCAGTCTCGAGCAAGGTGCTTGGGATTTAGTCAGAAGTATCATATACCTTTTGTATGGGTGAGTACAGCAATTGAAACGCCAAGATGGTGCCGGGCCGGCTTGTTCGATGTCTTAAAGACATTGGGGCCACTGCTTCGGATCAAAAAAGGGGCCTCCGAAACGCAGGTGACTGGACAGCGGTCAAAGAAAATCAGTGCCGAATTGGGATCGAAGCACTATCGGAATTGGGAAGAGCACAGGGCCGTCATAAGAGCGAACATGTTTTCGGGCGCCTTGTTGCGGGCACGTGTTGGTGTTGACGGATCCATGACAGATCTCGCCCTGATCCGAGCCCAGGTCCACCCTGACGGCCTTGCTTCATGTTCAGTAACGTCGCCCAAATCCAGTGGGCGTCAATGCCACAGCTTCCCTGAACAGACATCCACATCGGCAGAGCCTTGAGCTTAGCAGGTCCCGGGTCGGGAATGTCCTCTCCAGCTCGGCGCGGAGGGTCGGCGATACGGCAGACCAGACATATCCGGGTCGCTGTGGTGATGAACAAACTTCCAAGGCCGTCCATTGGGTCATTCAATGGGATATCAACCTCAGTGGAACTTTGATACTTTTGAAATCAAGTTCGGCCTCCTGTGGTGAGGTCATCGTGGAGGCCGAGCCCCTGAAGCGCAGGATGCGAAAAGGGGGTCCAGCGGGTCTCACCAAAGTTCCTGGGTTCGCCAAGATTTTGCCCAAAATTGATTGACAAGTGCAAAATTCGGAAGTTGACTCCAGATCAGCCTCTTACTAGTACACTGCCCTCCCGTTGAATGGTCACCTACGGTATGGACATCTTGAATGTTTATGCCTTGGCTGACTGGATGTGGCTGATGAGGCTGTCACCATGGGTCAGAGTCGGGCAAATGTGGCACCGTGGCAGTGCCCCTCCCTGCGGTGCCGTCACGTGGCTTCGGTCCATCCGTGATTTGTCCATCCACATCACCCCCGTCCACCCACCCCCACACTGCGTCTCAGTAAGGTTGTGCTAGTAAGATTGCCCGTCGCCCGACCTATGATCTCACTGACCGCACCTCGCACAGCACAGCAAATGAGAGCCTGCCCGTCAGACGGCGGTGCCGCACTGCCGCTCGGGACCCGCTGATCCGTACCCATGCAGCCCAAGGGCCTCTCAGATCTCTTCCCGCTGTACGCGTACATCGGTGAGGCAGCGATTTACGACCCTCTGCCCAGCCCTACCTCCTTCATTTCGCATTCCGCAGGGCCGTTCGATTGGTCAATGTGCGCCAGACTCCATCCGCGTACAGCGTACAAATCCTTTTCAGGCTTCAGCCCAATGGATAATCGTCCAGGCGCCCGCAGCTGCGCCCAGGCAGCGGGTTTGTGGCCAAGCATACGATGCGACACGATGGCTGCCATGGCATTGTATAAGTCTTCAGGGTCTTCGCGTCCGTCGCGATCCGTCCCAAGGGCTGTCGAGCTACAGAACAGACAACATTGCCTGGCCGATTGAAACCACCGACTTCCATCGAGCTCAGACCTGAAGGCCTGGCCACCATCATGGCCCCTGGCAAATTAGCGTTTTGGCGCCAAACCAACACTCTCATCAACAAAAACCTTCGCATTCTCCTTCTACGACATCCCGCCTCGACGTTATACTCGGCTCTCCTGCTCCCTCTCATCCTCTCGATATACCTCGGCGCCGGCCAAAGACTCAACAGCCCCGTCTCCAAGTTCGGCCTCGGCGAGCCACGCCCAATCCGATCCCTATCTGATGGCCTCGCTGCCGCCGATGCCTCTCGCAAAACTGTCGTCTTCGTCAATAGCGGCTTGACAGGCGGCGACATCGATAGCGTTATCAGCAGCCTCTCCAAGGTCGTGACCGACGCGGGAAAGAACGCAACAACACTCGAGAGCCCCAGCGATGTCCCATTTGTGTGCCGCACCTCGTACAGGGGCACCACGCCCTGCTACGGTGCTGTTGTCTTCCACTCCTCCCCGGACGAGGGCTCGGGCGGTCTTTGGAATTACACTTTGAGAGGCGATGCCGCGCTGGGCCTCGGCTTCGAGGTCGATGAGGACAAGAACGACGCTCAAATCTACACCATTCCCCTTCAGCGGGCCGTCGACATCGCCATTGCCGACACCAGCTCGTCCGGCAGCGCATCGGCTCTCGACTCGTCCCGGGAATGGGGCTTCACCGATCAGACCGAGGAGGAGCGCGTTGCCGAAGCGCGCCGCAACTACCAAACGACTTTTGTCAACTTCCTTGCAATAGCATTCGCCCTCGCTCTCGTTGGCGTCACATACCACTTACCTGGCCATGTCGCGACCGAGCGTGAGAAGGGGTTGACGCAGCTCATTGACGCCATGATGCCCACGGGTCGCGACTGGGAAGCACAAGCCGCACGAATGCTCTCCACCCACTGCTCTTTCACGACAATCTATATCCCCGGCTGGGTTGTCGCCGCAATCATTTCCAAGTTCCTGATCTGGGAAAACACCAACGCCGGTATCGCCGTCGTCTTGTTCCTTCTGGCTGGCCTCGCCCTAACGTCCCAGGCCACACTCGGGGCAGTCTTCTTCAAGAAGGCCCAGCTCTCCGGCACCATCAACTCCCTGGTCTACATCCTGCTCGGCGTCCTCGCCCAGGCCATCCCAAATCCCAACACCGGTGCCGTCGCTGTTCTCGGCCTTCTTTTCACGCCATGCAGTCTGATTTTCTTCATCAAGAGCTTGGCACGGTTTGAGGGCGAGGGTCTGGCGATGAGCCTCATCAGCACGCCACCCAAGTCGACCTACAGCCTCCCCGCCATCGTGTTCTGGCTGTTCATGCTCATCCAGACCTTTGCCTATCCCGCCATGGCCGTCGTTCTCGAGCGCTACCTCCACGGAGTCGGCTCGGACAGCCGATCTGTCCGCAAGGGACCCGATGACAGGGACGATGCTGTGTATGTCCAGGGTTTGAGAAAGGTCTACCGGCCCAGCCTCTTCCGTCGCATCTTCTCCTTCGTCAGCAAGCCGCGAGACGCGACCGTGGCCGTCGACGACCTTACCCTCAAGGTGCAGAAGGGCCAGATTGTCGCTCTGCTCGGTGCGAACGGAAGCGGCAAGAGCACCACGCTTGATGCCATTGCCGGAATCTCTCGCTTCGACAGTGGCAACGTGTCCATCGATGCGTCTGGCGGTGTCGGCTTTGCACCGCAGAAGAATGTCCTCTGGGATGAGCTGACAGTCGGGGAGCACCTGAAGATCTTCAACGAGCTCAAGTCTCCCCGGAGCCTGTCCAGCGAAGAGGAGCTCAACAACCTCATCGAGCAGATCGGTTTGGCATCGAAGAAGAAGGCCCGTGTTGCCACGCTCTCGGGCGGGCAGAAGCGCAAGCTCCAGCTCGGTATGATGCTCACGGGTGGAAGCGCCTTGTGCTGCGTCGACGAGGTTTCATCTGGCATCGATCCCCTCTCCCGGAGAAAGATCTGGGACATCCTCTTGTCCGAGCGTGGCAGGCGCACGATTATCATGACCACCCACTTCCTCGACGAAGCCGACCTCCTGGCTGATCACATCGCCATCCTCTCCAAGGGCACCCTCCGAGCCGAGGGATCCGCCGTGACGCTGAAGAACCAGATGGGCGCCGGCTATCGCATCAACGTGCTCAATGCACGGAACGTCCGTAACACCCCTGATGTCGAGGGCGTTCGCCGGGACGTCGGTTCCAACACGATCACCTACGTCGCCCCGTCATCGAGTCTCGCCGCCGAGGTCATCCGCGCACTGGAGGCACAAAGCTTCGAATACCGCATTTCCAACCCGACCATTGAGGATGTTTTCCTTCAAGTTGCCGAGGAGGCAAAGGACGAGCAGCCGAGCCATGGCGCTTCAGGAGCCGCTCTTACGCCTGACGCCTCAGAGAAGAACATTACCGCAACTGATGGATCATCCACTGAGCTCCTCACCGGCAAGCCAACGGGATTCTTCAAGCAGGTTGTCACGCTGGCCTACAAGCGCTGCATCCTCTTCAAGACCAACTGGGTTCCCTTTGTCGCCGCCTTTCTCATCCCCATCGTCGCCGCCGCGATCATGCAAATGCTGATCAGCGGCGAGTCGCAGACCAGTTGCAGCCCCAGCGACGCCAACCGCGCGGAGGGCACCGGCGAGTTCCTTGGCATCTTCGACGACGCTGTCATCGTCGCTGGTCCCTCGTCGGAAATGTCCAGTCTCACCTCCCTCCTCGACTCATCCGCGTCCGGCGCCGACACGGGCAACATCACTTTCGACACGCGCGACAGCTTCCCCGAGTTCGAGACTTTTGTCGAGGACAACCGTATGAAGGTGTTCCCTGGTGGCTGGTGGCTCGGCAGCAGCGACGAGTCGCCGACGGTCGTCTACCGCGCCGACAGACTGTCCGTTTACACGGCTGTCTTTGCGCAGAACGCCCTCGACACGATGCGCACAAATGTGACCATTGCCACGGCTTACTCGCACTTTGACCTCCCTGCGCCCTCGTCACTCGGGAAGGCTCTCCAACTTTCTATATATTTCCCGATCGTCATGGGCATTGCCTCGGCCTTTTTCGGACTCTACCCGAACCTTGAGCGGCGCACACACGTCCGCAGCCTGCAGTACTCGAGCGGCGTACGCTCTGCCCCGTTGTGGGCGTCGCATCTACTCTTTGACTTTTCCATCTTCGCCTTTGCCCTCATTCTGGCCGCGGCCGTCCTGGTCGCGTCGTCGGACATTTGGTATGCGCCGGGCTACCTCTTCCCAGTGTTCATCCTCTACGGCCTGGCTTCGATCCTGCTCTCGTACGTCATCTCTTTGACGCTCACGAGCCAGTTCGCCACATTTGCTGCCATCATGGCCTACAACGGCGTTGGCTTTGCCATCTACCTCATCGCCTTCCTTTTCATCATCACCTTTTCGCCACCAACCATGACAGATCGTAACGTAATACTTGGTCATTATGTTATCTCCATCTTGTTCCCAACGGGATCGCTATGTCGCGCGCTCCTCGTCGGTCTCAATATCTTTTCGGCCGCTTGCTCGGGAGACGAGCTCGAGGGATACCCAGGGGCCATGGGCGCGTACGGTGCCCCAATCATGTACCTGGCTCTCCAGTCCGTCCTGTTCTTCGGCATCCTCCTGCTCAACGACAGCGGTTTGTTGTCCACATCCGAGAAGACATCCAAGAAGAACAAGACACCCGCTGCAGACGCCGAGGAGGCGAACGAACTGGTTGAGGTCCGAGACTTTACCGATGACGAGGGTCTTCAGGTCAAGAACCTCACCAAGACGTTCAGCAAGAACACGGCCGTTGACAACGTGTCGTTCGGCGTACGCCACGGCGAGGTGTTTGCCCTGCTTGGCCCCAACGGCGCCGGCAAGTCAACGACCATCTCTCTCATCCGAGGAGACATGAAGCCAGACAAGAACGGAGGCGATGTTTTCGTCGAGCACGTCCCTGTGAGCAAGAAGCGAGCGCTCGCACGCTCACACCTGGGCGTGTGCCCGCAATTTGACGCTGTCGACTCGATGACCGTTCGCGAACATCTCGTCCACTACGCTCGACTGCGTGGTATCGCCGACGTCGAGCACCAGGTCGCAGCCGTTATACGAGCCGTCGGCCTCGGCGCACATCAAGATGTTCTTGCGCAGCACCTGTCAGGCGGAAACCGGCGCAAGCTCTCCCTGGGTATCGCACTCACAGGCAACCCGTCCGTCCTCCTCCTCGACGAGCCATCATCCGGCCTCGACGCGGCGGCCAAGCGTATCATGTGGCGCACGCTGTCGGGCGTGGCGCCAGGTCGCTCGATCCTGCTCACAACGCACAGCATGGAAGAAGCAGACGCACTCGCCGGACGCGCTGGCATTCTGGCGCAGCGCATGCTCGCGGCAGGTGATGTCAGCAGTCTGCGTGAACGCTTTGGTGGCTCACTGTACGTCCACCTCGTCAGCCGGACAGCGCCGCATTCTTCACAGGCGGAGATGGACGCCCTCCGCTCGTGGGTCCTTGCTACCCTGCCGGACGCCGAGGTTGAGCCTGAGACGTATCATGGACAGATGCGCTTCTCTGTTCCGGCTGCGTCTGTCCCGCGGGGCCCTAGAAGCAACACAGAGGGCGAAGGGGGCGCCATTGGGCGTCTTGTCGTGTTGCTGGAGGAGAATAAGGAGGCGTTGGGTGTCGAGCATCACAGCGTGAGTCCTGCAACGCTGAACGATGTTTTCCTGAGTATCGTGGGCAAGCATGATGTGCGCGAGGAGGGGTATGAGGCGGAGCGGCCTGTGGGCGAGGATGGTGAGGCGGGTGAGAGGCCGGAGGCTGTACGGGCACCTGGCCCGGCGCAAAGCAAGTGGAAGGACAAGAAGCGGTGGAGGAAGATTTGTCTTGGATTTTAGGGGAGTGGTTTTGGGGTTTACGGTCCTGGATAGACGGTGTTGACATACCATGTACAAGTAGACTGGAATTTCTTTGGAGCGAATTTAGATCTTATGCCTCGTCTGGGCCTGTCTGTTCGTGAGACTTGTTCAAGCGATTTTAGAACTGAAGGGCCTGCTCCGACCTGGTGGTCATTCAGTCATAGCGAGCTGGAGCAGCAGCAGTTCAGGGCACCAATCCAGCGCTTAGTCCCTGAAAATGCCCCCTCCAAGCGCTGGAGCCCCCCCTGTCCACTTTCCAGATTACATAAACCCTGGCACCCCAGCACGCGTCACGCAACATCTCGTCATCCACCTGAACCGAGGATGATTCACCTCATCGTGGCATCTTCCCTCCTTCCTCAACACAGTCAACAGTGAAGCATCATGCCCTCCAATCCACCAGACGCCGCAGCCCGGCAGCCACTTCTGGCAGCCCAGCGTGACGCCGAAACGCAACGCGACGAATCCCCCGCCCGCGGCACCTTTACGCGCAACCTCGGCGCCGTTGAGGCCTTTGGCATCGTCGTCAGCGTCGTCATCGGCAGCGGGGTATTCACCTCCCCAGGCTCCATTGACACCAATGTTCCCTCTCCAGGCGTGGCTCTAATCATCTGGCTCGTTGGCGGCATTCTGGCATGGACTGGCGCGACGACGTTTGCCGAGCTCGGCACCGCAATTCCGGGTGAAGGTGGGATCTCTGCCGTCTGCTGTTCATGTTTCTTTGATGCTGACGACCCTGACAGGAGGCGTCCAGCCGTATTTGCAGCATATTTACGGAGATATCTGGGGCTTCCTTGCGGCCTGGACCTGGATCGTGGCCGTCATGCCCGCGACTCTGGCTATCCTCAGCCTGGTATTCGTCGAGACTGCATACGCTGCCGCTGGCGTTGTTGATGGCGCCGGTTCCCTCTCGCACAAGCTGCTCTCAGTCCTGGTGCTTCTTCTCATCAGTGCCGCCAACTCGATCAACACACGCGCGAGCACCCGCCTCAACAGCTTTTTCGTCGTTCTCAAGTTCCTCAGCATCACTGTCGTCGTCATCGCTGCCGTTGCCGTTGTTGGCTTGCACGCCGCCCAGCCGAACCGCCACATTGGCGGCGGCGACTGGCACGAAAGGCCGTGGTTCGGCTACCGCATTTCACACAATCCGGACGGAAGCGAGACGAACTGGGAAGGATTGAGCCAGTGGGAGATCTGGGGCCACTACAGTGCGGCCCTGTACGCTGCGTTGTGGGCGTATTCGGGCTGGGACAAGGCCATCTACGTCTCGGCGGAGCTGTCGCAGCCGGCGAGGCAACTGCCTCTTGCGATCAACACTTCCCTTCCGACGATTATCCTGTGCTTCCTGGCGGCCAACGCTGGCTACTACATTCTTCTCCCATGGGATGTCGTCTCCACAACCGACAGCGTGGCTGTGGTAAGTTGCCTGGAGAGTTTATCTACTGGACACTGCTGACCACGTTAGACCGCCATCACTGGCCTCCTAGGCCGAGGCTTTGGCATTGCCACCGCCGTACTCGTCTGCCTCGTTGTCGCCGGCTCTCTGCTGGGCAACTCATTCGTCGCCAGCCGCATGGCCGTCGCCGCGGCACGCAGGGATTGGATTCCTGGATTCTTCACAATCATCGGCCGTGTCGGTTGGGCCCGCCGCACAGATACAGAGTCTTCCTCGGAAGAGGACGCATCCAAGACCGTGTCAGACGCGCCCATCAATGCTGTTCTTCTCTCAGCATTCCTCGCCACATTTTACATCCTGTTCGGCAGCTTCCGCGCCTTGCTGACTCTCAACGGCCTGGGCGAGTATTCGTTCTTCTTCCTCACGGTACTCGGCGCCATCATCCTGCGGTTCCGCGAACCGAGCCTTGAACGGCCCTACAAGACATTCGCCATCAACCCGCTTCTATTCGTGTTGGTGAGCGGCTTTGTGGTAATCAGGGGCGCACTCTTCGCCCCGGTGCAGGCTATCATCATCGTCGCCATCTGGGCGCTGGGTGTCGTCTTCTACAAGACTCGTCAATATCTGGCGGCTAGGCAGACCTGATGGCCAACATCATACCACACACACCCAGCATCATAGAACAATCAATTTCGCCCTGGTTTGTCATCCATCAAGGCATATGTCAGCATCGTGCCCAATTCCCCGCACAATCGCGATGTCGTGATCGAACGACAGCTGTCGTCATCCCGGTGCTCCGAACCACGACAGCTTAAAGAGCCGCGACCATGTCTTGCCTATCTGTTGTGAGCTCGACTACACAGCATCACATATCCAAAATGAGCCAGCAGAAGAAGCTACATCTTACCGCCTTCATGCGGCCGGTGAGCCTGCACACCGGGGCCTGGCGGTACCCCGGCGCGTTCCCCGACGCCAACTTCAACCTTACGCATCTCAAGTACTTCATCAAGACATTGGAGGAGGCCAAGTTTGACGCCTTCTTCATGGCTGACCACCTTGCTGTGCTCAACATGCCTACTGAGGCCCTCAAGCGGAGTCACACCGTCACGTCATTCGAGCCCTTCACACTCCTCTCAGCGCTGTCGCAGGTGACGGAGCGCATCGGCCTCGCGGCGACTGCTTCTACGACATATGATGAGCCCTACCACATTGCGCGGCGCTTCGCCTCGCTTGATCACCTCAGCGAC
Source organism: Plectosphaerella plurivora (assembly GCA_020726575.1). Classification (NCBI taxonomy): domain Eukaryota; kingdom Fungi; phylum Ascomycota; class Sordariomycetes; order Glomerellales; family Plectosphaerellaceae; genus Plectosphaerella; species Plectosphaerella plurivora. The sequence goes on from JAGSXJ010000034.1 coordinate 110,653, forward strand.
GGGCGTGCCGCTTGGAACATTGTCACGACGGGCAACCCCGAGTCATCCAAGAACTTTGGATCTGAGGTACACCTTGAGCACGCCAAGCGGTACAAGAGGGCTCGAGAATTTTACGATGTCGTTACAGGACTCTGGGATAGCTTCGCCGATGATGCATTCATTCGCGACCAGGAGTCGGGCACCTATGTCGACCCCGAAAAGATCCACGTCCTCGACCACCACGGCGAGGACCTCCACGTCCGTGGACCCCTGAACATCGCCCGCCCCGTTCAAGGCTGGCCTGTCATCGTGCAGGCCGGACAGTCAGAGCCCGGCCGTCAACTAGCAGCTGAGACGGCCGAGGCGGTCTTCTGCTCCCCACGCGACCTCGAGGCGGCCAAGGCCTTGTACGCCGACATTAAAGGCCGCGCCGCTGCTGCCGGACGCAACCCAGACCACCTCAAGATCCTACCAGCGGCGCTCATCATCATCGGCGACTCGGCTGAAGATGCTCAGGCGAAGCGGCTCAAACTCGACAGCCTGGTCCACTACGACAGCGCCATCGCCTCCCTCTCCATCAACCTTGGCACAGACGCGTCAGGCTTCGACCCGGATGGCCCCCTGCCGACAGACCTGCCCGAGACCAACGCGAGCAAGACAAGCCGAGAGGGAGTGCTGCGGCTCGCGGCCGATGAGGGTCTGACGGTGCGGCAGCTGGCGCAGCGGTATGGTGGCTACTCGGGACTGGCTTTTGTCGGTACCCCTGAGGCTGTGGCCGACGAGCTGGAGCGATGGCTGCGTGAGGGCGGTGCTGATGGGTTTACTGTCACGTTTCCCTTCTTGCCGCAGGGGCTGGAGGACGTTACAAGCAGGCTTGTGCCGGAGCTGCAGCGCCGAGGCCTCTTCCGCGAGGATTATGAGGGGACGACACTGCGGGAGCACTTGGGACTGCCTCGGCCGGGGAACCGCTTCTTCCAGAATTAGGGTAGTGTTCCAGGTCAATCAAATTCACTACATATCCCTTGCTCACAACCATTAATCGACCGAAGATCTGCTCTTTCAGAAATCGCCACTTCCAGCCTCCAAAGATGAAGCATCCTTGCACACGTTGTCGCCCACCGTTGCCCAGTCAGGTCTAGGCCAGAATTCCAGTCTCTTCCTTGTTCGATGCGCCTGGCCTGCGTTTAAACCTGAAGGCTGGCCTCGCCCTGCTCATGGAATGTGCCAAGACCACACGTCCAACACACGTCAACCACACGTCTCTCTTTTCGCGTCTTTAATTGGGAAACGCTTCCATCTCATTGGTCTCAAGGTCTTGGAATCAGCTAGCATTGCACTTCCTCTTCTGGGCTCTGCAGACCCCTCTGGTTGCCCAAATTCCAGCTCGTGGCGCTCAGAAGGAACATGGCCGGCCAGTGACCGCCTGGGACCCTGATACAAGGCAAAGTCTGGCCAGCGGGCTCTGGTGTGTCCATCTTCACTTCTGAAGAGGCCCGATAGTGTGCCGAAACCACGAGTTTCGGGCAGCATGTCCCCCGCCATCGGTTATTGATCTGTGGCTTCTACATTCCACTCAGCATCAAACCTGACCCACGGATACATTACCTGGGGGCGAGAAGCAGTGACAAATCCTCTAGGGTAGACCAATTTAGAGACGCACATCGCCGTCCAGCTCTGGTGACTCTGTCTCCCACATCACTACCATATCTGGCCATCACATCATGAAGTCTTCTCTGATCGCATTGGCCTTGGCCTGGGCTTGCATGCACGGCCTATCAACCGCCGTTTCTGTCGTTGTTGAAGCTGATCTTTCCACCTACGTCGGCTCGTTTAGGAAACAGACGCGTGTAATCAACGGCAAGCATCAACTGTGAGCTTTCATCTACTTGTTCCATTTCCTGGCCTCCTGCCTCCGTTTCCTTGACCCGGCACCCTGAAAGCCCTCGTCGGACACGAAACACACTGACAGAAAGAAGGTTCTTGCCAGTCCCGAGAGTCAGTTCGGGGGTGATAGGCTCCGTCGATATACCATTTCCCGCTGGAGCTACGGTTGGAACCAACGTCGTACTCTCGGTCGGCTACAAGGTTGCCAACCTCGGCCAGTCATTCTTTGACGGCACAAATACTTCACCAGCGATTCCTAGCAGTGGAATCATTCTCAATGTCTTCTCCGAAGTTGTTGGCGTTTCCGGCACCTCCAAGCGCAATTTTGAAGGGGAAGTTGCACCAAACGAGGGGACCACGTTGACCGACATGGCAACATTGGTTCCTTCCGACCCCGAGAACCACCCCATCAGGGTGAGATTTGCATTTTTATCACAGCTAGGGTCGACTGAGTTTCAAATCGAGTACATCAAAATCGAGTTTGACGCAGCCCCCAGCGTCGCGATCACAGAAACAACCTCGGACGCTGCCACGGACATTTTCGATTCAACAATAACACTAACGACAACGACAACGACGACGATAACAGTCGAGCCAGAAACTACGGAGACCACGAGGATTGAAACCACAGAGACCACAGCCACGACAGCAGAGACTACGGAGACAAAGACCACAGAAGCCGAAACTAAAGTAACCATTTCTTCCACAACCCTTGAGACGAAGACAAGTTCAAGCACTGCTGAGCAGCCTTTGAGCTCCACGGAGACCACAGCGACAGAAATAGAGACCACAGAGACCACTTATTCCACAACCATTGAGACGACGACAAGTTCTACTATTGTTGATCAGCCCTCGAGCTCCACCTCAACCGCAGACCCTACAGAGGAACCCGCATCGACCAGCGAGACCTCCGCGACGGATATTCCCACAACAAGCACATCCGAATTAGAGACCACTTCATCTCCAACTTCCATCACGACGGTGCCCACAACCTCGGTGACATCTGTGGTCGAACCTGCGCCAGTCGACAATCGTACTCCCTTGGGCTGCTACGCGTCAACAAGAGGCTTCCAAGGCTTCCAGCTCCAGCTCACGTCCAGCCTCATGACCGTCGATCTTTGCCTCGACGCCTGTCAAGGCCGAGACTTCGCCGGCACTCATGACCAGCGAGTCTGCCCCAGCTCTCTCACATGCAACTCAAGATGCTAACCCCCTTGTGCCTCTAGGCAGTGCTACTGCGGCGATGATATTGATCCCAGTTCCATCAGGGTTCTTAGTGCATGCGATGTCCCCTGCCCCGGAAACCCCTTGCAGCAGTGCGGCGGCCGAATTGGCTTAAATAGCCGTGATCTTGAAGTCCGACAAAGTCCGCTTGCAACGATTCTACTTTCTGTGTTTGTCGTCGTGAATCAGAACGGCATCCCTATCACGACCATCACGACCGTCGTTGGAACATCGAACACACCAGCAGTCGCTTCGCCCACGTCAGTCCTGTCCACAGCAGCTGACACGACTTTGATCACCCCTGGCACAATTTCCGACGTCTCTTCCGACACCACATCTGTCATCACCTCGGTGATCTCCTCTGGAGCTCCTCCTGGGATCTTCGCTGAGGTTCTCACCAGACCAAGCGTGGTCGTCTGGTCGACAAAGGCTGTCACCGAGCCTGGAGCCAGCCGTCCAACCGGCTCTCCTCACACCACGCAAGATTGGTCATTCTGCATCCAGAACTTCTGCGAATGGGATCTCATAGTGTTGCAGCCCCGAGACTGCAACATGGGGTGCGACGGCCACACGCTCTTCGCCCTCATCTGTGACGAATGCCGACCCGGAGAGGAGCGCTGGGAACCCGTCTGGTGTTTCGACGGCAACTGCAGCTACAGGAAAGATCTGTACTCAAGCTCAAGGTGTCTCGCGGGTCGGTGTGGTGACTGGCCCATCGTGGAAGAGGCAGCTTGCGACTCCTGCGAGGGAGGAACGGGCTACAAGATCAAGCCGAAGGACAGCACCCGCGGTCATCGCGAGGACATTCACGACCAAGGCGGTCGCCAAGATGAGTATCCTGCCAAACATCCGGAAAAGGTTCACGACGGTTATCCGGGAGGCTACCCTGGTGGGTACACGAAACAACCCTCTGGCGGCGCGGGTCAGACCATCAATGACGGCGCAGAGGAGTGCACGACCTGCGGATCAGGAACTCGATACCCTGACAAGGGCGACGATGGCTACGACAAGAACGGCCATGTGGTGGTGTCTGGGTCATACACCGCAGCCTTGGACACTACATGCTTCGTTGCGGGCATTGTCGCGGGCCTGGTGCCGATTATTGTGGTCTTAGCAATGTAATGTGTTGTTGCTTGCGTAGAGGGGAATGAGAATTGCTTGTCGCTCAGGTATTCGCTCTAAGAGACACAGTAAGTGTCACACGCCGTCTTCTCGGAAAAGGGCCGGATGGCGGAGCGACATGCGGCTGGTCAGGTCTGGGGGAAGACAGACGGCACTGGGAAGCTTCAATGCATATTCAACGAGGTTCATGTATGGTAGGACAGGGCTCTCGCCTCTATTATTAAATCAGGCTGTTTTTATACACCATCGACCCATGCGCAGCCTTCCGGCTAATACGCTGCCGGCCTGATTACTCTGGTTCATGCAGACCAGACCCCATATCCTCATCCCTGCTCTTAAAGATCAAACGCCATACCCTTAGAGGAGGGCAGCGAAGCCAGCAATCGCCACGGCGGCGACAGCCAGCCCAGTCTGGGCAGCACCAGCAGGGGCGTCGGTGGAGGAGGCAGCAGCGCCGGAGCCGGAGCTGGAAGCCTCCGAGTCGGTCTCAGTGGGGCTGGCGCCCGACGAGGTGGCGGTGCCGTTGGAGCTGCCGCCGTTGGAGGCGCCGCCCGTGGCGAAAGTGTACTCGGTGCAGATGGTGGCAACGTCGACGGGGAGGTTGAGGCCCGAGACGATCTGCTGGAAGGAGGGGTCGGAGGAGCAGACGGAGAAGATGGACTGGACGGCGGCGCCGTTGGAGCCGAGCCACGAGGTCAGCTCGCCGACGTAGCCGTTGTAGGCCGAGACGAGGGCGGGCTCGCCGGTGACGGTGGGAATGGCGCACTCGGCCGTCTGGGTGGTGATGCCGGTCTGGCCGGCGAGGAACTCGAGGAAGCCCGTCTCGGTGGGAGGAGGGGGGATGCCGGTGATGAGGGCCTGGGCGTCGCCGAGGGCGGACAGACAGGCGGGCTCCTGGCGCTCAGCGACGAGGGCGGCCGAGACGGCGGTGGCGAAGAAGAGCTGGGAGCGCATGGTGATGGTTTGGTTGAGGTATGTGGAGGGAGGTTTTTGTGTTTGTGGTAAGAAGCGAGAGACTGGGTATTGATATGTCTGTGGTGGATGTAAGAAGAAACCAGAATGAAAGCTTCTCAGCTCCGGGGCAGGCGTGTTATATGCTTCCTCCTCGGCCGTTCCGCATTCGTCAACATGACAACCCCCTGTCGCCCAGTGCAGTGCCCAGAGTTCCTCTCTCGCCTTGCCTTGCTTGCCCCCTCGCCTCGTCACCCCGTGAGCGGCGGCGCTATGCAATGCCTAGTGCCGGCGCCGCGACGGTGCGGTCGAGCCACGGGGCAGTGGTTCACCACAGCCCCCTGGGTCAGGTCCAGGGGAGTGGAGGGGAAGGGTTGTTTGCCGACGCAAGCGTCCCTCCTGGGCCCGGGTTAACGTCGAGCAGGCCAATGGTAGAGCTTCGCCGTTTGCTTCTTGGAGGGGGGGTGGTCGCACCAAGAGGGATGCTTGCCAGGCTTGCGACCTTGGCTCCCAAGTTCCACCCCCCTTGCCCCCTGGAGACTGGCCCTACCTGAACCCCATCTCCACCAAGGAGCTGCGTGGCGCCGGGGGAAAGATGATCACAGTTACGAGTACGCAGCACGGGGTAAGACGGCACATTGCAGCGAGCCCCTGGTTGACCCGGGGAGAGAGACCAAGAAAATGCAAGGTCTGGATGGATGGCCCCGTTGCCGGAGCTCGCGAGGTGAGTGAGACAAGACGAGAGTTGGGTCCGGTGGGCGTGAGACATGTAGGAATTCCAGTTCTCCCATCGGCAACCGCCGTTTCCATCATTTACAACCATCACTAGTCAGCACTAGACAGCGAAAGATGAGCAATCTTTTTCAATTTCCCTTCTTCATCGGAATTTCCCACCTTGCTCTCCCGTAAGAAGCTCCTCGGCCTGCAGCTCGTAGCTCCCGCTCAAGCCTCCGCCCCAACGCGCCAAAGTCGTGCGTCCGATGTTTCTATCCTCTCCTGCCACACCAGCTGACGGGACGGCGTCGACGAGACTGGGTGTGATCGCCAGGCACCGTGCGGCGGCGGCGGCCCCTCCCCCCTCTTCCGTGCGCGGGCGCGCGAGAAATTGCCCGACCTTCACAGGGCCCTTTGCCTGGCGTGTCGTCCATCCATGCCTGGCGCGGTGTTCGGTGTGAGTGGGCAGTTGAAGGTGCAGTACCGTGGGAAGAAGCCCTCGGCACAGGAGGGCGCAGTCTGTCGATGATGGATAGAAATAGCATACGAGTACAAGAAGCAGCGCGCAGCCTGTTTTCTTGATGCGTCTGTTGGGGGCGGCGGATGGGCTGATCTTTTTTGACAGCTCACGCACGCACACGTAGAACGATTGTCAGCAAGCAGGGCGGGAGGAGGCCGTGTTGGCGACGGCGTGCGGCGCATTGATTGCTCTGGACCAGCACATTCCTTGCTTCACACCACCCGTGGCCGTGCCCATTCGTTGTCTCGCCACGGCTATAATCAGCCGCTCAGGCAATGCAAATGCAGCTTGGCCATGCCTGCCGAGCCACAGTTGCGGCTGCAGGTCGCGTTACGAGGCGCAGGCTGTTCTGAGGTTCCTCTGCTGTGAAGCTCCTGGCTGTGAAGCTCCTCTAGCAGCATCAGTGATGCGCAGCATCTGATGCCAGAGGATACCCTGTAATCAGACGTCAGAAGTCGCAACACCAACGAATGTTAATCACAAACATCACCTCCAGATTTGTCAACCAGGTATATTCAGCAGCCGGCCTCAGCCAACCTCATCCATCTACCCAGCGATGATCGTGTCCGCATGTCCATCAAAAAGGGCTCTCACCAAAACCAGTGAGCACCATTCCCCCAAGCCATGGATTTTCCGGATCCAACACGCCTGCCCTCAATGCAAAGAAGACATCAATCTTCCCATGCAGAAGTGAGACAGAAACCCCGTAGAGAAAGAAGAAGAAACATTTCCACATTTCGAAGAAAAGAGTAGCAGACCAACAAAAGGTTCCAACAGGTGGGTCGTTCGTCAACAAGAGGACACACGTCCATGGCGAGCTCAGGGTTCATATCAGCTCCCATGGCGAAGAGGGGGTTGGTTTGTGTGTCGTTGGAAAGGGGGGGACGGTCGTCATCTAAGTGCAAAACACCCCAGAATCGCATTCGCAAGGTCGTCATGTCCAAACCGGGACGCCGGGGCATCGTGAGAAAATACAAAGAACATAGGCAGTGAGGACCGTGGGGCACCGATGCCACCGATGCCTACTACACGGCCCCGCGGAGCCTCTGCTTGCGCGCGAGCCAGTCGCCGAGCATATTGTCGAGTTGCTGCACACGAAAAGTCAGTCATAGAACCATTGAAAAGCACGTCTCCGAACGTACCGTCGTGATCTCGGCCAGCTTCGCGTTCTGCTCGCGGAACAGCGGCCCAGCAACAGGATGATCCGGTCCAGCAGGCGCAACGTCCGTCTTGTCGTACACCACCACCAGCATATCCCTGATATCGTCGCTCGAGTCGAAAAAAGCCCGAAGCTTGGCGTCGTTCCACGTGCTGCTGGCGTTGCTGGCCCCCGTCGACGTTGACCCAGCCACAGACGACTCCTGCGCGCGGTGCCGCTGTGCGTCCGTCACTTCCACAAGTTCGGGCGATGGTGATGCTGAGTTTTCGTCGTCTTCCTCCTGGCTCGAAGTATCGCCCACCAGCGCTGGAGGGTTGTTCGATGTGACTGGCGACACCTGCACGGGTGACTCGGACAGACGCTCCGTTGCCGGCGTCCTTTGTGTCTGCATGTCGGCTGGGGTCACCGTCTTGTCCGACTGGTTGCTGCCCGTCGTCATGTAGCTGTCGGGGTACGCCCCCGGCAGCTGCGGCCGCAGCGCCTTGGGCTCGAGTGTCTTGGTTTCCTGGACCGGTGCCGGCGCCTGCTGCTGTTTGACGGGCTCCGAAATCGTCGTGTCCTCCTCGTCCGACGTGTCAAAGTCGTCGAGCTCGACACGGGCCTTGGCCTTGGTGACCTTTTGCGGCTTGTCGGCCTTGGCAGACTTGTCGCTGCCGGTCCTCGACAGCTGCTTGATCTTGGCGAGGCCGCCTGTCCGCTCCTCCTTCTGCTGCGATGCTGACCGCACCATCTCGGGCGACCGGTCGCGCGACGTCTCGAGCGCCTCCTTCTCTTGCACCAGGCGCATGGACGACGGCGGCACGTTGGACACGTCGTTGGTGCGGCCCTCGGATGCGATGTACTCGGCGAGCTCGCGCGTCGAAGACTTTTGCGGCGTGGAACCGGCCTTGCGCGTCGGTGACGGTTCGGCCCGCGGCTGTGCCTTTTGCAGCTTGCTCGGCTGCCGTGATGGCGCCGACTTGTCGAGAACCTCGTCCTCCTCCCCATCGTTGGACGTATCCATGGACCGCTTGCCCAGCGAGTCGTCGTCATCGTCTGCGGCCTTCTTCTTATCCTTGCGCGAGAAGAAACTCCGAATCGCGCTGGGCTTCTTGTCCTTCTTCTTCTTATCGTCCTTCTTGTCGGGCTGCAGCTCCCGCTCCATCTTCTCCATCTTGTCGAGGCTCGGCCGCTTGGCGTCCTTTGCCGATTCGTTGGACGGCCGGGGCTGATTGTCGTCGCGCAGCAGGTTAGGCGTGAGCGTGATCTTCTTGGTCTCGACTGTCTCGTCCTTAAAGAAGGAGTCGGTATTCCGGACGGTGCCATTCCTGGACCGGCTCGGGGCTTCCAGCCGTGACTCGAAGAACTGTTCGCTGCTCCGCCGGGCTTCGGCCTCTTCGGGCGTCTCGGCCCCGGCTTCGGTCACCACTACGATCTCCTGCTTGGAGCGTGGCTTCAGCGGCTCAACCTTGGCCGTCTCATCGCTCATGGCGTCGTTGGTCGCGGCCTTTTGCGTCTGGTCTGCAGATGCCTTGGCGTCCTTGTCGGTCTTGACCTTGCTCTTGTCTTGCGCGGCAGCAGCCTGGCCAAACAGCTCGGCGGCCTGATCCTCTTCGGACGAGTAGTCGTCAAAGTCGGAGTAGTCGACGTAGGTGGGCTCGGCAAAGACGACGTTCTTCTTCTTCTTGCCCCTCAGTCGGAATGTACTCTTGGACTTTTCTCCCGCCTGGTCCTGGAGCATCGAAGCAGATAGCTAGAAATTGTCAGCAGGGAGGGGCAGCAGGGAAAAGGCAGGAGCACCCACGTCAATATTCCGGTGCTTGTTGAGGCGAGCCAGCCTTTCTGTTGGCGTCTCAATGTGCTCTGCGGGGAGGTATCCTGATCCGGCGTCAGCAGCTGAACTAGCCGCCCGCAACGGCTCGTCCGGAACTTACCGATGCTATTGTCCTTGACCACGCGCACCAACCACCAATAGCTGTTGCTGTCGTCGAGCAGCACCATGGTGTCGCCTTTGGTGGCATTGGCTTGGCCTTCGACTGTTGCGACAAAGGTGTGTAGGGCGTAGACGAAATCAAAGTCGATGTCCTCTAAGTCTCGTAAGCACTGGCCGCACCAACCCGAGTCAAGGTATGCAGGGTCTATGGGGGAGGTTTCGCAGTCATCATCTTCGAAGAAGCTCGTTTCGGAAGGGGTGCCGTCGTAGGGGATCGTAAGGCCGTCGTCGGAGTATTCGGTTTCCCAGTCGAAATGGGCATCTTCATGCTCGTCTGAACCTCGGTTCCTCCTCTTAGACTCGATATGCGACTGGTCAGAACTCTTGACGACGTCCAACGGTCGCACCGTGGAGGGGCCGTGCTTGGCAGCGGCGTCGACTTGGAACTTGGCCTCGTGGGTCCGCCACCACTTGTCCCGTCCACTCTCGAGATATCGATCCAGCTCGTCGTACAATTCGTCTAGGGTGTCGTCGTGGTCGGGATAGGGTTGGTCGTCGGGCCCTGGCGCAGGGCTGTCGGTTCGCTCGGTACTCGGTTTCTAGCCGGCATACTCACCGCGAAGATGATGACGCTGCGATTGGGGAGGGAAGTTGATCGGCACTGCCGAGTCCATGGGAAGGTGTTCGGCCTTTTCGACGTATGGCGACGATGACCTGTGCTCGCCGGGGATTGGGGAGGACAAAGGAGAATCGCGGCGACCAGGCGGAGGCAGAGAGTCCAGCCTCCGTGGCCATTCGCGTGATAGGGGTAAAGGGGCACACCCACCATCTTCAATCGAGGGCGAGCTCGAGATCTTGTCCATCATGTCGTCGTCCATGCTTTCGTCCGTGTCGCCGCCCGTGTCGCTGTCGTCGTCGCGTATGGAGTGGCCGCCATTTTGCGCAACGGCCAGATTATCTTCGCGCTGCATATTGTTGGCGTTGGCGCCGGCCTTTCCACTGCCGTTGGCGCTGGCCTTCAGGCGTTCCGTGACGCCGGCTGAGATGGCGTCGGCCTGTTTCTGAGGATCGGAGTCGTCGAAGGCGGAGTTGGCCAAGGAGAGGCGCGGGCTTCGGGCGTTCTCGTCGGCGGTGTCTTGCGCGACTTCTCGTAGGGTCTCGGCTTGGTGAGGAGCAAGTGTGGAATTGGGTTGTGTGGTTCGAGTGTGGTCTTTGGCCGAAGGAGCGTCGGTGTCTTGGAGGTCGATGGTGTCTATGGATGAAGGGATCGTCGATCAGCGTCAAGTCTCGTGAGGTCGCACCGGGAAACGTTTGATCCGTGACGAGAGGGCAGGCAGAATGAAACACAATGGGAGGGCCAGGATGCGGCACGGGAACGGGATGAAGGGCAGTCTGGGCTGGCAGGGGGGTTCAAGTTGTGCCGTTGTGGCCGCGGCAAAGGAAATTGGGGGTTGAGGGAGGCACGCGAACGTGGCGTGGCATGGGGAGGGATTCAGTGTCGGGTGTGGTGTACTGTATTGTACTTACCGGCACGGATAATGTGAGGCCTCGCCATGATGGTATTGTGATCGCCCCGAGGGCAGTGGCCGCGTGGAGCGCTGAGAAATGGGTGTCTCGCCGACGATATCTTGTCGCACCGAGAGGGACGGGCGAAAGAGGGCGAGAGGGATGTCGATCTGTGTCTGTGTCTACTCGTACACCGGCAGCAGATGATCGACGACGAGGAAAAGCCAGATGCCGCGGCAGCACAACCAATGTCGAAAAGTCATACAGTGGGAGGAGGTTGAGTCGAGAAGGCTGGGCTGGGCTGGGGCTGGCTAGGGGGTGGAATCGATTCGCGCAAGGGGGGGGTCGTTGTCCGTCCGTCGAACTGGGTCCTCAATCGGGGAAGGGGGCGGCAGAGGGCTGGTGATGGTTCGTTGGGTGGACGGCGGGGAGATTACGAGGTTCGAACCCCTGACGAGAGGCCGCTTCGGGGGGCGCAAGCAAGGCGTGTGATTGACTTGCACAGAGCAGAGCAGGCTTCAGGCTTCAATGGGATCGGCGGGCGGCAGTCGTTGTGGCTAGATGTTTTGTCGAAGTTGCAGTGGATGGAGCTGAAGGCGGAGGAATGTGGATTGCCGTCGAGGCACGCGCCAACACAAGAGATCCGTGTTGCGGCGCGGCAGTGTGCGAAGGGGGTTGGCAGTCGGTGCCTGTGCCTGAGTCCTGACTGATTGACTCGACGGATGGCTGTTTGAACCAGGGGCAAGCAAGGGCGAGAAGCAGGACAGGGGATGACAGGGAGGCAGGGAGAGGGAGGGAAAAGGTGAGGGCGTCGGGTCGGGAGCCAGACTGGTGGTTTGGTGGTGTCTGTGCCTGAGAAAGATGGAGCGGGAGGACTGGGACTGGGGGGCCGGGGGATGGAGGCGTGGGAGGCTTGGTGGTGGTTGTGGAACTTCGTGGGCTTCAGTGTGTGGTGTGCTGCAACGCAACTTGCACAGCGGCCAGTTGCAGGTGGCGTCCCGACTTCCAGGGCGGGCCCACACTAAATTTGGGGCTCCATTAAAAAGGAGACCGGTGGGGTCGTCCCTCGATAAGTGTGATGTGATTGGCTACGAGATTAGCATCGGGGATCCTCTTCCCGCTTCTGCCACTTTTTGAAACAGGCCGCCGACACCTATCGTGAGCGAGACAATGACGTTCAAGTTCCGTTCCGTCCCAGGGGTCACTGCCATTCGATCCATTGCCTTGAAATAACCGTCCGAACAAGCCATTCAATTCAACTCCTTGCGACGACGAAACCATGCGAGCGAGCGGAGACTGGTCCGCCTGACTGGAGGGACTCCGATGAGTTGGCAGGCCTCGATTCAGTGCTTTGTCGAATAGGGCGCTACTGGCGGGTGCTTCATTCACCAACTTTTTGGCGATCCTACCACTGCCGGCGCACCAATTGGTCGCCCCCATTTGGTGGCCTGAGCGCGTCAGCCCGCATTGCGTCCAGGCCGGGGCTGTTTTTTCAAGAAACAAAAAAGGGGGACGCGCTTCTTTCCTAGCAGCATAGTCCGGCCTGCACGCGATGTGATGCTAAATTTCCAGCATGACCAATTGGCCGTGACGAGGGCTGGCACAGCGGCGGGCGCACAGCTGTTGTGTGTGGCTCGGAGAAAGCACCCGCCCGCTGAGGCTGTTCGTGGCTGAAGCCCTGCATCTCAGCTCGGTGTGGTGGCGTATCAGCTTGTTCACCGAACAAACCATGAAGGTTACCATTCTCGTCGGCGGGTGGGACTGCCATCCATCTGATGTTGGATGTAGATGGTCAACTGGCATCAGAGAACAACTGTTTCTTGACACTCTACATAAGAATGGGCGAAGTCTCAGGGCCTGGCATCGACAGGCTTGAACGGCAACCAGACCAGCCACCCATGGCTGACTGATATACCGGTACCCAGGTCACCCTCCGTTACAGAAGCCACATGATGCAGCCGTTGCCTTGGCAGGCAGCATATTCTTTATTTAAGCCAACGCCTCCCCAGCCCTACTTCAGCCTCATGCCGCCCTCTTTCAACCTCCTGCCCCGCCCAGGCAAGCCTTCAGCTCGAGACACCCGTGTGGCTACCGGGCCATCATGAACTCAGTTGAGATGGCATCACTGTTTTGAAAATTACCGTCACAGCTTTCATGACCCAATTCTCAAGCCGTCCGACAGTTTCGAAAGCCCCACAACCCACTCCCATCGTCTCGACGTCCGGTGCTCAAACCTCATCCGGGTGATGGCCTGGCACACATAGAGCCCAGCTTCATGTGGTTTAAGCATGGGCTCTCCTCGAGGGCCTCGAACTCCAACCCGCCGCCTTCGTATGCTCCCCTCAAACAGCTTTTGAGTAGGTTTTCTTCTCCACAGACGTAGCCAGCTCCTTGCAAAGCACTTCCTCCGCCGAACCTCCTCCATCCACGGTATCGCGGTTCACAAGAAGGAAGTACTCCTTTACAGAATCAGCATCCGCTCGAGGCGGCCATTCATCCAACCGCCGCGACCAAAACACAGAACCCTTCCCACCAACTCGCTTCTTCCCCGCAAGGGCATCAATCGCTTTGTCGAACCTCTCGCCTTGAGCAGCCGCCACACGCCACCGCGTAAGCTCAATCCTCGGAGCGTCAAAAAGCGGCGTAGGCGCCCCCGAGTCAATATCCGAAAAGATGAAGCCGTCCACGAGAGCTGTCTCCATGGCTTCGGCTTTGTGCAGACCCTCGAGCTCGCGCATGAAAGCTGGTGCTTGCTTCGTGAACCACTCCGCGCACACGGCACTTGAAGGCCACTGGCCAGAGCCGAGGATGATGCGCGGGTCTTCGGTCTGCTGGTAGAGAGTGAGGCCGCGGTGGGAGGCCAGAGATGGGGGCGCGTTGTAGGAGTCGATGTACTGCGCGACCACTTCGTCTTGCGAGGTGAAGAGCTGGTCGAGGGTGTCGAGGAAGCCGTCGGGGATGGTTGGGCCCATGAGCTCCATGAAGCAGAGGATGGAGACGGGCATGTTGCGGTGCGGTTGGTCCATGGGCCGGAGGTGTAAAGGCTTGTAGGTAGGTAGTGGTCTTGCGATGATCAGTGGTGGGTATCAGACGAGGTCCCCGTCGTCAGAGCCCGTGGTCAGAGTCAGTCGAAGGTGATAGATAGCGTGAGTGAGCTTGACAAGAAAACGGAGACGTCATGGACGCTGGACAACGCGTCTCACTCGTACTTGTATGCTAACAAAGTCCCAAGAGCTTCCCAAGCTTCCCCTCCTCTTGTCTCCCCGACTCCCCCGGGCCCCGGCCGGTTCAATGTGGCTATGGATGCCACTGCGGGGCCGCACTATCACCGCCGCGGTCGTCCCAGCACAAAAGGGGCATGGTCGGGGCATCTTTAGCAGCAACAGCCGGCCTGAGCCAGGCCACGAACGGCGCGTCCAGCGGGTCTTTCCAGGGTCTTCTCAGGCTTCTTCTGCAGCTCTGTCCACTGAAGCCCCGGGGAACAAACCATCACCGGCTCAGGCTGACGCGCCCCGCCAGGCCGAGGCCCTAAGGCTGCTGACCCCTACCTGTACCGGAACCCGCCTGAGCGGCCACCCGGGTGATCTTCCGCGGTGGTTAACATTGGTCAGGGCTTGGACTTGTTCATCTTGTCGTGCAGACGACTCAGGGGCGCGCTGCAGAGAAGACAGGGAACAAGATGCAGGCAAGCAGGTCCAGGTGCAGCTTCTGATCGAATGTTCCACCATGTCGGGTTACTGTACCATCGATCTCATCACATTCAGGGCAAGGGTGGTGAAGAAACTGCAACAGGGACAAAAGTCCCTTGAGTTCGCAGGCCTGACCGTGCACTTGGGGATGCTCACCTCGCCAAGGTCAACCGTCGCCGTGCTCCCGCTGACAGCCAGGTCACGACCACTTACGTTCCCTGGCAGTCAGGGATGAACCCGTTATCAGCTGGTCAGGGAGGCTTATGGTAGTTTTCTGACGGGAGGAGATAAAAACGTGCTGCTTTAGTGTGGGAAGTTCAGTGTCTGTCCAGGCCGGAAGATAGGAGTTGGGGGGGGAAGCTCAGGGCCTGTCAGCTGCAAATCCACCAGAGCTCTCCACTGACAGCTACCAACTTGGAACACCACCAACAGCAATGTCTGGGTGGGGAGACGATGGACAGGGCCGGCCCTTGTGGTGCGGGCCTCGCTCGCTCCCGCTCAGGGCCACACAGTAGAAACGAAACGAAGCAAAATGAACTGAAGCTCATGGCACCGCGCCCCTGCCGGTTGCTTCATCCATTCAGGAACCAAGCGTTGTTGGTTTAGTGGTAAAATTCTCCGTTGCCATCGGGGAGCCCTGGGTTCGATTCCCAGACAACGCATTTTGCTGAAGTGGCGTCGCCATTCTTTTGCTTTTTATTGTAACCTTGACAGGTCTGAACTTGGGAGAACGAGCGGCGGAAGGCTCTGTCGTTGTCGTGGTTGGGGGTGGGTTATTCCAGTTGTGGTGGTCGAGAAAGACAACGGTCGACATTTGGAATGGAGGACTCGGACCAAGTTAAACCATCCCCGACGCGGGATTCAGATTCCGAGTCAATCTCCTCCGGCCGAATCCTTCTGTCACTACCGCCTGCCAGTGGTCAGCGAGCATGACGTGTCGGTGAGAAGCTCAGGCTACTGCTTACACCGTCATGGCCCAACCCAACTCTGCTTCCTCATCTCTTCCAATGAGTCACCAGTCTCGCGCAACCGGCGAGTGCAATAGCGCAAGCAATGATGCTTTAGAAGCAAAGTCCGTCGTCTTCAACGGGCGCAAACGGCCTCTCGCCAGCCTGCCGGGTCTGCCGGGGCGCCTAGGACGGATGACACCACCCACACTTTCACCACGAGCATCCCCCCCAAACTTCACAGCATTTCTAATCCCCCCAATCTAACCTCGCCAATCTACACCTGTCGCCCGGCCTACACCCAATCACAGTCCTTCCCCTGCCAAGAATTCCATCCCCTCGGTCCAACGACCGCCCGGCTGCTCAACGCCCAGCCCTACAGCTGATAAATCGGTCCACCGCTTTGGGCGACAAGACATGTCCGGACGTAGACCACTCGGACTTATTCCTCGCTCCCAAGGGAGAATGGAGATAAGCTCGCCATCTACCAAGTGCCGTCCCCTCTTTTTTTTACAAAGCACCCCAGATCTGCAGCGGCCGCTGTCTAGGGCTAGGGAGGAACTTTGAGCCGCGTCGCATGGGTGATGGGAAAGCAAGTTGCTTGCTTCTTCTTTTTGGATCGATAAGCGCGGGCAAATTGTGTAATTTGCATGGTTGGGCAGCTCCGAGAGGGAGGACGTAGGCCATGCACCTCCATGCCCTTGCTTTCTTCTGGGTTGACGAGAAGTACATAAGCTTTGGTGTTCCGGCACATGTTTGCCGTCATGTTTAAACGTTATTCGACGTGCTCCTCAGCTTGACCATTCAGATACCCTCATCCGACGTCCCCGGCAAGGTTCTCAAGCGCTTACCTTGACCATCACCCTCTTGGTGCATACTCCTGGTGGCATCCTCTCTGGATATCCTGATATAGAAATACTCGACCTCCCTCACATCAGCCAGCCACGATGGCAGACCTCTTCCCACCCACCGAAGACACCGCCAACATGTCCGTCATGTACGCCCTCTTCCGCGAGAGCCCAGCCGGCCAGCTCCTCCGCCTCATCACCCGCAACAAAATCCTCCAATACCCCGAGGAAAAGCCAGGCTACAAGGTTCCCCAAGAATGGCTCGACGTCCTCAACTCAAGGAAACCTGCTTCACCTCCTCCAGCACCAGGCTCATCTGCCTCTTCCGTCCGACCCCTCGCCAACTCCGACGCCGAAGACAAGGAAACGGACAAGATCCACCCCTCTCTACCGGACGACACCGACACGGCCGTCGGCAGCGATGTTGAAAAGGCCGCGGCACCAGGACCAGACCTCGACCTTGCTCGGACACGATCTCAGCCCATCATCCCCCAAAGAACAAAGGACGGCCTTGTCCTCGTCGACTTTTACACCACCGATGACCCCGAGAACCCCTACAACTGGCCAAGCAGCCAGAAGCTCACGTCCACTTTCATCCTCTGCTTCTACACCTTCGTTGTCTACGCGAGCTCCTCCATCTACCTCCCCTCCCTCCCGGGCATCATTGCCGAGTATCAAGTCGGCCAGGTCGAGGCCTCTCTGGGTCTTGCCCTCTACGTCCTGGTGAGTACTTGAATTACACCCGCCAGGTATCTTCCGTACTGACTCTCCAGGGTTATGGCATCGGCCCCCTCATCTTCTCCCCCCTCAGCGAGATCCCTGTCATCGGCCGCAACCCAGTCTACATCATAACAATGGCAATCTACGTCATCATCAGCCTTCCAGCTCCCCTCATCGATAACTTCGCCGGCCTCATGGTCCTCCGTTTCCTCCAAGGCTTCTTTGGCTCGCCTTGCCTGGCATCAGGTGGCGCCTCGCTCGGCGACATGTTCAGTCTGATGAACTTGCCCTACGCCCTTGTGGCCTGGGTTTCCGCTGCCTACTGCGGGTGAGTTCTCCTCATGTCCCCGTATTTTTTGTTACATATCTGACATCCTAAACCTCCAGACCTGCCCTTGGCCCCATGCTTGCCGGCTTCTCCGTCCCCGCCATGTCCTGGCGCTGGTCTCTCTGGGAAATCTTCTGGGCTTCCATCCCCGCCTTCCTTCTCATGTTCCTCCTCCTCCCCGAGACATCGACTCCCACCATCCTCCTCCGCCGCGCCCGCCGCATCCGCAAGCTCACCGGCAACCCGCGCTTCATGTCTCAGTCCGAGCTCGACCAGCGCGCGATGAAGACGTCCGAGGTCCTTGTCGACGCCCTCATCAAACCCATCGAGATCACCATCAAGGATCCCGCTATCCTCTTCGTGCAGGTTTACACCGGCATCCTTTACGGCATTTACTACTCCTTCTTCGAGTCTTTCCCTCTGGTCTACGTCGGCATCTACGGCATGAGTCTCTCCCACACCACCCTCGTCTTCCTCTGCGTGTTGATTGCCTGCGGCTTGGGTGTTGCCATCTATGTCGGCTACATCTACTTTTACATGAACCCCCTCATCGTGAAGCATGGCTTCCCCGTTCAGGAGCGCCGCCTCGTGCCGGCCTTGTACGCCTCTGTCGGTCCCGTCATTGGTCTTTTCCTGTACGCATGGACTGCACGCGAGTCCATCCACTGGACGGTTCCCACCATCGGCATCATGTAAGTTGACCAGTCTCAAGAATAAAAGTACAAATACTGACCATTCCCAGTATCTACGGCGGCAGCGCATTTGTCCTCATGCAGTGCATCTTCGTCTACGTCCCCATCTCGTACCCAAAGTACGCAGCCAGTCTCTTCGCCGGCAATGACTTCTTCCGAAGCTCCCTCGCCTTCGCCGCCGTGTTGTTCGCCACGCCGCTGTACCACAACATGGGTATCTCCAGGGGTACGAGCCTTTTGGGTGGACTGAGCTTCATTGGCATCGTTGGTATCTTTGCGCTGTATCACTATGGCGCTCGGCTCCGAGCTATGAGCAAGTTTGCCATTTCCGAGTAGGCGCCGTTGTGGCGGCCTGATACCGCCTAACTTTATTTCAATGTTAAGGATGAAGAGAGGGAGTCTAGACAGAAGTCGAGACACTTAGGGAAAGCCTAGTCTAGTGTTTTAGAAGACATGTGTTGGCGTAAGGAGTTAAATCAATGTCATTTTGTTCACCTCCCTAATAATACCCCTCAAACGTATCCTCCTTGCGCTCTGCCACACCAGCAATAGCATCCCTCAACGGCTCATCGCCATCTCCCGCACCCAGCAAGTCAAAAGCAAGACCAACTGTCTCGCCATTCTCAGCAACAGCAAAGAGCGCCGCGGCCAAGTCCTCGCGGCTGATCATACCAACAAGCCCGACCTTGCCGGCCCTCCCGCGACCAACAGGCGGCGTCTCAGTCAGCCCGCCAGGCCGTACAATAGTATACCGCAACCCGCGAGTCTTGTTGCGCGTGACAAGATCACGGTCCGCCTCGAACTTCGCCCGCAGAGCAGGGCCGATAATCCCCCACATGCGATCGCTCAGGCGCGCATCGGCATCACTGTACCAGTCCGGCACAGGTCGTTC
This sequence comes from Plectosphaerella plurivora, assembly GCA_020726575.1. Taxonomy (NCBI): domain Eukaryota; kingdom Fungi; phylum Ascomycota; class Sordariomycetes; order Glomerellales; family Plectosphaerellaceae; genus Plectosphaerella; species Plectosphaerella plurivora. The sequence continues at coordinate 129,740 of JAGSXJ010000034.1, forward strand.
ACGGTCGCGAATATCAGCGGCGCTGATGGCGACGTAACGCTTTGACGGGACGTCAGCTTCAGCAAGGGCGTCGAAGAGCTTGATGGCGCCATCGCGGTCGACCTCAAAGGGTGCGCGGGGGTTGCTGGCGGCCCAGAAGACTGTTGTCGGGCGGACGCGCTCAATGATGGCGCGCAGGTCGGAGACGGTGCCGGAGACGAGGTCTTGGATGATGGGGTGGGCGCCGATGGCTTCGAGGTCGGGGATCTGGGCTTCGTTGCGGATGATGCTGTAGACTTTGATGTGGGCGGCGGTGAGGAGGGATGTCAGGTGGCGGGCTGTCTTGCCGTTGCCGCCGACGATGAGGGCCGAGGAGGGTGAGAACATGCCGGCGTCGCCCATGGTGGCTATTCTGTATGATTGTCTGTAATGCTGAAGCTGTACAGGCAGATGATGGCTGTGAAGTGGTGAGAGGAGAGATGCTGCACGTCACCGTACGATGTCGCGATGAGATAGAAAGTACTGTCGACAATCGCTTAACCCCGCGAACCCCGCTGAGCTGCTTCGAGTGTCCACTGCAGCGGCCTCGGCCTCCGATGCGGACGGCCGAGGACTTGGCACTCAGCCCCGATCATCACTGGGCTCTTCGGAGCCGGGGTTCTCGGGGCGCAGCACTGGACATGACTGAGACATGGAAAAGGGTTTGAGGTTGCTGGTCTTCCAGTGGTTCCTATTCGGTCATGATCCTGAGCGAAGGCTCAAGTGCTCACTTCACCTCGAGCTGCCCGGCTTCTCCGAGTGACTATCAGCAGCAGCGGCCTCCAGCAGATCCTCAACCCTACCCGGCTTACCCGCCATGAATAGTTCCGGCCCCTGCTCCCAGTAAGCCTCGAGAATCGGCGGCCCCTTGAAGTTCTTCCGCGCAAAGGCAAAATACCACCCCGCGCTTATAATCCCAAAGCCCGCAAAGACGACGCTGGCATAGTTCATCGTCGACGCTGTCACCGGCAGCGACACGGGCAGACAGAAGATGACGGACGCAAAGATGATCCACACGACGCACACGGCGTTGATGAGGAATCCAAACCGTCCCAGCGGGTAGGGGGAGTCGCGCATGGCGCGGCGGCCATTCAACAGATTGACCAGCACGGGCACGCAGTACGAGCTCAGCAGACATAACGTCGCTACGCCGGTGAAGGAGTTGAAGGCGGCGGATGAGCCAAAGTAGATGCAGCCGAGCACGCAGTCGACGGCCGTGGAGAGACCGACGGCCCAGAGCGGTACGTCTAGACGACGGTTGACGCGCATCCAGATCTTATAGCCAGGGATGGCACCGTCGCGTGCAAAGGCATAGGTGCACCGTGACGCTGCCGTCAGCGCGCCCACACCAGCGAAGAAGAGGATGCCGAGGATGATGAGTAGTAGGCAGAAGCCGCCGGCGCGAGAGCCTGTAACAGAGGTGAAGAGAAGACCGATAGGTTGGCTGTTGGCGACGCCGAGAAGGAGCTGGATGTCGGGGAGCACGAAGAGCAGAGGGATCAGGTAGAGCAGGCCTGTCACGCCGGCTGCGAGGACCGACAGCACAATGGCTCGGGGGACCTCGCGCTCGGGGTTTTGTACTTCTTCGCAGAGACTGGTGGTGTTAGTTTCGTCGTGTTGTGCTAAGGGAGGAGCAATTGGCTTAGGACTCACCTCGGCACCATGCCATAGCCACCGTAGAATGTCGTCAGTCAGATGTGTACAAGAAGCCTGAAGGAATACCACTCACGTCAGAGTATAAGACGCCTGCAGCAAGCCAACGAAGAAACTCCAAGCACCAGGCCATCCACTGGCCGAGGCATCAAAATGCGTAAAGACAAACTCCGCTGACCTCCTCTCCTTGGCCGTGACTAGCAGCGTGATCATGATGATGAGCACGCCTGCTCCAGTCCACCAAATACACACCGTATTAATGAGATTTAAATGTCTCGAGCAAAAGACATTAACAAGAGCGCAGACGAGCATCACAGCCCAAAAAGCCAGCACCGTCTGCCACTCATTAGCCACGAATGTCTCGTCAAAGATGCTCACGGCGCTCAAGATGAGTTGCGCGCCTGAAAAGTTGATGCTTAGGGTGACGGTCCAGTTCCCGACAAGGGTCATCCAGCCGTCGATGAAGCTGACGAGAGGCGCCCAGCGTCGTGTGCTCAGCATGGCGGACCAGTAGTAGACGCCGCCGGACGTGGGGAAGACAGCGCAGATCTCGGCGAGGGAGGCGGCGATACATAGTGAGAGAAGGGATACTAGCACCCAGCCCCAGAGGACGCTGACGGCCTGGCCGTTGGTCAGGGTGATGTACATTGTTGTGCTGAGGCCGAAGCTGCGCGGGCAGGGGACAGTCAGGGCAGGTCGATGGTCGAGGTCGGGATGTTCTTACGGGACGGCCACTGGGAGAGGTTAGCGTCAGGGGAGATTGGGCGAGGGTGTCGAGGCGAGAAACTTACTGATGGCAAAGGACAGGCCGAGGATAGACAGCATGTTGAGGTTTCTCGGCAGCTCGCTGTGGTAGCCGAGCTACGAAAAGCGTCAGGTAAGTCATCAATGACATGTCCAGTCTTGCCCGCATACCTTTTCCAGCGCCTTGTCGGTTACTTGTGCAGACGCCATGTTGAGGTGCAGATGATGGCGTCAAGATTGCCGGAGTACAGTCCGTGTAAGTGGGCTAAAGCTCCAGCTTCCAGCGCAATGCAGTGTCGATCAACGCCTCTTGGTCAGCACATCAAAGGAGAAAGAAAGACAAGAGTGACGCACACCTTGTTGAAACAAACAGACAGCACCCCTCGAGTCACCCCGTCCGGGCCAAGATCGGTGTCTGCCCGGCGTTTAAGCTCAATCCCCTGTCTGCGGCTCCATCCGCCTATTCCCTGTTGCGCTGCGTCCCCGGCACTGGCGGCGGCTTGACCCCATCGAGACCACTGAAGCGCCAATGGCGATGGCGTTTGGATGCCATGAAGCCCCTGAGGCTCCACGCAGTTTATCGACGAGATGGAGAAACGAAACGCCCTTGCGGGATCTGTGGTTTTTTTCTCTGCTGATGGGCGGGGGAGATGCCGAGTTCTGACCGAGGGAGAGAGATGGAAGACGGAAGATGCAAGTTGCTTAGAAAAGCGCTTTCAAGGTGGTGCAAAAAAAGAATGGCATCGTCCTCCAAGACCAAGCTTCCGGCCCGCGCCGGCAGATGCAGGAGGGCGTGCCGCTGCTGAAGTACCTGCATTAGTTCCCTAAACTGTAGTCTGTCGAGAAGGGGTTCAGCGCATGGCTTGCCTGTATCGGGCATTCGACAGGGCAAATAAAGGCTGGCTCGCTGCACATCAGGCCCTGAGACGAGCCCTGAACCGAAGCAACTTTCACCAGACGGAGACGAATGCCCTCAGGCTGCCGTGAACATATTTGCCATTGAAGCCATGCGAACAGGACTCTCACTTCCCCCTCAGCACCAAACATCCAGCAAAGTACGCCTCCAACCCGTCAAAGTCCTCAAGCGCTCCAACCCAGCCAACATACTGATCCGGCCGAACAGCAACAACACACCCCTTGACCCTATCAACCCCATAGTTCCCATACGCATCCCCAAAGCCCTCGTGATACGACTCCTCATCGACATAGACCTTGTCATAGTCCCATCCCAGCCGCGCATCGAATGGGTGCAGCACGTCAGGAAAGTCGCGCAGCAGCTCCGTCTCGCCCCTCTTGGCCGCATGAACTGTCAGCACTTCAATAACACTGTCCGGCTTCGCGCCCTCCGGCGTTGCTCTCCGCAGGAAGCTGCCCGGCGTGTCCAGCTTCTCACAAAAAGCGTCAACACGCTGCTTCTGCGCCGCGTCGAGGATGTCGCCCGCAAAGAGAACAACCCGGAACCGCCCGTCCGAACGCAGCAGTTCCTGGAAGTGCCTGGGCCGCGCATCGGATTGGTTCACCACCTTGAAGCTGTTGAAGCGCATGCCCACGGGAATCCCCGTGGCGAGCGCCTGCGCCGACGCCTCGGGCTTCGCAACGAGCATGCTGGCATCATAGTCGACTGACAGTCCCGAAGCGAACAAACTGCCCTTGACAAAGACGTTCTTGAACTCCTCCATGCTGACGCCCTCTTCGTCCATGATGTCTTTGGCCGGGCGGCCTGAGAAGAGCCTGCTAAAGCGGTGGTCAAAGTCGATGAGTTGCTGCGCGACGTCCATGCGTTCGCTCTCGTAGGTTTCGAGGATACTGCGCTTCGCGATGCCTTTGGCCACGAGCGCCACCTTCCAGCCAAGGTTGTACGTGTCCTGCATCGATACGTTCATGCCTTGACCGGCCTTGGGCTGCGATAAGAGGTCAGCATGTCGATCAATGGACATTCGGGACTGAAACACCAACACTGTGGGTGTGGACGGCATCGCCTGCGAGGAAGACGCGCCGATGGACATCAAACTTGTCCCCAATGCGCTGGCCAATCTGGCACACAAACTGTTAGCTCTTCGATCAACCATCATAACACTTTCAAAACACACCTGGTAAGCCGTCCACCAGTCACAGTACTGATACTCGAGCTTGTAAGGGCTCAGAATCTTCTGCGCCGCCGCAAAGATCATTTCGGGCGTGATCTTGGACCGGTCGGCCCGCCCATTGGCATCAGGAGTCACCTCCTTGAGCTGGATATAGAGTCGCACCAGCCGGTTCTCGCGCGGGATCACCATCAAGCTGCCGTTCTCCGCCGAGTGAATAGCACACCTCTTGCGGATGTCCGGGAAGTCAGTAATGGGGATGATATCCAGCACGCCCCAGATGAAATCAGTCGCCTCGCCGCAAAGCTCGAGGCCCAGCTGCCGACGCGTCCAGCTCCGTGCGCCGTCGCAGCCGAGGACATACTTGGCGTGCACGATCTCGCTCTCACCGCCACGAGCCCCAGCCTTGGCGAGCAGTTCGCCCTCGTCGTCGCTCTGGACCAGGCTGCTACGGAAGAGCCCATCAGACGGCTGGCCTGCCTTGGCCTGCTGAGCTGGTGTAGCTTCCTCCTCGGACAGCCGGCGGAGCTTCACCGTCACGGGATATGCTGTGTCGTCGTCAATCTTTGACTCGTCAATCTCGATCGACTCGGGCAGGGTGCCTCGCTCAATTTTGATGGAATCTTTGGAGTATTTCCGGATATTGTCCAGGAAGAACCGCTCCACGCGGCCTTGGTGAAGCACAATCTCGGTGAACCTGGACAGTCCGACAATAGTGTCAGGTATGCGATCTGACCGGCGGATCTTGCCATCTTCGCCAGGGTTCTAGACACTGGATCAGCTGGTGGCCAACATTCGGCCTTCCTCAAGTCCAACACTCACCCACATGCAGACCTATTAATCGTCAGTCCTCTTTTCTCGCCCTCACAGGTCACACAACTCACCTCCATCATGTGGTTCGCCTCCTTCCACGCTCTGTCACCGAAACCTAGGCTGTCGAAGATCTCCAAGCTGCGGCATTGCAAGCCATCAGCCTGGCCACAGAACACCTTGGTACCGCGCTTGTCGACAATTCGAGCGCTCACTCCGCAGTGCGCCATCCACGCGGCGGCCATCAGCCTGTGCATTCATGTCAACACGGTCTCAGTAGTGAGCGAACGAAGCATCCATACCCCGCGGGTCCGGCACCCACGATCAAGCTGTTGGCACCATGTTAGTGGGGGTATGCCAAATAGGTCATAACGTAGACTTGCACATCAACATTGGACTCGGGAAGCTTGTTGTCGGACATTGTGGCTGTAAGTGGTAATGCGACGAGGGTCACAAGAGAAAGACCATGGCTGAAAATCTTCAATGGCGGTCCACGGCCTTGATGTACTATCTGTCACTCCAGCAATGGGGCACAACAGATCGTCGAGTCGTGCCCCCTCATCGGCCTCGTAGCTCGGTAGTGTGTGGGTTAGCGCCCCTCTTTCCCCCCAGATCCGCCAGTCTCCGGGCTCAGATCCGGAGGGGAAGCAAGGCGTTGCAGTCGGCAGTGTGTGGTAGTAAGCTTTCCCGTACAGCTCGGTAATCAATTGTCATCGGCGGGCGAGCCCCATCCATGCAAGTCTTCGCTTTGGGGTCCGCAATAGTGTCATCGGCCAGGGTGCCCCTGGAGGCACGACTCGTCATCGAATCGGTAGATGTTGCTGTTGGCCCCGGGTTTGGAAGCCCAGAGTCAGCCATCTTCAATTGAGGAGCCAGTTGTTGTCTGCACCGAGGCTTCTCCGCCGATGCATGGTCCTCCGTCTCCGTGGGGTCGAGTTCAGGTGCATCAGCCAAAGTGGTCAGGTATCTTCCATACCCGCCTCACGGCCCTTGGCCGAACTGTTCCCATTCGCCCCAGTTGAGTGGTAGGCCTAGGTCCAAATTGCCCTCAAGCGCATTCTCCGCCATGGTCAGGTCGAAGCTCGGATCCAGGTATCCAAAGACGTCGAGGTTCATGTCCATAGCGTCGAGGTTCTGCAGGCTGTCCGTGAACCGGAGGTACCCTGGACGGTCCATATTCGGGGTGAACATGGCCACATCAGGCGTCGGCTCACTGGGCGATGGGTCCGACGGCTGCGGCGTGGGCGGAGCCTCCCGGACCATGGTTGTAGCCGCTCGCTCCATCTCTCGGAGCATGCGCTCGCCGAGCCCAAAGGTAACCTTGGCACTCCAGAAGACGTCCTTGGAGCGCTTGAGGAGCTCGCAGTTGTAGCGGAAGGCCTCGCGCGCACGCAGACGAAACATGGGGAGCGCAGAGTGTCGCATCTTGCGATATTCGACACTGAGCGACAGCGACACTGCATATGGAACGAATGGAACCGGGCTGAGCTTCTCCCGCCTAACGCTGCTAGCAATACGCTCCGAGGCGAGCGAGCGACGGGCGTTGGCGGTAGCGGGTGGAATGCTCGATGCATACGTCGAGTCTGGACCTTCCGCCCCGGGTCTAGGAAGCCGGCAGGAAAGGATGATGACGGCGTGGTAGAAGACCTCGAGGGTTGCTGTTCACGTCAGTGCTTGCTTCATGTTCGCTCGCAGTGGAAGAACCTTACCAATAAGAAAGGTTGGAACCTCCAAGGCGTTGGCGTCGACAATCATAGGCTCCAGTACGGGCAGATCGATAAACGGCTTGAACTCCCCACTGCCCATCTGGGCGCTTGCTGCCGGCCGGTAGAGACTGATGGTCTGGTCAAGCCAGCGTGATATGGACAGCCATAGCCTGAAGCAGGGTTCCTGTCGGCTGATGCACTGGTCCAAATCTGCGGCAAAGTCTCTCTCGTGGAAGAGTCGCGGACGGCCATATGCCGCGGCATTGATGACATCGACGGCCCAGACGGCGCAGAAGAGCGTCTCGAGGGCCGAATCACCAGTCCGTAAAAGGTGCAGGCCCAGCGTCTGTGAGTGATGAACTGCCTCCGCAAAGAATTGCGCCGGCACCTCGCTCTCCTCGATGCTTGACGGCTGAAAGTAGAGCGACAGCATGCAGAGAACGCGAATGTTGATGGTCCGGTCGGCGATGAGGCTCGTCGCCAGCGTCGTCCGGATGGCCCCGGACAATGCCTGGGAAAACTCTGAAAAGGAGAGCTTGTCCGCGCCCTGGTTTCCTAGCTTGAGGTTGTTGATCATGGCTGGGTCAGTCGCAGCAGCGAGCGAGATGACCTGTCGCAGCACAATGGTCGCGGGGCCATCCTCGCCGTCAAGGAGAGACTCAGGGATGAGGTTGTAGATGGGGTGAATCTTGCGATAGTAGATCTTCTTGAGCTGGCGAAACTCCTTCTCCGGAGGCATGCACGTCAGGCAGTGCTCTCTGGCGTAGGGGATGAGAATACTGTCGTAGGGAATGGAAGGCCGCAAACCCGCCGTGCTCGACGCCTGGTTGAGGGTGGAGGTCGGCACCCAGACGCCAACCTCGTCGTTCCGCGCCGGCTTCCTCGCGTCATCGGAGCGAGTGATCTCGGCAAACATGCCCTCCGGGTTGGTGTCGCATACGAAGCGACTGGCATGCTTGCCCGCAGCATCGGACCCAATAGCCTCGGCGAACATGCCTTCAGGGTTCGTGTCGCATACGAACCTCCGTGTGTGCTCGGGCTTGACCTCAGGGCCTTTTGCCCCATTCGGGCCATCTCTGCCGTTGAGAAGGCTGGGGCTCCTAAAGACGTCCCCGTCATCGCCGTCGTGACTTTCCGTGTGGATACATCGTTTCTGAGCGACTGTCAGCATCGTCCACACCACATGCCAACTCGCCTTGCTCACCTTGCGTCTCCGGCAGGACTCACAGGCCTGCTGGACTTGCTTGCGCTTCACAGGCAAGCCCGAGGGGTCCGACTCGACAAACTTGACGGCCTTGGTTACGCTAGCCATGGAGGACTTGATGGTCGATGCGACCGCTGCAGCTGCATCTTCGGAACTTGAATGTTCCAGTGTAACGGCGCGATGAGTCTTTGGAGGTTGTAAGAGGTGACGAATGAGTGGGAGCGACACCGAGCTACAATTGGCGGTGATTGGCTTAGTCAGCACAGTCTCTGCTCACTGTCGCAAGTCAAAGATCCCCGCCAGCTTCTCTGCCAGTGAAGGAGAGGAAACAAGCAACGGTTGCTTCATTTGACACTAGTTGATTGTTTAGTTGAGCCAATTCCTGCTTTCTTTGTCAGAGCATGCTGAAACCATTCTCACCGACTGAAACAACAACATAACAGTGCAATATTTTCCATCCAGGTCCTATGCTCTGTCTAGACCTTGCCGGCCTCACGATTCCATGATGATTCCCATAAAATGATCATCCTGAGACTCTGGGCTTCTCGCCTAAACGCCGGTGCCATGCCATTGGTATCATAACTCCCTGTCCCGCGCTTTTATGACCGCGCGTGGTCAGCCCACCACCTCAAACCCTTCTCAGGCGGTCCGACCCCCAAGCCCACTCTTCATGCCTTCAAGGATGGTGGCCCAGTTGGACCCGACACCCTTTTCGCGAACGACCTCGGAGTACCGGCCAGTAGCCAGCTTGCGCATGAGGAGGGTGTCTTTCGAGTGCTTCAGCCGCCTGCCTTCGCCCTGTGACAGGAACTCCTCGAACCATTGTTCTTCGGCATCGGCCAGCGCCAGACCAACCAGCTCCGTGGCGCGATCAGCCGTCTCTTCACTGGGTGCAGCCTCGAGAACGCTCGAGATCAGCTGCTTGAAGAGCTGTTCGCGCGCAGCTTCGGGCTGGGCGCGGGTGTACGTCAGGGCCTCGGTCACGCTCGTCTGAGCCATGGCGTTGAAGAGAAGTTGAATGGCTTCCTGACTCTTGAGTATCGGCTGGACGGTGTGGTAGTATGCCAGGGGCAGGGAGTAGTCGCCCGGCGGGCAGTTCTTGGCGAACGTGATGAGGATCTCGTCGGCAAAGTCGGGGATCAGGGATGGGTGAGTGACATGTTCGAGAGCGCGCTTCACAAAGTCAGCATCGGTTCGGGCTCGGCATCAAGAACGAAATGTACCTCGAACTGCTGGTGATCCAACAGCCAGAGCCCGCGCATCAAGATCTGGTAGTTCTTAGGCACGCCAGAAACCTCGGCAAACTTGGTCGAATACTGCGTCCGAGCATCCTGTCCGTCAAAGTCCAGAAGCAGGTAGTAGAAGATGGAGAGGCGGTGGTGTATCGAGATGTCCGCTTCGCAGAGCACTTGGTGCAGGGACGCGAGCGCCGATTCTTGTTTGGGGGGGTATGTCTTGGCTGAAAGATTCGTCTGTCAGTAAAACTCTCTACAGCACGTTCCCCAAGAATACATACCTTTGGAGAGGCCCAGCGCGCTCAGCACCCGGTCAATGAACAGGGCGCCATTGAAGCTCTTGCGGAAGGTCTCGGTCTCCTGGATCGACTTGCGGCCATAGGGAAACACCGCCGCAGTCGGGAAGACGTGCTCGAAGTTGTTGTAGTCGAACATGTTGGGAAACGACACAGTGCTGCTGGAGTTCGTCTGTCCGGAGAAGAGTCCTTCGTTTGCGAATCGGTACATTGGTCCCTGGTCGAGATGATCTTTTGAGACTTGGGATGCACGGAAGCTTCAGCCACAGTCGCGCCCCACGTGGGTGTATCGTGGCGTTCGCGCCCGCCTTGTGGCGTTTGTTTACATGCCCAAATACGGCAGAAATTAAACAACGACACACCCGCAGTGACGAAGTGGGGGATTGATCGCATCAACAACAATCGACACTGACCCGACAGCCAGCAACAATCTATCTCGAGGTCGGTGACCGGGACTTTTCTGCCTGCAGTTTGTTTCTGCTTCGTTTCCTGTCCCCATATACCACTCCCACAAAATGTCGTTCACAGCAAGGCCGCGTCGCACGCGGAACCAGTCCACAATCATCGAATCCTCCGACGAGGACGAGCTCGCCAACACCACCACGAAGATGCAAGAAGAGGAGGAAGAAGAGGACTACACACCAGCTGTGTCGCGCAGCCCGCGACGCCAGACACGGACTCGTACGAGTCTATCAGCGGCGTCAGCGGCGGCACTACCCGCGCCGCGCCCCCGAGGCAGGCCCAAGAAAAACGTGTCGACCGTTTCTATTGAGCCGAGCGAGATATTCGACCCTGATACCACTGCCGCGTCAGTCGCGGAGGCACCGGTGAAGAAGACTACGCGGAAACCGCGCAGGAGCGTCGCAGCCACACCCGTCAAAGCCGCCACACCAGACCTGGATGCCTCTCTCATGACGCCGAAGCCCTCAGCGTCGCCGGAGAACTCGAAGCTCCATGCCGTGCCGCTCGCCGACATTACAACAAGCAGCATCAACGAGCAGTCTGTCTTTCCAGATGAGACTCAGGCCGCGGTCAAGCCCATCAGGGTCATGGACACCGTGCTGGAAAAGCCAATGGATATTGTCCTCAAGTCACGGACTATGGCCACTCCCGTTGTCGAGGACACCGGTCCCAAGCCGCGCCTTGTCATCACATACCTCATTCTTACCAACTTCAAGAGTTATGCTGGCCGCCAGGAGGTCGGTCCTTTCCACGCCTCGTTCTCGTCCGTGGTTGGGCCCAACGGCTCTGGAAAGTCCAACGTCATCGATTCCCTGCTGTTCGTGTTTGGTTTCCGCGCCAGCAAGATGCGCCAGGGCAAGCTGTCCGCGCTGATTCACAACTCGGCCCAACACCCCAATCTCGACTACTGCGAGGTTGCTGTGCACTTCAAGGAGGTTATTGACCAGGTATGTTGCAATCACGAATCCCGCTGGCTTGTTCTTGACTGACTTTTCTAGCCCGGTGGTGGTCTGCCAGTCGACATTCCCGATTCCAAGCTCATCGTGTCTCGCAAGGCCTTCAAGAACAACTCGAGCCAGTACTACATTGATGGAAAGACGTCCAACTTTACTACTGTCACGACCCTGCTGAAGGGACGTGGCATTGACCTGGACCACAAGCGTTTCCTGATTCTGCAGGGTGAGGTCGAGTCCATCGCTCAGATGAAGCCCAAGGCTGCCAACGAGCACGACGACGGCCTTCTCGAGTATCTGGAAGACATCATCGGAACCTCCAGGTACAAGACACCCATCGAGGAAACGGCAACCGAGGTCGAGACCCTCAACGAGGTGTGTGTGGAGAAGAGCGGTCGCGTGCAGCACGTCGAGAAGGAGAGAAACGGGCTCGAAGACAAGAAGGAGAAGGCACTGGCCTTCATTCGCGACGAAAACGAGCTCGCCGTCAAGCAGTCGGCCCTCTACCAGCTGTACATCAGCGAATGCAACGACAACCTCGCCGTATCTGAAGAAGCCATCAACCAACTTCAGTCTCAGCTCGATATGGAGATGGAAAAGCATGAGGGCAACGCCAAAGTCATCAAGGAGTTCCAGAAGAACTACACCCAAGGCAGCAAGGAGTACGAGGCCGAGGAGAAAGGCGTGCAGGCTCTTGCTAAGGACCTTGCCAAGTTCGAACAGGAGCGCGTTAAGTTTGACGAGAAGCGCAAGTTCCTCAACGACAAGCAAAAGAAGCACCAAAAGACCATCGACAACTGCGAAAAGTCCGCCGCCGAAGCCGAGCAGACCGTGGCAGAATGCTCCGAGGAGATCGAAACACGCAACGCCGAGGTCGCCTCGCTCGAAGTCAGGATCGAGGAGGAGGAGGCCGAGCTCGTCGCCATCAGAGACAGCCTCAAGGGCAAGACGCAGAAGTTCTCCGACGAGATTGCCGTCAAGCAAAAATCACTCGACCCCTGGATGGAGAAGATCAACCAGAAGCAGTCGGCCATCGCGGTGGCCGAGAGCGAGATGGCCATTCTTCAAGAGAAGGCCAGCGCTGGCGAGATCGCCATTGCCGAGATGAAGACCAAGATCGCCGCCATCCAGGAGAACCGCGAGGTCAAGCTGCAAGAGCTCGAGGAGTGCCAGTCGGAGAAGACCACCCTCGAACAGGAAGCGAGGGACCTCGTTACTGAGCTTGAGGAGCTTGCACGCGATGAGCCCAGAATCAGGCAGAAGGTCTCCAACGCGCGCCAGAGGGCCGACGAGGCCAGGTCCAACCTTTCCCAGACCCAGTCACAGGGCCAGGTTTTGACGGCCTTGATGCGCATGAAGGAGTCTGGCCGTATCGAAGGATTCCATGGACGCCTGGGCAACCTTGGTGCCATTGACCAGAAGTACGACATCGCCATTTCGACTGCATGCCCTCAGCTCGACAACTTCGTCACCGACACTGTCGATGCTGGCCAACAGTGCATCGAATATCTGCGGAAGACGAACCTTGGCCGCGGCAACTTCATCTGCTTGGACAAGCTCAGAGTCCGGGACATGCAGCCGATCGAAACGCCAGAGAACGCACCCCGCCTGTTCGACCTTGTCAAGGCCAAGGACGACGTTTTCCGTCCTGCATTCTACCACGCGCTCCAGGACACCCTCGTAGCAAAGGACCTCCAGCAAGCCAACAGAATCGCCTACGGTCACAAGAGGTGGCGTGTTGTCACTCTCGACGGCGAGCTCATTGACAAGTCCGGCACCATGTCTGGTGGTGGTACCACGGTCAAGAAGGGCCTGATGTCCTCCAAGATCTCCTCTGGCGTCAGCAAGGAGGCAGTGACCAAGCTTGAGACCGACCTGGAATCTCTGGAGCAGAAATTCCAGCAGTGGCAGGACTTCCAGCGCGAGCGCGAGAACCGTCTCAGGGCTGTCAACGACGAGATCCCCAAGCTCGATGTCAAGATGCAGAAGATTCGGCTGGAGATTGACAGCGCAGCCAAGAATCTCGCAGACGCTCAACGCCGTGTCAAGGACCTCGCCAAGGAGCACCAGCCGTCCGAGTCTGACGACAATCGTGTCGCTGCCCTCCAGAAGGACGTCGCCAAGCTGAACAAGGAGATTGAGAAGCTGCACGGTGAAACCGCCGGCGTCGAGGAAGAGATCAAGGCCTTGCAAGACAAAATCATGGAGGCGGGCGGTGAGAAGCTGCGCATCAAGCGCGCCAACGTCGACGCCCTCAAGGAAGAACTATCTTCGCATCAGGAGGAGATCTCCAACGCCGAAGTCAGAACAGTCAAGGCAGAGAAGCAAAAGGTCAAGTTGGAGAAGGACCACGCCAAAGCCACCAAGGAGATCGAGGCCGCCATCAAAGATCTCGAGAAACTCGATAACGAGATCGAGAACCAGGGTGAAAAGGCGGAGACTCTCAAGACCAGGGTCGATGAGGCCCAGGAAGCCCTTGCCGTCAAGAAGCAGGAGCTGTCCTCTCTCAAGGCCGAGCTGGACGAGAAGACGGCCGAGCTCAACGAGACCAGGGCGGTTGAGATTGAGATGAAGAACAAACTCGAGGAGAACCAGAAGCAGCTGGTGGACAACCAGAAGCGTCTGCGCCACTGGGATGACAAGCTTTCGAAGCTTGTCCTTCAGGACGTCGAGGACCTCATTGGCGCCGGTTCCACACCTGCTCCGGCTGAGACTGCCCCGTCTACTCCTCAGAAGAGCAAGGCCGAGGACGAGCAGGACGAGGAGGGAGACATTACCATGGGGTCTTCTGACGACAATGAACAAGACGCGTCTGCTTCGGAAGACAACACGGTACGACGCATCGACCCCACAGGCCACGTCCGCCAGCCCAACATGCTGCCTGTCTACACCCCCGACGAGCTCGCCGACATGAGCAAGGAGAAGATCAAGGCCGAGATTGCAGCGCTCGAAGAGAAGACGCAAAACGTCAACGTGGACCTGGGTGTCCTGGCCGAATACCGTCGCCGCGTGGAGGAGCACGCCGCTCGCTCTTCGGACCTGGCAACGGCCGTCGGGTCTCGCGATGTCGCCAAGAAGCGCCTCGATGAGCTCCGCCGTCTGCGTCTCGAGGGCTTCATGGAGGGTTTCAGCACCATCTCCCTGCGCCTCAAGGAGATGTACCAGATGATCACCATGGGCGGCAACGCAGAGCTTGAGCTAGTTGACTCGCTTGACCCCTTCAGTGAGGGCATCCTCTTCAGCGTCATGCCTCCGAAGAAGTCATGGAAGAACATCAGCAACCTGTCTGGTGGTGAGAAGACCCTCAGCAGTCTGGCGCTGGTCTTTGCCCTGCACCACTACAAGCCAACACCGCTGTACGTCATGGACGAGATTGACGCGGCCTTGGACTTCCGCAACGTACGTATCCTACTACTTCCCACTGCCTCAAATCCCCAGAAGCTGACATGTCTCAGGTGTCCATCGTGGCCAACTACATCAAGGAGCGTACCAAGAACGCCCAGTTCATCGTCATCTCTCTCCGGAACAACATGTTCGAGCTTGCGGCACGCCTCGTCGGCGTCTACAAGGTCAACCACATGACCAAGAGTGTGACGATTGAGAACCAGGACTACATCACCGGGAGGAGGCCGGCCGCGCCACAGCAGCAACAAGGGTTCGGGCATACGACGCAGCTGGGCCTTCGCTGATGCTGCTGGGATGACGCAGTATATATTGGACATGGGGGGCCTCTGTACGGCCTGGGCGGCTGTGTGTACACTTGATAATGACTGCATGAGGAAAGGATCGGTGGGACCGGGCGGCCAGATGTAATGACGATACCTAAGGAAATGGAGTTTTTGTTTTCTTGTCTTTGCTCGACCCTCTGGTTTCTGGTGTTGGTGTCGTTGATGATGAGGTTCAATCTCCACCATAGCCATGCAGCGAATGACAACGTGCCTGAAGCGTGATGGGGTTGTACGAGGCGGCGGCTGATCCAGAGATGCTGCGCGGGCAAGACTGTGATCTCGGATACGCGCAGGAGGCTTTTTCGCTAGTTCGTGGGGAATACGGGGTTGAGATCTTGGACGTCATCCTTGCAGCTGTCAGAGGACATCTGCTGTGCTTAGAATATTGGAGCTTTGAGACCTTGGTCTCCATGTCCCAAGTGACAAGGCTTCGGCGAGTACAGAGCCAAGGGTGGTATTCTTGTCGAGCTGACGATGGCGCCTCTCTGTCTGAGAGACCGTCGCTGTCTGGGACAAGAGCAGCCTCTCTCTCGGCTGGCCGGCACTTCTTCTGATCATCTGCCACCTGAGGCTGAGTGAAGCTTTTGGTGTAGCTCAGAGATCCGTTCGTCGTGACATGTGCTTCGTTCCTGGGACAGTCATAAAACATCCTGCGGTGCCCAGGAAGGCTTTCCTTCTGATGCTCCACGACATCACTGACAGCAGCACCCGCCCGAACCATCCACCATGCGTTTCCCTGCCGTCTTTGTTGTGTTGGCCATTTTACCGGTCCTGGCATTCGGAAATTGTACCCCTGATAACTTGATCCGGGGTCTGGAGCGTCATGGCGGGTTACCGTATTGCGTTGTCCTGCTTAGCCCCGATGCGAGCATTACTTTGGCTCTGCCCAGTGAGGTGGCCACGACTTATGCGCCTGGGGTGCTTTCATCTGCGGTAGGGACTTCCCTAGAGGTCTGATATGTGACAGGTAGCTAACGGTGTCGCAGTGTTCTTGTCTTCTTCAACAAGCAACGAGTTCATCCGGCTCAAGCAGCACGCTTTCGTTAGCTACGATCAATACCGGACTCCCTCGACCAACTTTGATATCTTCCTCGTCTCAGACGTCTGCAACCTCGAGCACTGAACCTACTTCATCAGCTTGTGAGGTTGACAGCCAGTCATTCACAACGACCTCGGGGGCAAGTCAAACAACAACCTCGCAAACCTCTCAAACCTCTACGACAAGCACATGGACCAGAAGCTTCATCGATCGACTACCCTCGAGTCAACTGTCACCTCTCTCACTGCCTACTACCAGATCTGGAACTGCTACGAGCAGCAATGCCAGAACAACTCGTCGCTTGTCGTCCAGCTCAAGCGTGCTCAGGCCCTCGAGCCCCTCAAGCCTGAGAAGCAACTCGACTACTACACGCACACCTTATACTCCCACCATGACTTTTGACAGTGACTTTGAAGACCTATCGATCGCGGGAGAAATGGATGCCAGCAGCTGCTATGCCCTTCCGACAGCAGTCTCCGAGTTGAAAGAACATCGCTTCAACACGAGCCGAAGCACCCCTTACATCGACTCGGTCATCTTCAACAAGGAGGAAACGGACGTTAAGTACATGCGGGTTTTCGACACCAGCACAACTTCCTTCATCATCGACCTGACGAGCCCTGATCGATTCGCACTCACCAACGCTGACGGTCTCACGATCAGTATCGACGGAGAGGGCGTTCACTTTGCCAACGAGGACTGCAGCGTCAAATCATCGGTCATGGCTGATGGCCTGTTTGATCAGCTCAACAGGCTCGCCAACTCGACATGCGGCCCCCTGAACCAGACCGTTCCCTCTGCAGGTGGTGAGGTCAGCAGCGCCACGCCACGCCGCATGTTTTCGATGCAGAACTTCTTCGTCATTCTTCACATGAAAGACCCATGCGACGAGAGCCTGAGGGAGAACGTCAGGCTTGACGTCAGGGTCGGCTCGTCACAATGTGCGACATATCCAGGCTTCCCGGGTACATTTGTCGCATCCTGCGGCCTCCCGGCCGAGTCCCCAGGCCAGATGAGATGTGAAGCTTCGGTACAGTTGGCCACCGACTACCTGAACGGAGGTGCTCCTCGGGGTCTCTGTCCCAACCTTGCCTCCGTCTGGACTCTTCTCCTGAATGAACTTGAGAAGGTGGTCACCAAGCGCAATCTCTTCCAACCATTCATGGACCCGGCACTCGGCCTCCGTCCCTGGGACACTGTCACTCTCTCGCAGACTCTCGACTCCTTCATGGCTTTTTGGCGTCGAGCCACGAACCATTTTGGAAGAAACACCGACGGGAGCACAGCCATGCAAGACCTCCTGCCTGATGACGCAGTCAGAAACATGAAGCGTCAAGCGTGCCAGCAGCACCACAACGTCTCTCTTGCTCAGGACCTCACGGTTACCTCAAGCATGTCGAACGGCGAAGAAATCTACCCTCCCCTTCCGCCCCAAGTCCTGGACACCTTCACGGCGACGCCCAGTACAACTCAGGAGTATCGCCTCGTCGTAACGGATCCAGAGCAGGTGGCGTGCTGCCAGAAACCAGGCAAATGCATCCGCGACACAAGTGGCGTGTATTACGACCGCGACAACAGGGTGCCAGGCAGCGACTGCAAATGCGGGACGACACTTGGGGGCGACGATGAAGTCCCTGTGGGCGTGGCTTTCAGGAGCAAGCTGTGCCGCGAGTATCCTGTCTGCAATGCCACGAACCCCTGTGCTGACGGCGGCATCTGTCTGCTTGACAGCTGCTGTGGGTTCAACATCTGTGTCAACGGGACCGAGTGTCACTCGCCGCCCCCCGCCACAGACGGCACCAGGGGCAGCAGGTCGGTCCACCTTTGGTCTGGAGGGGAGGGGGAGGACAGCGGCATAATGTCAGGGGGTGCCCCCAGGTGGTAGGGGTCTGGCCCCTGAGGACAATTTGAACATCACATTCGTCCGAGACGATCACACCAGACGATGTCTCATTGTTGTAATGTCACTTGTTATCGAGTGCTATTGCTCGATCTCCCTAGTCAACACCGAGTATTCCCCGTCCTGCCATGCCATGATCCCATGATTCATTGACCCGCGGAAAAAAGAGAAGACTTTTGTCCTGATGCCGTTTTTTTGTTCATCCGCTGCGTGCCGAAAATCCGTCATTCCATTGTCGAGATTGAGTCGAGGTTGCTTTACGCGGCCTTGGCATCGACCTTGGGGACGATCTTCTTGCCATCCTTGTTGTAGCGGACGCGAGGAGGGGGGGCACGGTTGCGGCGGCCGACAACGGAGCGGACGCTAAATCAAAAGTGTCAGCCATACCATGGTTCTATATGTCCACTTACACGGAAGGGAGAGGAAGGGGGGACGCGTTTTGAAGGAAACGACCAAGGCTCATCTGAAACGCATACGCGCACAGATGCGCGTAGTCGTCGCTCCCAGCGACGAACGTACCGGACAATCTTGCCGTGAATGGCGCAAGAGACGCAGTACTGCAGCTTCAGGTACATCTTGGGAACCGTGTACTCGGCGAAGACCGAGGCATCGGAGATGTCACCTGTGAGGGGTTAGCAAGGGTACTGTGAGGGAGAGGGGTGTGGGAGCGTACGGATAGCAGCAGACTCAACCATGTTGCGGATGGTGAACCTCTTGATGGCCTTGTCCTTGGGAGTGCATCGCGAGCAGTTGGAGCAACGGATGGGCTTGACGTGGCCGCGGCCCTTCTTGTTGCGTCCGCTGGGGAAAAGTCAGTACACATGATCTGGTGAGGCGCTCAGTCGATCATTGGGATTCGCGTCGGATGTCGTCGTGTGGCAGCGCGTTCGTCAAGTTCAACCTCGAGGATCGGAGACTGGCGGCGGCGGCGACGATGCCGACATCGACGACAAGCGACATTGCGAGTGTTCCCATGCTGATGGGCAGACCGATGGAGCGAGGCGGGTAATCGTACTTGTTCTTTCTCTTCTTGACCATGATTGCGGTTGTCTGGCGAGCTGTGGGTTAGTGGGCTGAAGGAGGGAAGAAGAAGGGCCAGGCGAAAGACGTACGGAGCTTTTGGTATCGAGTTCTGAGAAAAGTTCGGTGGGCTGGTAAACCGGGGCTTGTGTTGGACCACTGATAGCGAGGGCGCGCTTTGGGACGGGCAGCGACGCAGTGCACGGATTGGAGGGGAGGGCGAAACCCGCGGTGGGGCGCACAAAAATTGGTGCAAACCCTAGTCAGGTGATCGCGTAGGCCCGGCCTGCCCTCACTGAGCACGCGCGACGGCCGGCGGTGCAGAGGGATCCCCCAAGCCCTGAGCTTTCGGCTGCCCAACGACAGGCCGGCGCGCGCCCCACTAGCACCAATCCATTCTTTTCGACTTTCTCTCGCCTCCTCCCCCGACTCCCCTTCTCCTCCGAACCTCGACATCCGCACCATCTGAAGGATTGCTTAGGAAGGCAATAGTCATATTGTCGAGGTATGTCTGGAAGATGCTGCTTGTCTGCTCTGCGTTCGCGCCCTACACCATCATGATCTTTGTTCCCAGATGATTTTCCTGGCTGTCGCCCGGCCTCAGCGCTCTTTTCGACGAGCGCACCTCGCCAACGCCCTCCCGCCTGGGGCGCTGAGGTCGGCGCACCTTGGACGCACAAAAATCGTCAGCGAACCCTTCGGATTTCTTCAGTCCTTGGGTCCTCGCAATGGGTTCACTCTCCCCGCATCATGGTTTCCCCCTCCCGCGACCGCAGAGGCAGACAAGACAGCATGACCGCGTTGGCAGAAAATGTCTAATCCATCCCAGCAGGCACCATGCAGATCTTCGTCAAGACCCTCACGGGCAAGACTATCACCCTTGAGGTGGAGTCGTCCGACACCATCGACAATGTCAAGTCCAAGATCCAGGACAAGGAGGGCATCCCCCCCGACCAGCAGCGCCTGATCTTCGCCGGCAAGCAGCTCGAGGATGGCCGCACCCTCTCCGACTACAACATCCAGAAGGAGTCGACCCTTCACCTCGTGCTGCGCCTGCGTGGTGGCGGCAAGAAGAGGAAGAAGAAGGTCTACACCACCCCCAAGAAGATCAAGCACAAGCGCAAGAAGACCAAGCTGGCGGTCCTCAAGTACTACAAGGTCGACTCTGACGGCAAGATCGAGCGCCTTCGCCGCGAGTGCCCCTCGCCCGAGGTATGTCATATGGCCCGAGAACACACGATGAACACATGCTGACAATTTGACAGTGCGGTGCCGGTATCTTCATGGCCGCCATGCAGGACAGGCAGTACTGCGGTCGCTGCCACCTGACCTACGTCTTCGACCAGAAATAAGCGAATCGACCCACGCAAAGATGGATTGACGACAACTACTTCTGGGGAGGATGACCATGATGGCTCGGGGAGTTCTTCTACCACGGAAAAGGAATCCGGTTCGGCATTCAGTCGGCTAAGGAAGGATGGCCGCGAAAACGGCGTTGGTGTAGCATAGATCACACGCCCATCAGAGGCTGGCAATGACGATGCAAATGGGAACACTTTGACTTTCGATGAATCCCGTCTGGGTGTGATGTACTCGTACGTTGTTTGACTGTGGACTCTTGGTCCATCAACCGAGCACACTCTCCGCTGGGCTATGCTGCCTGCGCCTATGCTCCCGGACGAGCCGCGTCAAGGGGCGATATCTGGGGCGATACTTGAGCCTCGGCCGAATCAGGATGGAACATGGACCTAAACGCTCTGACATCATTTGTCACCCAAGGTTTGTCAACTTGACATCCTCACTCGCCTGTCGATAGACACCCATCACATCACATCCCAGCAAATACCCTCGCCGTTTCCAGGTCTCAGCCGCCTCGTGCCCCGACTGGCTCCCTCCCTCCCCCAGGATTCCCCCTCCTCAACAACCCTTCTCCACATCGGCCGCAGGTCGACCTCAGCTCGCTTCCTCGTGTCGGGCCTCGTCATCAGCCGCCTCTTAATGCATATAGCCCGGTCGCCGCTAGTTCTCATCACCTCAGGGCTTATCCTCCTGTCAACACTCCTCTTCTTTCACAAGTACACCGAGGTGTTCTCCCGGATTCCCTTGACCTTTACTACCCCCTCAAACACATCACCAACCTCCAGCATGGGAGGTGGTTCAAGCGATGGCTACCGTACGGTAGCCTACTTTGTCAACTGGTGAGTGAATCCATCCACGGCCTTGAATTCTGCCTGATTGACAGATCAGGGCCATCTATGCCCGGAAGCATCGCCCCCAGGATCTTCCCGTCGAGAACCTGACTCACATCCTCTACGCCTTTGCCAACGTCAGAAGCGATTCCGGTGAGGTCCACCTGACTGACTCCTGGGCCGACACAGACATCCATTGGGAAGGCGATTCATGGAACGATGTCGGCACCAACCTGTACGGCTGTCTCAAGCAACTCAACCTGCTCAAGAAGCGCAACCGCAACCTCAAGGTCCTCCTCTCCGTAGGCGGCTGGACCTACTCGTCCAACTTCAAGAGTCCCGCCTCGACCCCTACCGGCCGTGATACCTTTGCGCGCACCTGCGTCGATCTCATCAAGAACCTCGGCTTCGACGGTATCGATATTGACTGGGAGTACCCCCAAAATGACGCAGAGGCTAGGGATCTCGTGGCCCTACTGTCAACCGTCCGCGCCGCTCTCGACGCCTATGCCGCGACCCTTCAGTCCCGCCCTCACTTTGAACTCACCGTCGCCTGCCCAGCTGGCCCTCAGAACTTCAACCGTCTCCACCTCGCCGAGATGGACCGCCTGCTAGACTTCTGGAACCTAATGGCCTACGACTACGCCGGTTCATGGGACTCCCTCGCCGGCCACCAGGCCAACATCTTCCCCTCGAGTAATACCCCCGCCAGCACCCCCTTCAGCACCGTCGCCGCCCTCGACGCCTACGTGGCCGCCGGCGTCGCCCCCTCAAAGATCGTCCTAGGCATGCCCCTCTACGGCCGCGCCTTCGAGAACACAAAGGGTCCCGGCACCGCCTTCCAGGGCGTCGGCCAAGGCACATGGGAGCAGGGTGTATACGACTACAAGGTCCTCCCGCACCCCGGCGCCCAGGAACATCACGATGATGCCATTGGTGCCAGTTGGTCGTTCGACTCAGCTACCGGCCGTGTCATCACCTACGATACGGTGCGCATGGCGCGGCGTAAAGCCGAGTTCATCGTCGACCGGGGCCTCGGCGGCGCAATGTGGTGGGAAAGCAGCGCCGACAAGCCTGGCAACGAGAGCCTCATCGGTAACGTCGTCGACGTGCTCGGCGGGCCGGGCTGTCTGCTACAGCAGCCCAACTGCGTCGAATACCCGGAGACAAAGTACGATAACCTGAAGAAGGGGTTCCCTGAGCAGTGAGCATGCTGGACGTGGGCACAGATAGGCTAGTGGACGTCAGGAGTTGCAATGAGACTTGGCTGCATGATGATGACTTCGGGACGCTGCAGGTCGCACGGCATGAACAGGAGTCATGTGCCACAGATCTCGCTAGTATGATGTGTGTATGGGTGAATCGCCGAATGTGCAACGCAGCCCTCTTAGCCTGGGAATCCTCCCCTGGCCATCTTCTTAGCCCTCTGATCGCGGCGGTTGTGATTCGCCCTTGATCCCTTGCTGGCCTCCTTCCTCCTCCGTGCCGCCTCCGTCTCCTTCTCCCCCGTAGGACCGGCGACATTGCCGCCACTGCGACCGCCGCCTCCTCTTCCACGGCCCCGACCGCGTCCTCTGCCTCCGCCGCGGTGCGACGATGAGCCACCATCTTCTTCATCGCCTCCAGCCCGCCATGAGGTACTCGTGAGCTCGTTCTGTTGACCCGTGAACGTGCTGAACTTGTTCTCGAGACGTCTCTTGAGCTTCGGTGACCGAACAAGCATCAGAGCCCATCCCTCGATGGCCTCGTCCGTCATTCCCGTTTCCTCCCTAAGCTTGCCACGAGGGGCTCCTCTCCGGGTCGCAGCGTCCCTGTCGAACACCTTGGGATCGGCTTGCCACGTGCGGAACAGCGCTTCCTCATTCGCCGCGCCTCCGGCCTCTTCCTCGCCTCCTGCTGCAGTGTCCACGGCTCCGCCGACATCATCAGCATCATATGTGTCGTCTCGCTCATCGTCATCCGAGTCGAATGCTGCAAGCGCAGAGAGAATAGCTGCCTTTCCTGGGGCTCCTGAGCGATCGGCGAGCAAACTGTCGGCCGTCTTGCCGGGGTTGTGTTTGCCAAAGTGAAGATTCGTCATGGATTCGGTCAACTCTTCGTCGTCAAAGACATTGCGGCGCTGAGGCAGCTCGTAAGATTCGCGAGGCGGTGGTGTAGACCGCGGGGCCATGTCATGGTGAGTATGTTCGCCATGAGCTTGGGGAGACTCACTGCAATCATGTCAGTAACCTGTTCAAGAACCAGGACATAATAGAAACGTACAGTTGTGCAGAACGGTCAGCGTCAGCGAGATGAGGAGGTAGCGAATCCTCCAGCAACATCGCCATGACCGTCTCAACATCATCACCAAACTCATCCAGCAGCAGCGCCACAAAGCCGGATCCAAGATCAGGGAAGACATCTTGGATCACCGAAATCTGGCTCATCTGGTGGATGTGCATCTCGGTCTGGATCTCTCCTTGGCTTTCCTTGCCCTTGCCCTTGTCGTTTCGCGGACGCGGCCGCCGCTTAGCCCTCGGCCGTGTCGCTGCAACGCCCACCTTCTTGAAGCCCTGGAGTAGATCGATGCGTGCCCTCAGCGTGGGCGTTAGGGCCGAAGACTCTTCCGCCCGTCGGAGAACGACCGCCAGAAGTGGTGTGGCACTGACAAGCTCCGCCACGAGCGAGTCGTTGCCACTCGTCGGCCCGGCCTTGTGCGCTTGAGCCGCCGAGAGGAGGGAGTAAAGAGTATCGGATAGAACTCCCCATTTCGGTCCCTTGCTCGCAGCCTTTCCCTTGTCGTCGCTCACGCCTTGGTCCTCCAGCAGCGCCGTCAGGCAGAGGAACGTCGTTGCGATGATGACCTTGCGAAGCGGAGGGTTCATGATCTTGTAGCATGAG
This sequence comes from Plectosphaerella plurivora, assembly GCA_020726575.1. Lineage (NCBI taxonomy): Eukaryota > Fungi > Ascomycota > Sordariomycetes > Glomerellales > Plectosphaerellaceae > Plectosphaerella > Plectosphaerella plurivora. Next base: position 153,661 of record JAGSXJ010000034.1, read on the forward strand.
ATGAGTCCGTCCAGGAAGTCACTGCCAGCGAGGAAGAAGGCGGCCGCATCGGGTGAGGCGTGTAGGAGATGGTTGAGTCTGGAGAGGGTCTGTTCCAGCGCTCCGAGGTCTGTCTTGAGACCACTGTCGAGCTTAGCGATGAGGGCCTTCTTCGGTGGTGATAGTGTAGTCTCGAGTGATATCTGGTCTGAGAAGAACGCCGCCAGCGGTGAGGCCATGCGGCGGGTGTAGAGCTTCGATGCATCAGCAAGAAACTCCCACTGTGATAGTTCCGGTCCGGGCTTCGATTCGAGTAATCTTGAAATTAGGAGAAAGGTCGATCCGTAGAGAGCCTTTGCCGTCGGCGACGTTCCCAGGGCAGATATGGGGCCTGCCGAGGATATTTCCGCCACAAATGTCGAGAGAAATAATGGTAGCGATTCATCCTTCTTCAGAGAAACTGCCGGTGCCGAGAGATACGCCTGTAATGTGATCGACCACGCCTCCAGCATGCTGTCCGTATCCTGCTGGCTGAAGTGAGATCGTATCGTTGCTGACGGAAACGGCGCCAGCGGCGGGAGCGTTTGAGAGGGAGCCATGATGTCGTCGTTGCTTTGGAGTCGCCAAAAAGTCCGAATGTATTTGTGATTTCGATTTCCGCGGGCCCAAAGGTCCTCCTTTATCCCGCCTGCTCTCAGTTGAAGCTCTGCAACTGCTGTTGCCTGTGTCGTCGTCTCGCCGGATGATTCATGATGAATCTCCTCCAAAGGCCCCCGCCGCCGCCCACCTCCGCCAAGCAGAAGCTCCAGCCGGTACGTACCTCTGGCTGACCCCGCGCTAACCCCAAACAGCACTAACCCCTTCATTACCTCAGCGCACAAAAGCCCTACCGAAAAGGACCCACATCCAAATCCCCCACGGTCTGGCGACTCTGGGAAAAAGTTCGCGATCCTCCCCACGTCAATCCCCTTTCCCCCGTCAACCAACCCATATACCCGCCCTTCATCACTTTGCCGAACCAGGCCCAGCATCCGCGCCGTTCGAGTCGTGAAGGAATCATCCAACCAAACCTCAATCAAAATGTCTTACAACAAGGATACCGAGAAGGGCGGCGAGGCCCCCAAGGTCCACCGCATCCGCATCACCCTCACCTCCCGCAAGGTCGCTTCCCTCGAGAAGGTCTGCACCGAGCTCATCGAGCGTGCCAAGAGCAAGGACCTGCGCGTCAAGGTACGGCCATATGCCCAGAGACAGATTGTTTGGACAACATCGCTAACTCTCCTCCCCAGGGCCCCGTCCGTCTCCCCACCAAGAACCTCAAGGTCACCACCCGCAAGACCCCCAACGGTGAGGGTTCCAAGACCTGGGACACCTTTGAGCTCCGCATCCACAAGCGCCTCATCGACCTCAACGCCCCCACCGAGATCGTCAAGCAGATCATCGTCAACATCGAGGCCGGTGTCGAGGTTGAGGTCACCATCGCCGCTTAAGCGGTTGTCCTGACCCGACCAGGCACTCTCTCGCGGTCATGGAGGTCTTCTGAGGGATGGAATGCGCGGTGGCGCGGGGACAGTCAACGATCAAGAAGACTGCCTTCCCTGCTGCTGCCCCAACACCGGGGCGTTGGAAACGACCCCTCGGTGCCGTCGATCCAGTTGAAATACAAATGATTCGAGACACCATGTTTGATTCAACGCGTGATCATTGCTTGACATGACGCTACCGCTTGTGTTTGTGACCTTCTCGTTCCCCTTACAGACAAAATCCGGGTAAACCGCTGTAACCTGTCCCAAGTGTGCCTAGCGCCGTGTCCAGATGTAATAAGCTCCCTATTCCTCAACTTCATAGTGTACAAGCCACGCCTCAGATATCCCATGTACACACGTCTCTCAGCGGCGGCAGGGCTGGCATCATGCCGTCTGTGAAAGTGCCCGACTGCTCAAACGCCATCCATTGCGCCTTGGACTTGTCGTCGTACTCCTCGGGTGCAAGCTCGGTGTCTCTGTAGTACACCGGCGCGCCGTCGGGAAACCAGATCCTAGTCCAAGCGCCACTGGGGCCCTGGTAGCCCGGTAGACCTTCCTTGTAGGATACGGGCCTATTCTTCCACTGAGCCAGCTGTCCGCTCATGTTCTTTCTTGCATAGCTGTCCAGTGGCGGATGTTGCTTCGTTGAGGAAGCAGAGTATGGTCCAATCCCTTGACCTGGTGCTGTCGCGTTGCCGCCAGCAGGGGCTGCAGGTGCGGCCTGGCTTCCAAAAGCACCGCCCTGGGGCTGGCCAAAGGGTGACGGCTTTTGCTGGGTCTGACTCTGAGCTTGTCCGAAGGGGTTGGCCTGCGCGGCACCACCAAAGCCGTTGGCTTGTGGTTTGGCCGCCTGCCCGTAGGGGTTGCTGGCAGCAGAGGTGTTCGAGGATTGTGCTGTCTGGCCAAAGGGACTCGTTGTAGCTGCCGGTGCCGCCTGTCCAAACGGGCTTGCGGCTGCAGGCTTGGCCTCCTGCCCGAATGGACTAGCAGCAGCAGGTGCCTGTGCAGCAGCTTGACCAAAGGGACTTGACTGTGCCGGTTGTGACGCCTGGCCGAACGGCGACGGCTTCTGCGCGGCCTGTGCGAAGGGGCTGGAGTTCGTCTGCCCGGCGGTGTTCTGGGAGAACGGATTTGCGGTGTTGGAAGTGTTGGCCGTAGAGCCAAATGGAGAGGAGTTTGCAGGAGCGGCATTGCCTGCGGCACTGCCAAAGGGGCTAGAGGCGGCGGCGTTTGCAGTGCCACCTCCAAACGGACTCGCCTTCTGGCCGAGGGCACTGGGCTGGCCGAAAGCACCCTGCCCACCACCGGGCTGAGCTGTCTGGCCGAAAGCTGGGGCGCCGAACGGGCTAGCTTTCTGGCCCAGCGTTGAGGCCTGCCCAAATGCTGAAGGGGCATTCTGTGCCGGCTGACCAAACGGTGAAGAGTTGGTCTGGGCGGGCTGTCCAAAAGCTGACGTTGTGTTCTGAGCCGCCTGACCAAAGGCTGACGTCGTGTTCTGTGCCGGCTGGCCAAAGGCTGATGTTGTATTCTGGCCTGCTTGGCCAAAAGCTGACGTTGTACTCTGGCCGGCCTGTCCAAACGGTGAAGTGGTGTTCTGGGCTGCTTGTCCAAAAGGCGAAGCTGTGTTTTGGGATGCCTGGCCAAAAGCAGAGGTGGGTTGCGACGGCTGGCCAAATGCCGGCTTTCCAAAGGCAGAGGCGGTGGGCGCAGAAGACTGTCCGAAGGCCGGGGCGCCGAAGGGGCTTGACTTTTGGCCGAGAGCACTGGGTTGGCCGAACCCGGTGCCGCCGGCGGCTTGCCCTGTCTGCCCAAAGGGATTCGAGCTGGCGGCCGTATTGGAGCCGAATGGGTTCGCGCTGGGGGCAGCTGCACCGGAACCGAAGGGGTTCGAGCTGGCAGCCGCTGTATTGGAACCGAAGGGGTTCGCCTGGCCAAAGGCTGAAGGCTGCGCTCCCTTGGCAAAGGCGCCCGTGTTGCCGCCCTGAGACCCTTGCTTGCAGATATCTATGCGGTTGGGGTGTTTGTTGGCTGACTCGTTAATGAATCGGGTGGCGCCATCAATGTCGGACAAGATGGTCTGCTGCTGCTGCTTGCACTGTTGCCAGAGTTGCTGCGCTGCGTTGACCTGTACGAGGGTTCGTTAGCCGACGTTGGACGATGAGGAGGGAGGACCTGAGCTTACCGCCTGCTGAGCGTTCCCAGATGCTTCGGCTTGGAGGTGTAGCAGCCTCATCTCCTCGAAACTCTGCTCGCGCGTTTCGCCGCCAAAGAGTTGTTCCGGCGTGTCCTTGGAGGGACTGTAGGCCGAGAAGATCCATGTCGGGGCTTCGAGGGTGAGATCCCTCTCAATGACGTCTTTGGAGATGTTGTAGGGATTTGAGGCTGCGGCTGGTCAGTCTGGGGCGTCATGGGCAGTGTTGAGGGCACCGACCATTGCTGTTGTTGCTGCCAAAGGCGCCGCCGCTGTTGTTGTTGCTGTTGCCGCCGCCGCCGAATGCAGCGAAGCGGTTGCCACCCTGGGATTGATTCGTGTGCTCGAATTTACAATTCTCTGGGAAGAAAGCCATGTCAGCCATGCGTCGACGCGCCGGTCAAACTTGGGTTGTCGTGGGTTGTGTCGGGAAAGTTTGTCGAGGGGTAGGATCAGTGGTTGGGCAGCTAAGGGAACAAGCAGTGGGAGCCATGCGGCGTGGTAGGTGCTGCTAGCTGTGCGGAACAATTGGTTGAAACATACGGCCGAATCTGCAGTTGCCCTGCTCCCAATATCTACAGACAACCATCGTGACGGGTAGGTGAAGTCCTTCCAGGGAAAGAGGTATTCGGGGGGGTTCTCGGTCTGTCGCAAAGATTGAAGGCGCGGGAGGAGGCTCGCGGTCGGGGTCTTAGGACAGACTTCCCATAGCCCTGGGCTTCGAATGCCCTCGATGCGCTGTTGCGGTGTGCGTTTGAGACGTCGGGTGGCGGTAGATTGATGTGAAATTGAAACCGGGAGATCTGATCAAAGATCTCGAGGTTTGTTTAATTCAACAGCCTTCCGCAGCCTTGCCGCTTTGACCCACAGAGTGATAGCAGTTGGGTGGTCGGTGCACGAGTTGCACCGTGCGTCGCACCTCCATCTGCACCGTCACAGGAGCTTTGTTCAAGGAACCAGAGCCTTCACTGTTTCAATGTTTCCCCTCTCCGTAAACTGTGAAGTACCAGGAGGTGGGACACCCATGGGCCGGTGGGTTCAAGGCCATACAAAGACGGACGAAACCTCCAAGGTATGTCACTAATATCCAAGGAAAACGACCTCCGAGCTGTGGTCTCACCACAGAGAGCAATGTAACATTGGAACGCTGCTACACCCTCTCAAACTCAGCTGGCAAGCTTTCCCCCTTGACCCAAGCAGACACTGCTTGGGCAAACAGCTCTGGAAACTGCATATCCCACCCATGAGTCGCCTTCCTCAGCACAACACCTCCCGAGCCATCCTCAGGCCAGGCCTCATCTTGGTCATTCCGCCTGGTCCTCAGCGCCTCGGCCGTCTTCTCCAACATCGGCACATCATCTCCTTTTAGCCCCGCCCCCGCCACAGACAGAGTCCGTACCCTCAACCTCCGCACGTCATCCAGAGTAAACGTCAGAATCCACGGGAACATATCTTGCACCAGCGGCCAAGTGATGTTATCGCTCATCTCGGCGATCAGCTCGTCGCTGAGCTTGAGGCCAATGGATGAAGACTGGTATCGGAACACCCAGGTAGGAAGCCAATGCAGCGTGAGCTTCATCGAGTAGTATGCCACGCTCGGCCACTGCGCCATGAACAAGCGCTCTCCCACTGCCGGCGCGGCTCCTGACACGAAGAGCGAGAGAACAATGTCTGGTTCGTCTAGCGCGAGACACTGGCCGATGAAGCCGCCCATTGAGACCCCAACGACGTGGGCTTTTCCATCGTGGGCGTGTGAGCGGATGAGTTGCGCGACATGTCGGGCAGCGTTGTCGGTCGTGCCGGGGTGGATGTGACGTGATGCAGAATGTAACGGAAGGTCGGGGACGAGGACATGGAAGTCAGTGAGGTGCGGAAGTACCAGCGCGAACTCGAGGCGACAAGTGAAGCCTCCATGGAGGAGGACGATTGTTGTCGTCTTGTCGTCGTTCCATGAGGTGAATGACAGCTCGTCGAGTGACCCTGAGGGTGATGCGGAGGCCATAACGAACGATGTGAGGTCAAGGATGGGATGCTTGAGGAATCGATGTAGAAACGATTAACCTTGGAACTGCTTCTTCGAGGGATTTGTTGGGTATTTATTCTTCAACTTGAACGTCCTCATTCTTATGACCTTCTCGCGAATCCTTCGCGTCAATGGTAGCTCGTCGTAAATAGCCCAAATCCGAGTGCCAAGATGACGACCATAAAGCGGCATGCATCTAGCATGCACACAAAGGCAAAGCATCCAATTAAATGCAGCGGAGCGACTCCATGCTGTCGGTGTCCGGGAACAACCCGAGCTAGCCTGGGGTAAGACATGGGTTGGAATACAGGGACCGTGGCGATGCGGGATATCGACATTCAGCATCCTCGAAGGGGACGATGAGGCGCATCATTTTCTCTAGTTTTTATCGCGCGCACTCGTTGGGAGGCTGTTGTTTTGCTGTGCATCCGCCGAGTCCGAATGGCTGAACCAAATTCGCGACTTGGGTGTTTGAAGCTCGGGCCTCTCTAGTAAAAGCAGCGATGCACCAGCCCACCGACATGGAGAGGACCAGGCCCACTGGCACTCTCTCTCCAGACTTCCACCATGAACATCACCCAGCGACACAACATGTTCAGATTTGTCTTCATTTCATATCCCAAATGCCCACAGCTCTAAAACCCAGAGCCATGCACCATGCCCATGCAGATCCAAATCAAGTTTACGCCCGCCAGAAAAGCACCATCATGGACCAATTTTTGTCTCGTCTCCAACCGAGGCAACCCTCCCAACCACCATCACAACCACCTTCCGGATCAGGTAGGTCGTCGATGCACACGCTCCCTCACCCTTACTCCCTCCGCCGGAACTCCACCATGGCACCATCCTTGACACTCGTAAACGTGTCGCTGAGCTGGAACTCTCCAACCCTGTGACGGCCATACTCGAAGCTCGGGCTACCCTCACCCGGGTCCGCGATGCCGACGGCCTTGCGCAGATCATACGAGTACAGCGTCCGGGCAATGGCAACGCTCATTTCGACGTAAGCAAGGCCCTTGCCGATACAGCCGCGGGGACCGACAGAGAAGGGACAGAACGCGCTCTGAGCACGGTGAACATCGTCCTCAGTCGTAGGGCGGCCACCGGCAGACGCGCGCGTCGCTCCCACAAGCCAGCGCTCCGGCTCGTACTCGAATGGCGACGGGTAGTAGGCCTCGTTGTGCTGGATGGTGTAGTGCGGGGTGCCGATGACGGTGCCGGCGGGGATGAAGTTGCCGTCGACTGTCAGACCGCCGGGCAGGACCTCGCGGGGAAGAAGGCCGCCGACGGAGGGGGAGAGACGCATGGCCTCGTCGATGCAGGCACGCAGGTACGAGCAGGAGTTGAGGGCGGGGCCCTGGCGGATCTCTTCAATGTCGGTGAACTTGGAGCGGACCTCTTCGGTGACCTTGGCGAGGGTGTGAGCATTGCGGGTGAGGTAGAAAATGGTGGAGGCCATGGCGGTCGATGTGGTGTCGGAGCCAGCAATGATACTAAGGCGGGAAAGTCAGCTTCTCACCACTACTTTGCTAGTGCTGAGATCAGACCAGACAAGACACTTACAGCAGGTTCGACTCGGCCCAGAGCTCGGGGGTAGAGAAGCCCTGGCCAGTTTCGGGGTCGCGGGCCTTGAGGAGGTGGTGGAAGAAGTCGCGGCGGTCAGAGTCGTCGCCCAGCTTGGTGCGCTCAGTGAGCTGCGCCTTGCTGTAGACCATGTAGCGGGCGCGGCCGGCGGCAATGTTGGGGAAGAGGTACTTGTCGAGACCGAGCTTGTCGACGACGGGCATGGTGCCGCAGATGAGATGGCGCTTGGTAGCAGCAGCGATGAGATCAAGAGCGAAGCGGTTATCAGGGGCCTCGAGCATGTGGAAGGCCTTGCCGTAGCACAGGTCGCCGAGGATATCCATGGCAAGGTAGTTGAACCAGTCGGTCATGTTCTTCGGGGCGCTCCATCCCTTCTTCTCATCCTCGGCGCCAGTACCAATCTGATGGGTAAAAGTGCGGATATTGGCGAGGACATACTTCTCCATCTCACGAATGGCGCCGTCGGAGAAACTCTGAGCCATGACACGACGTTTACGAGCGTGGACCTCCTTGTCACGCGTGTTGTGGGTGTTGGCCATGGGGTGAACAAAGGCATTGTAGAACTCGGCCTTGCGGACGTTGGAGCGGAAGCCGTAAATCTCCTTGAGGGCCGTGTTGGAGTTGAAGGAGACGCTGTTGGGGCCGAAGCGCACGACGCGGCCGTACTTTTCGTGCATGCGCCAGAAATCGAGGTGGCGGTCGCCCTTCCAGGCATGGTAAAGCTGGTAGGCGTCGGTGACCTTGGCCAGGAGGGGGCCGGGGTACTTGGCGAGAGGGTGGAAGAAGATGCGGTAGACGACGAGGGTGGCCGTCTGGGTGTTGTCAGTGAGAGTACGAAGTAATGGTGAGTGGTGGGCATGTGCTCACGTATGCGACGAGGCCTGCCGCGGCCAGGCCGAGCCAAACACAGAGATGGCTCAGATCCATGATTGCAATGCTGTGGTGAAGAAATGGGCAATGCTCGGGTCCTTGAAGCACGATGCTGAAGGGAGACAAGCAGAGCAGAGGAGACCACCTTGGGGCCACGAGCACACCTTATACGCCCGCTCCCTCACTTCTCCCAGCCCCAGCCAGCCATGACATCTTTTTTCGTAATGCGCGACGCAACCCCCAGCTGCTGCTGCCGTCCAGCAAAAACTGGCACGCAAGCACAGCCCTGCGCCCGCCAGAAACGCCCTCGGCTGACCACGGCCCAAGACACGAGACTGCTGGGAGACGCGATCGATGCCCCACGCCCGACCGAGCCGGCCTCGATGTCACTCCCACTTGCCTGTTTCGGCCTTGTTCACCCCCCGTGCACCGACGGCGGGAGCCCGCCGATAGCCGTGGCCTGCGGGTCACGAGGGGAGGTGTGAGGGGAACGAAACCTTGGGGTTCGAGGTGAGATCTGGATCGGGGGGCTCTTCCTGTCCAATCATCTGCCCCGGATTAGTAGTGGTGCGCCCGGTGTGATGGGGGAACTCCCCCAAGCCCTCCACTCCCTCTTGTTATCCTCCCCAGTCGGTGTGAGGCGTGTTTGGGTTTGACAGGTTTTTTTCCGCTTGCCCTCGATTTCATGATGGCCCCGTTTTCTCGGGTTCTGACGGCGCGGGGCCCCTCGTCGACATCGTTCCGCCGTGGGGCACCGGCCACGGAATCCCGACACTTCTGCGGGGCCTCCGCCATTTGCTCCACCGTCAATGCCGGATGCCGTCCGAGCAGCACACTTCATCTCTGTGGATGGTGGTGCTGAGTTGCCAGATACACTGTCACCAAGCGAGAAAGATAAGAAAAAAAATCAAGAATGTGACAAAAAGGAGAATGACAGTTTGTAGTATAGGTGGGAGATTGTACAACAGAGCCCCTCCGATCCGTCCGGAGGTACCTGTGGAAGAAAGGAAATCTGAAATATCCGATGTGCGATGCCTCTCGCTTTTTCCTCCGGCCCCACAGAGCGGCATATCTCCACGTCCCTTCGTCCCTTCATGCCTGGCCCATGGATCCCGTACGTAACACATTAGTTCTTGTAGTAGCGCGGCTCATCAAAGACGTGGTACCGGTGGTCGCGGACGCCCTGGCCACGGAACATGGCCGGGAACCTCCAGCCCGCCGGCACCTCCGACTCGGCCACCAGCTTGTTGCGCGTCTCCGCGTCTTGAGCCTCGAGCGCCTGGCTCTCCGCCTCCGTCGCCGGGATCACAAACTTGCCCACTTGAAGCTCCGTGTCCGTGATGGTGCTACGGCTGACACGCGCGTAACCGACGCGCTTCAGGTTCTTGAACAGAATGTACTCGCACCACCTGTCCCAGTCCGAGGGGTCGACATCGTGCATGCCAGACACGTCGCTGACGTACGTGTTGTAGTTGCCCTGCAGCGGCTTGGTGACAAGGTACGACAGCAGAATCGCTGGTCGGTCCGTCGATCCCATCAGCTTGGAAAGATACTCCGACTGGAGACGGCGGTCCTCGGGGTCCTCCTCCTGGCCAGAGTGGAAGACGAAGACGTCGACCTCACGGCCGTACACGTCGAGCGTTGCGTGGATCGCCGGGGCCAGCTCGCCCACCGGCGACGGCAGCAGGTGGTGCTCCGACCGCAGGATGGGGAACTTGGACAGCAGTGCCGCACCCCACGTGTGCTTATCAGGGCCTGGGCCGTAGTCGACGTACATGCCCAGGTCCTCGGCAAGGAACTGCGTCGTGTCGCGGTTGCCCATGATGATTCGCTGAGTGTCCGACTCGAGCAGGCCGACAACGTCGAGCTCAAGCTCCTTGATAAGGTCGCGCATGCGGTACTCCGATGACCACATGTCATTGTCCAGGGAGAAGTGGATCGTCCAGATACCCGCAGTCAGGACACGGTCCTCGGGGTGGTATGGCTTGTAATCGTTGGTAGGGAAGCGCATGAAGGCGACCGCGAAGAAGTAAATGTTAATGGCCAAGGCAGTAAGTGTGAAGTATTTGCGGTGAGGCATGGCCGGCGCAGTGCTGCGCTGTCCCTTGCGCTTGCGAGAGTTGGCGTTAGAGGGCTTCACATCCAGGAGGCCCAGACCGATGAGAACCATCATGCTGGTCATGACCCAGTCGGTGCGCTCACGGACGAGCGGGCCGCCAGGGACAAACGCGTACGCAACCACCCACACGTGGAAGAGCACCATGAAGTTGTAGAAGAGGAAGCCCAGTCCAAACGTCATGCCGGGGGTCCTCTTGGCCGCATTGACAAGGAGAGGGACGGACACGCCGCTGAGGTAAACGGCCAGCACCAGGGCGCCAGAGAATCCCAGCCAGTTGTGGTACAGGGTCACAACGGCAGCACCGCCACAGCCGACGGCAAAGGCCAGCCAGGAGCTCATCAGGGCCGTGCGCTGAAGGCCGAGAAGGACGCCGACAGTCATCGCGACAATCGTCATCCATCCGTATGTGTTGGAAGTCGGGCCACGGATCGGGTAGCCCTCCCAGACCCAGAGAATCATGGTGCTGGTGTCGGAGAGCAGAGAATGGAGGGCAAAAGCAATGCCGCCGACGCCAAAGGCCGCCAGCAGAGAAGAACCTCCCTGTTGAGGGTTGAAACCAGCGCCAACGTTGGTCAGAGGCGTCTTGCGAGTGAACCGGAGCGTGGCCAGCACGGCGAGAGCGAGACCAACACCGTTCACTCCGCCATTCTCGGCATGCATGACCGGCCAAATGGGGTTGTTCGTCCACCACGCAAACTTGAGAGTCGACGAAAGGATCAGACCAACGACGAAGGACAGAACCTTCGCCTCCAGCCTGCCCTCCTGGACAGACTCGCCAACAAAGGTGGCGGCCCAGCCCAGGCAAGACATGCCGACACCAAATCCAACAGCGGAGAGACGAAGGACCTCGGGCTCAATCTTGTAAGCGGCCACGCCGACAAGCGAGAGCAGGTGGATGATGCGCTGGTTGGAAATGGCGAACCGACGGAACGACTTGATGCCCAGGAACAGGGGTGTCACGCTGGACATGACAAAGGCCTCGAAACCGCTGATACCCATGTACCACAGGGGAAAGTACCAGACCAGAACTCCCAGGCTGGTAAGCATGGACCAGAAGACGAAGCCTTGGTAAACATCGGCAGCAGTGTCAAAGAGCTCGATGATGGAGAAGCCAGTAGAGACGCCACGGGCAGCCAGCTCCTTCCTGAAGATTCGTCAGAACTTGAGAATTTGCGAAGCAACATGGTTGACCTACTCTTTCTCGGTAACAGCAGAGGGGGTGGAGGACCGGTCACTGTGGCACAGCAAGTTTAGATTCAGATTCGGCGTTGTATTCTGTGCCTCTGTTGGGGACACGGGACTATTTTGGGAGCCTGCCCACGTACCCCTGGTTGACGCCCCTGTTATCCTTGACAATCAGCTCGAGGGAGCTGAAATCAAGAGCCGTAACGGCATCGAACGCGACGTCGAGAACGATGAGAGCCCACTCGAAGAAGGCGTAGGTCGTGTAAGCTGCGTCTAGTTAGCGTCATGTCTGCCCCCTTGATCGGAGCGACTTACCTCCAGCAACACGGTGCACCTTGTGCTGAATGAAGAAGTAGACGAGAGGCACAATGGTGCCGAAAAAGGTCGAGGCAATGATCTTGCGGTACGTGGCGGCCTTGGAGTTGGCGGCGCTGAGGGCCACGCAACCAATAGTCCAAGGCAGAGTTGCCACAATGTAGGAAATCATGAAAACGTCGTGCGCATCGTGGTCATCGGTCGAAGTGACGTAAGTGAAGCCGCCGCAGGTCAGGGTGCGGAAGATTCCCATGAAGAAGATAAAGGTTGGGAGCTTGTGGCCGGGCTTCCTGGTCATGAGGTACCACAGCCCAACGAGCGCGAAGCGAGGACCGGATGTGATGGCGATGAAGAGCATGAAGAACGATCGCTCGGGGTATTTGTCGCCAATCGTGGCCGACACGGAGGGGAACCATTCTTCGGGATAGCCGTACCACTCGTTCTGGACGATCTTGTGGTAGTGGAGGGAGACGCCGACAATGAATGCGCTGATGAAGGCAGCTGTGCGCGGGAAGCGTCAGTCACGGAAGCTTCTGCTGAGAAGGACGGAGAGCTCACAGTATGCCGCGGTCGTATGCGCCCAGCTGATCCATTGCCCACCAAAGGACGCCAGGACGGTGCCCGTGTCCTTGTCCTTGTACCTGGACGTCATCGCGAGAAACCCGATGGGTAGAAATAACAATCGCCGACAGAAACGATACCGGGTGAGCCGGTTATCTAATTGCAGGAGGAATGGCTGCGGAAGCCAGAAAATGAGCGTTGGGAATGGTACTGGAGTCGCCTGATCAAAAGGGAGAAAGTCAAGCTCCTCGGCATCCGAGGCGTCGCGTGTCGTGTTGGCCTGCGGCGGAGCTCTCGGGGTGCTTGACCAAGCCCTCGGTCGTGCCTTCCAAATCCAATTGCTGCTCTCCCCCCTGCATTGGCGCTCCACTCCTGGAACGACAGACAGGGGGCACGAATTTGGCCTAGCGCCGGTGTCTCGACGGGCAAGGCTGGCCCCGCGTTCTCCACTAAAATTTCGACGTCGACTTCAGCCTCGTCCCGACTTTTTCTGCAGCGCAAACATACAACCGGACGAGAGCAGAGCGTCAGTGGACCCTTCAACATCCCGATACCCGACAATCCAAGAACGACACCATGGCTGGAGTCGCTGAGAAGGCTCGCTTCTACTTGGAGCGATCGGTGCCCCAACTCCGAGAATGGGAGCGGAAGGAAATTTTCACAAAGGTTCGTCTTGTCCCAGGAGCTCGTTTCTCCACGGTCATTCCTAACTTGAACCACGCAGGACGAAATTCGGTCGATTGTGCAAAAACGTAGCGACTTTGAGCACCGATGCCTTGCCCCCGGGGTCAAGGCCGAAGACTTCACCACCTATGCGCAGTGGGAGATCTCCCTCGACGCCCTGCGTAAGAAGCGATGCGAGCGCCTCAAGATCCGCCATGTCTCGTCCCAGCACGCAACACAGGCTCGTGTCATGGCCATCTACGACAGGGCCGTCTTCAAGCGCCCCGATTCGAAGGCCCTTTGGCTCGAGTTCCTCGCCTATACTGCCAAGGTCAAGGCGACTAAGCGATGGAGGAAGACGATGACCGCGGTTCTTCGACTGATGCCGAGGGACGCAGACCTCTGGGTGCTGGCCGGCCGCCGGTCCGCCATGAACGGTGACATGGGTGCCGCGAGAGGCTTCTTCATGCGCGGCTGCAGGTTCTGCACGGCGGACGAGGGTCTCTGGGTGGAGTACGCCCGGTGCGAGCTGGAGTGGCTCGCCAAGGTCGAACGCAAGAAGAACGAGCCTAAGCGCGGCAAGAAGGTCGCCGCCATCGCCAGCGAGCAGGTCGACGATGATGACGCGATGATGTTCACCATCAATGACGACGAGGACGACGACGCGGACGAGGTTATCCTGCCGGACCCGGAGCAGGCCAAGGCGGCCAAAGCCGTATTCGAGAAGGAGGAGGCCGAGACGCTGGAGAACAACCCGGCCATGGACGGCGCTATTCCTATGGCCATCTTCGACGTTGCCCGGAAACAGTCCTTCTTCAAGGGCTCGTCCGGCGAGACCTTCTTCGACCTCTTCGCCTCTTTCACCAACCTCTCGGTACAGGGCAAGCTGCTGCAGCATGCTCTCGAGGCCATGCAGGAGGACTTCCCCGAGTCGCCCTCGACATGGTGCTGCTACATCCGGAGACCGCTGGTGGGCGTCAGCCCGTCCACGGCCGAGTTCCCCCGCGGTCTCAGGGACGTCCTGGCGCGTCTCGAGGAGGGTCTGGCGGGCACCTCGGATGCCGCTGCGCTCAAGGAGAAGATGGTGGAATGGGCGGACGAGATCCTGGCGCTTCCCGAGCTCGACCCGAGCATTAGGGCGGTGTTGGAGCACGTCAAGACGAATTTGGCATAGACGGGATAATGAAAATACTATTTGCGCGGTTGAACATGTGAGCCTCGTACATAGGTGTCTTGTCTTCTGGGATTTGTCTGACTAGGTGATTTGAAGTGGACCTGGCACCATGAGTGCATTGTCGAGATGGCTCCAGTCAGCGGCATCTACGCGTCAGAAAACTGTATGTTGATGCATGGTAACTAGTGCACGTAGAAATTCAGATTAAACTGAAACAAATCGGTCTATCATTCGATCTATCCTTCCATGCTTCTCTTTCCTGGGCGTACATACGCATCGACTGTGACGATGATATTGACGCTGGAGCCGCCACTTGCGCAGTGAGATGATTTTGGGAGGACATTCGTCAGGCGATCAAATGGCAAAAGGTGCTCCTGTGAGTAGAGATTTAGAAAAGAAATGAAAAATCGAGGGGAGTGGTGGATTCGAGCCACCCTGCTCGACAGCCGTGGCGACTTGGTGAGTCCGGCATGCAGGGGGGTTGCCTATCACCAAATCGCCCGGCCTACAAGTTGCGCCATCCTCCCCTTCAAGTTGATTGGAAGGGACACAAAATTCCCTTTAGACCTGAGCGCCGGTAGGTGCTGTGGCAGGCGTAGATGGCAGGTGCGGCGGTGGTAGGTATGAAAGCCAGGCGCGGCAATGGAATTAGGACTGTGGTCGCCGACTCCCAGCATTACCAGTAAAATGACTGACCTGTACCATCTGCGCAGCACATCCTTTTTTTTGTTATATTTGATTTGCTGTATAATGGACAACTGCTAATACAGGGCAAGTTGTCATAAATACTACAAAGGCAAGCCGCTCAACCGCGCTCCCACCGGGTGCTTTGCACACACGTCTGTGGCCTGATGAGGCTGCCTTTGGTTCCGCGCATTCGCTCCAAAACCAATTACAGTGCTATGCAAATACTCTGCTGATCATTTGTACTCAAGATTGAGAAACGACACGGTCAAAATGTTGAAAACGGAGGACTGGCATAGTCTTCATGATATTTTTGCCACAGCAGATATTGGAATGCTCCCGTCGACTTGAAGTCGCTTGTCTTTTCTCCATCAGGCCTTGAAGCAATGTAGTACTAGAAGTTGTAGAAAAAAAAAGATGTCTACATGAAGTGCAGTTTGCTGACTCTCGATATATTAGGTGCTTAAGGGTTGACATTACACGATGGCTCTTGCTCCAGTCGCAGCTTGGTTTGTCGGAAGCTTCCGCATACATCTCTCCCAACCTACCATCCAGTTGGCCATCTTAAAATCAATAACACACCTGTAATAGCTCAATTACTGCCAGATGAACCAGTCAAACTCAATAAACCATAATGATCCCAAAATATCTGCCGTTCTTAGATGGCAGCCTGGCCAATCACAGTGTGTGTTACGGCACTTTAGACCCGTGAGGCGCCAAGAAGACCACTTGCGGCGCTAACGATCTCGACCAGCATCGAGATGCGGAGTGCAGGTTGTCACAAGGAACTGACGCGCGGATAATGTCTTGCCAGGCAGTGCCTTGGTACTGGGTACACCAGGCAGAAAAGCAACCCACGGCGAGACTGCATTGAAGACGACGCCCTGTGGCGATACTCATGGCGTATCAGGGGTGGGCCGGGCGTGTGCTGCAACTTGGAGGTCTGATGTCAAACCGCCCAAGTGTGGCTGGCTTACTAGATGAAGTCGCAAAGACATCGTCACAACAGGGCCAAGAAGAGAGTCTAATGGCATTCCCCGAGCCATCCAGACTATTGGGCTCAAGCGGGGGCTTGGCGGCAAAAGCCACGAAGATAACGGCCGCAATCCGACAAGACGTGGGAAGTGGGCACACCAACAGTCCAGGCACAGACAGGCAGGAAGATCACCCGGGCCACCACCGCCCAGCTGAGACTCCCTCCCAGTTCCCATCGGGCATCGACAGCAGTCGATCTCAGGATCGGTCACCGGCGCGCAAGCGTCCGCGTCCAGATAGCACACAAACACGATTCGACCCCAAGCCGTCCGCGGCTCTCGTTTGTGTCTTGTCTTAGTACTAGCAGAAAGGGGGGCGAAAAGCGGTCTCGACCTTGGCGTGTTTTATTTGGTGGGTGGGCGGCCATTTCGCCCCGACATGGCGGCGGCCGCCAGCAGCCACATGCGATTTCCACGACAGTAAAACCCAGCACAGGGCGGCGGGAGATGCGTGAATAAAAGAACCCAGAAGCAGTAGCGGCGGGATGACTGCGCCGGTCGGGCACCATGTTCTGTGTGTGTGTGTGTCTCCCCGGGACTTGCGGTGAAAACGGCGCAGGCGGATCAAGAAAGGTGAGGTGTAAATGATGGGTGGTCATGGGGGAGGGGCAGGCATCGACGTGCGTGTCAAGCCGGTCCTTGCAGCCATGGATGCAACAGGGACATCCCGAGCCCAGCCCACGTCCAGACATTATGGATCCCTTATTGATGAAGGGCGGCGGGCGAAGGAGGGAGGGCCCAGGGGAAAAAAGGGTGGCAGCGGTCGTGTGTCACAGCCGAAATGGTCCTGGGTTTTCCTGGCTGGTGGTTCGGGCTGTTTGTTGATTGATGCAGTTGAGGGACGAGACGACGGCGGGAGGTGCCACCTCAAACTGGGACTGGCAGGCCGTCAGAAAGGCGGACAGACACGGGGGTTTCGGGAGGCCACAGGACCAGCCCATGCAGACAGGAGAGGCCGGCAAAGAAAAAAAAAAGGCAAAAAAGGGCCACAGGAAAACAAGGTTCGTGTGTCATTTCATCTCTTTTTTTCCAACAAGCTCGAGGAGAGGAGGGGGGGCCGCCTCATGGCCGACGAGGTGTCCCGCGGACGAGGAATGGGAAGGCGCAAATGGCGGGGATTTTCTCTTCTTGCTAGTGCACCCGCCCGAAAGTACCCCGTACCTCTGTCATAAGACTTGCCCAACATGCCCCGTCCCTCCTCCGCCGCCTCTTCCTCCTCTCTTCTTCCCATTTCCCTTCTTTTCTGTTCTCCCCCCTCTTCTAACACTTCTCGTTCGCTTTTCGACCTCTTCGCGGACCAATTTGCGGTGCGTGTCGCGCGTTGTCGACCCCAGATGCCGTCGAGATGCCGCAATCGGGTACTTCTCCGCCAAACGATCCAGTCTGATTATTAACAGCGACACAACGCACCCAGCACACCAGCACAGAACCGCCAGAATTACTTTGCTGCGAACTCTGGGAGAGAAGACGGCGAGAACCAGCAAACGACAGAAAAAAAGCCCGCAGTCGAAACCGACCCCGTTTGGCCGCGATTCACCATCACGCACGAAAAAAGGGCAGTCTCGCCACTATGGAGGAGGTCCCCTGGTCATGGCGGAGCGACGACATCGAATGAGCCGAAACGGCGCTGTCTGGGGCCCGGGAAGGGCTGGGGCGTGTGCTCTGGACAAGGGTCCGGCGCAGCTGCATCAGCGCTGGCGGGCAGGCTAGCGGGAGGGTCCTGCGATGGGACCGACTGGGCCTTGTGCGCCATCCACCACTGTTTTGTCGACAACAGTGGGAGCAGCGGCAGCAGGCACGCTCGCGGCTGGTCCGAAATGACCAGTCGCGGCATTGCTGGGGATGGAGAGCGCGAGAGGACCGACCCAACAATTCGGCAACTTGGACACACCTCCCGCCATGACGCACGCCTCTGCGGGAGGAGCTTCGACGGGATTGCTGGCTTGGTCGCCAGGCTCGAGCGGATGGACAGGATGACAGACTCGGATTGGACCTGCGACTGGCAGATCAGCCACCCGCCAAACGGTCCTTGCGGAAATCGTCAAAACCCTGGAACGGGCTTGATGATGACCCAAAGTCTATCCTGTCCATTCGCCGCGCCCATTCGGTTGCTCATGGAGCCATGCTGAGCTTGGCTTGTCACCACTGTGACGACCAAGCTTCACCCAGCAGACCGACCGTCGAGTTGCGAGACACTCGGTCAACCTCCAATTGATCCAAAAGCGCGACTGATACGGCTGGATATCTCCACGATGGCATATCTCGTCGAATGTTACTGAGAACATTCACCTTCAGCAGCTGCACTAACATCAGCAAGCTCTGGTCTATCGTGTCACTATCAGCTTACCTGATTGGTCTGGCCGACCTGCCTTGATCTCCACTTCTTATGCACCCTCACCGGCGCTAACCCGGAAACGGGCAAGCGTCATGGAGTCTTGACAGTGAAACCCGCCCCGGCGGGATTCCGGCCAATGCGGGCGCGTCGTCTCGCTCCTTTGTGGGGCGCTGTCCGGTCGCAGCAATCCGCCGTTCCTCTTCCTCGCACCGCGCGTCGCCTCTCCATTCCCTCCAGTCTCCCGCCGACCGACGACAGAAAGCACTCACACACCAGTCCGGGCCACCCCCAAGACCACGCGCGCCCACCAGAAACCCTCTCTTCCCCGGCTGTGTCCACGTCGACCGACCTGATCCCAACGCGCCCGCGGTGTGTCGCCTCCCTCCCACCCCCCGTCCGCCAACAGCACGACCCCGAAGGTGAGTGGAGGAGCGTCGCTTTTGCTTTGCCTTGCTTTAATTCCATTATCGAATCGCTCGCTCTTTCCGTCCCCTCGCCTGGCCCTCTTTCCCAGCCCGTTTTCCAACCAAAGCGTTGCCTGCTCTGCCTGCCTGCGCTGCGCCCGAGAACAGAGGTGAGAGGTACCCGGCACCCGACACGCTTTTCCCATCGCACCCCATCCATCCATCCCTTTCCACCCCGGCCCGATACACACAAAGTCGTCTTTCCAGTGTCTGTCCATCGCGTGGCGGACTTGCCATCGATACTTCCTGGCCCCGGTCCGTGTCGTTGATTGAAGCCATCGCGACGCCGACGTTGTTCCCCCAACCTCCTTCCGCGTCCTTCCAGAAAACTCTTTCCCCATACCCATCCCCTCCACCCACCCTCACTCTCAAGGGATCGCGGGTCGCGTCGAATCATCACGACCACACACACGTCCACTCTCTCTGCCTGCCTTCCTCACAGCTGCTGTGCAGCTTGTCAGCGCAAGAGCCGCGTTGTGTGTGCGTCCGACCCCCCCGTCACCTACCTGGGTCTGGGTGCTGCCCGGGTCTTGCCTGAGCCCGACTGGAGCACGAACCCACCCACTCCCGGTCGAACCCTCCCGAGCACCAACGCGCGACGCGACTTTTTGGTCATCGCGATTGCCTCACAGCGCATCCCTCCAGCCATCGACTTTTGCTCGCTTGCATCTCGATGCGCCTTGGTCCATTGTCTTCTCGACGCTAACGATACGAACAGTCGCTAGATGCAGATGGGCCGCGTCACAACACCGTCCTGACAGCGATGAGCACCTGGATCAACGAAGGCGCCGTCCAGAATCACACCGCCAATGGCAACAACTTCCATCAGATGAACGACGTAACCTCTGCACAGGGGATGATGGATCCCTCGGCGTTCATGGCCAACTCGGCCCAGTTCAACCCCGGCCAATTCGCCAACCCGCAACAGCAACAGCAGCAGCAGCAAATGGCGGGTATGCCGAATGGCCAGATGCGCAATGCGTCGCCCTCTTTTCAGAATCCCGTTTATCAGACCAATCCCGTCATCCCATCCAAAAGACCCCGTCCACGCGATGACAGCCTCGCCGGCTCTCCGCGACAAAATCCCGGCATGCTCCCTACATCGCGCTCCGAAACACCCCAACAATTCCCTGGCTACCAACCTGGTGGTGGCATGCCCCAACAGCCTCCTGGCCAAGGGCAGAACTCTCCATATCCTCATCTCCAGCCCAATGGCTCGACAAACGCGACGCCGTCTCCGATCATGGCGAATAATATGCGGCCAGGCAGCGTCCCCCAAAGAGTTGCCACCGCGTCGCCGCATCCATTCTCTCCTAGCACGCAGCAATTCGCGCCGCAGCCATCGCCAGTGCCATCGGAACATGGAACACCGCAGCCGAATCAATTCATGCCTCAAAATATGCAAAACATGCAGGCCATGCCGCAAGGCTTTAACCCGGGAAACTTTGCGCCTTCCGCATCACCCGTTCGGCCGACTCCGACACCCAATCCCATGGGCGGCATGATGCCCCAGCAAATGCAAGGTCAGATGCAAGGTCAGATGCCTCAGCAGATGGGCCACATGGGACAGATGCCAGGCCAGATGTTCCCGCCGAACATGCAACAACGCAACCAGCCGATGGATCCTCAGCAAATGGCTGCCTACCAAGCTCGTCTGAAGCAGTACCAGGGACAAAATATGCAGGGCATGCATCCGAATATGCAAATGGCCGCTCAGATGCAAGCCCAAAATATGGGCCAGGGCCGCGGCATGATGCCCAAGCAGCCCATGCCCATGCAGAACGGACAGGTTCCCCCAGGCGGCATGCGTCCACAGCAGCGACCTGGAGCGCAGGAAAACTTCATGAAGAGTCTTGCCAAGTTTTTGCAGTCCAAAGGCTCTACGCTGGAGACGAACATAATGCTTGGTGGTAGGACCATCAACGTATTCTTCTTGTTCCAGCATGTGCAACAGCGCGGCGGCTACA
This sequence comes from Plectosphaerella plurivora, assembly GCA_020726575.1. Taxonomy (NCBI): domain Eukaryota; kingdom Fungi; phylum Ascomycota; class Sordariomycetes; order Glomerellales; family Plectosphaerellaceae; genus Plectosphaerella; species Plectosphaerella plurivora. The sequence goes on from JAGSXJ010000034.1 coordinate 174,335, forward strand.
AGCAAACCACAGCCAACAACCAATGGCCGCATGTGCTGAACGCACTGGGCATCCACCCGGGTCAGCTACCACAGGGCCCGGGTCTGTTGAAGGAGACCTACGAACGAGTACTGCTGCGCTTCGAAGAGTTCATGGCGCAGCAGCAGCAAAACCAGCGCATGATGCAGCAGGGAATGCAGAACCCCAACATGCCGGGAGCCCAGCCTCAGCAGACCCCGACCAAGCAGATGTCTCCTCAAGGACAGATGTCGCCTCAGGGTCAGCCGCACCCGGGACAATCCCCCGCCCATATGATGCCCGCGCAGGCCCAGACCCCCGTCAAGCAGCCGCAATATCCTGTACAGCCGGGGATGAACGGGATGCAGACGCCGCAAGGCGTGATGCCGCCGAACCAATCGCCTTCCTCACACACGCACGCCAGGAACAGCCTGTCCAGGTCAATGGACGGGACGCCGGGGCCTGGCGGATATCCCATGCCCTCACCAGCCCGTGGAAAGCAGGGAAGCATGCCCGGCCCTCAAGGCGTTGTCGTCGAGCCTGGCCGTCCGCTCGGCCAGGCCGGAGGACCCCGACTTCTGCGAATGGCGCGGGAATCGGACGGTGTCTACGAGCCCATGGCCCGTGTTCCAGCTGCGGATGCTTTTGGAGGCATCCAGCTCGAAGATCTCGACAGGAAGGTCATGCAGCTTGAGACGATCCGCGTCGACGTCCCTACTGTCTGGGATCTTGGCATGGTTGATCTGCAGGCACTCACTCGGAGTATCGAGTCGGGCATTCACGGTGAGGTGCGCATGGCGCTCGACACGCTTGCGACCATTACCTACAACAGCAGCCACGCCATGTACATCCAGCTGAATCTCTGCGAAGATCTGGTTGATGCACTGCTCGAGTGTGCTGAGGATCAGCTCGAGCAGCTCGCCGAGGACACAGTCGAGGTCTCGGACGATATCCAGCTCACACCCTACGAGGACGTTGCGCGTGCCTGCTGGGTGGATCAAATGTCAATCCGACCGGTCCCCGAGTTCGCCAGCCCAGAGTACGAGCTCGACCGTGCTGTGGACCGCCTCACCTGCATCCTGACAATCCTGCGCAACCTGTCATATCCCCCTCAGCAGTCGAAGGATATGCCCATGTCAGAGGACCGCAACGACAACATCAGCGTTCTGGCGGATGAGTCGGTCATCAAGTTCCTCTGCGTTGTGATTCGATACATGGGCACGAGGAACATGCTCTTGCGGAGCCACAGCAACACGTTGGAGTTGATGAAGGACGCTGTGGTTTTGCTGGCCAATATTGCTTGTGCAGTGGAAATCGCCAGCCGAGAGCAAGCAGAGTGCCTGCTTCAGTTCCTGCTAGCTTTCGCACCGGCACCGGGGCCGACCATGGTCGACGGTCGCCTCTTGTTCCCTCACTACGAGGGCCAAGTTCACAGCTACCTGGTGCCGGCCATCAACGCGCTGGCAAACTTTTTGGCCAGAGATCAACCCAACCGCACCTACTACAAGGCCATTTTCTCCGCCGACTCGAACAGCCCACAGCCATACGAACTTCTTACACGCACCTTTGGCATGGCCATCTCAGTCCTCCCACTGGATTACGCTGGGCCTTCCTTCAGCCATCCCCAGCAACACAGGGCTGCACCGGAACTTCTCAGGGCGATTGACGCCAACCGGCCGTTGGTCATGCAGGCTCTGCTTTCCGCCGACATCCTGGCGTCGCTTGCGCCAGGTCCAGAGTCCGATGTTGCTCGTCTGTGGCTCAACAGTGGCAACGGTCTTGCTCAGGGCATCCATCACATGGTCCAGGTTCTCAGCGGGCATTTCGACCAGATGGCAGCAGGCCGTGCGTACAAGGACCAGGACTTCCCGTACATTGTGTCCCTGGGCTTCACAACTCTGAAGAAGTTGGCGGAGAAGGCGCACGATCCTAACGATGCTACGTCTCTACCTCTCGCCACTCTGCCCTCGTCTGGAAACGTCTTGAAGCTGATGCAGCTCAAGTCTGAAAGTTGGGCCAAGGAAGGCATCTTCAAGCACCTGGGGGCGTATTCGTCATTGGAGCGGTGGTGAACATATTGCGGTTTTAGGGTTCTTGGAAAACCACACTTAGAAGCGGTTGGAGCGGGCAAGACAGCGGGGCGCAAAGCGTGATGTATAAACGATGTACTTATTCAACTCGAACAGAAACTCCTAAGCGGTTTCCTCTCTCATCATTTTCAAGGTTGTTAAATAGGTCGGCAGAGGCATGGGTCTGCTGCTGAGATTTGGGTAATACCCCGCTGGAGGTGCAATACTATATCATACTCCAAATTTTCTTCCACATTCGACGGGTGATACAGTAAGATACAAGCTACTCATGCTGTTGTTGTACAATGGGGCCTTGGCAAGTGCCACGCCGTTGCCGCTCCAAGCGGCGAGCAGGCCCCTTCCCATCGCCCCGATGGTCATGATTTTGTTCATCCGCTGTGCGTATTTCAATCCTCCTCTCTCCAACTCATGCTGAAGCAGAGGTGGTAGAAGCATTGAGCTTCGGGGGCTGGCCAAAGGTATCGGCCAGGTACTTCTTCAGCTCCTCGACGCGGAAGCCCTGGATGGCAAGTCAGCCACGGTGCCTCGACCGGGTCATGCCGGGAACTCTGATCGACATACCTTGAACTGAATATGGCCTGTCACAGGTTGCAGGACAATCTCCTCTCTCGGAATGCCTGTTGCGTCGACGAGATCCTGGATAAAGGCCTGCTTGTCGCCATCGACCCTCTTGATGATGGTGAACTTGGACTGGCCGGCGGCCTTTGTGACGTTGTAAACGGGGTAGTTATTGGAAGAGGTAAGGCCGACGGCATAGCGGCGGGAGGCGGTGGGAGGGGTCGTGACGGGCGAGGCATTGCGGATAATTGTCGTCTCGGGTGCTGATGATGCAGGCGTTGTCGAGGAGAATCGGATGGCGGAGGGGACGACAGTCCTTGTGGTGAAGGGGACCGCAGGACGGACGAGCAGGGCTCGTGCGATGGCGAAGGACCTCATATCTGCGGTGTTGGGAGGGCTGGGAGGTAGTCGGAGTAGATGTGGCCGTCGTTATGTCCTGAGCTTTGGCGATAGCCTGCTTTGGCGGGACTCTACAGTGATCTGAAGTTTTGGATTGCGCCGGCAGAACCCCGGTTCCAGAGCGGTAGGGGAGCTTTCCAGCGGCAGGGGTGAAAGGTGGAGCAGCCGCTGAAGGGTGGGGACGGTAAACGGAGGTGAGACGACTGACCGGAAAAACCGCGGCACGAGACCCCCCACCAACCTGCCTTTGGAGAAAAATCGCCCAAAACTCATCCTGCCCCTCCACGAGGAGAAGCCCGCCCAGCAGGTTCGCAATTTCAACTCCGCCCACCGATCGCGCAGACCGCCGGGATCCCGTCCATCGATCACGACACGTCGCCGAACACCTCGAACCCCTCCCACCCCAAAACCCGACGACCATCCACCCACCGCCCAGCATGGAGGACATCGCCGCCGCTCTCGACAGCGAGAACATTCTGCCCAAGCTCGCCTCGCAGCTGAGCCGGCACCTGCTGTTCCCCCTGATCGAGTTCGAGGCCGGCAAGGCCGAGGAGAAGGGTGACGATGACAAGGCCAACCAGATCCTGGCCGGAAAGATCAAGCTGCTCGAGGACACCAACATGGCCGACTACGTTGCCGAGCTCTACAAGCAGGCCAACAACGTCGCCGAGGCGCCGGCAGAGTACACCAAGAAGAGGAACGATGTCATCGCCCAGCTGGAGAAGTACGAGCAGGACACGCTCAAGATCTCGGAGCTGCTGACGCGCGAGGACGTCGTCGGCCAGCTGAGGAGCGACAAGGTTGCCAACTTGGAGTTCCTGAAGAAGGACCACGAGGTGAGTCGACAAAGGAGGGGGCGCGTATACTCAGGTGGGGGCAAGGGAACTTTTGGCTGACGGATCTCTTTTCCCCCCGCCACTAGGTCACCATTGAGATGGTCAACTCGCTCTTCGACTTTGGCCAGTTCCAGTTCCGCTGCGGCAACTACGCCGCGGCCGCGGAGCTGCTCTACCAGTTCCGTGTCCTGTCCACCGACAACGACAAGGTCGCCCAGGCAACATGGGGCAAGCTCGGCTCCGAGATCCTGACTACCAGCTGGGATGCCGCCGTCGAGGAGATCGCCAAGGTCAAGGAGAGCATCGACACCAAGCTCTACAACAACCCTCGCGCCCAGCTCGACCACCGCACCATGCTGGTCCACTGGGCCCTGTTCCCCCTCTTCAACAGCGACGTCGCCCGCGAGCCCGTCCTCGACCTCTTCTTCACCGCCCCCTTCATCAACACCATCCAGACCTCGTGCCCTTGGATCCTGCGCTACCTCATCGCCGGCGTCATCACCGGCCGCTCCCGCAGCCGCAACTCGAGCCAGCACCAGAAGCAGATGAAGGATATCATCCGCTACGTCAGGCAAGAGTCGTACGAGTACAGCGACCCCATCACCGAGTTTGTGTCGGCCCTCTACATCTCGCACGACTTCAACGCCGCCCGCGAGGCCCTCAACCGCGCCGAGGAGGTCTGCCGCGACGACTTCTTCCTCGCCGGCAGCACCGAAGCCTTTGTCGACGCCGCCCGCCACCTCATCTGTGAGAGCTACTGCAAGATCTTCAGCCGCATGAACATCCGCGACCTCTCCAGCAAGCTCGGCCTCAACCCCGACGACGGCGAGAAGTGGATCGTTAACCTCATCCGCGACACCCGTCTCGACGCAAAGATCGACTCCCGCGAGGGCACCGTCATCATGAACCACCCCCCGAACAACGTCTACCAGCAGGTCATTGAGAAGACCAAGGGTGGCTTCTTTAGGACGCAGGTTCTCAATGCGGCCGTGTCAAAGTAGGACCAGACATTGCGCGCTTGAGAGGCGGGGCGTCGGACGTGAGGGACAGCTCCCCGCGGTCGTGATGGGGTAAGGGTGGGTGAGAAAGCCGGCACTGCTTCTATATACCCGGTGTCGGCCATCCCCCCTTGCCCGCGACGACAGAAGTAGAGGGCACGCCACGGCCACCATCAGCCGGACGGCCGCCGGGTTTTTTTTCCCTCCACACACGAGACGGAAAGGCAAAAGCCCGGAAAGTGACGGGCGAAAAGACCATGGGAGCCCCTTGCATCGAGAGACGGAGAGAAAGAGGCATGGCACGGCGTTTTTCGGATTATAATGCTCTTTCTACCCTTGGGGGAGGCCCAAAAGGCGGGGGCGGCCGGAACAGGTCGAGCCAAACTGGCGGAGGAGGCAAACGGAAAGGTTTTATGCCAGCCACACAGCAACGTGACGACGAGAGACGGGCTTCCGCCCTGGGGGCTGTAGACCTGTGCTTTGGCCGCGTGTAGAAATGGAATTGATGAATGACCGAAGCCAGCAGACGTGACGGGGTGTAGACATGCCATGTTCATGATATCATTACGTCTAACATATGCTTTTTCCGCTACAAGAATCATGCCCATGCCTGTCCTCATAATCCGTGGTACGTGCCTTCGGCGGCCGTCTCGTCTCGTCCAGTCAGGAAGACCTGGCCCTTGAGCAGCTCGACGGTACTATCGCGCAGCCACCACTCGTTCCCATCCTCCTCAGCACGCTCCTCACGTCCCGTGAGGGTCTCGGCGCTTTCGCCGAGTAAAGCTGGCGCGCTACTGCCCATGCGGTCCCTGACATCGGCCCATTCGAAGAGCAATTTGAGACCTTGCAGCCTCTCGCGTGAGCTGCCGTCTGCACTTCGTTCGAGCACCAGACGGGCGTCGACGGCCGACGCCGCGGTGCCGCTGCCATCGACTTCGGCGGACCGGTCCAGCACGAGTGCCCTCTCGGCGTGCGTGAGCTCGCCCAGGGCTGGAACATTGAAGACCCAATCCAGGGGGTCGCGCTGGCCGCCCTCGTGGGTTGCGTCAGCGAGGGCATCGCGTCCGAGTGCGCGGAGCGTCGCGGCAAAAGGCGCCTCCTGCGGCGGGCGTCTGCGGAGGAAGAGGCTGCGGTTCTTGGCCATGGCCTCGCCGAGGAGGGGATTGTTGTCCATGTCGAGCTCGACATCCCAGAAGGACGGCCCGGCGTTTGTGCGGAGGCTCTTGACGTCGCAGAGAGGAGGCAGAAGACAGGGCGTTGTTCGCACGAGCTCCTCCTCTTCGGGATCGTTCGTGTGGAAGGATGGATTCTTCATCTTGATGTGCACCGGAACCGAGATGGGTTGACCCGTCGCCACGTCCTTGGTCACGAGGCAGCGGGCGTCGGTTGCGAGGACCCAGAAGTGTCTGAAAGCCTGGAGGTGCGATCGGTTGTCCCCAACCTTACTGGGGAAGATCGGATAAAAGGCAACCAGCAGACTGGCGATTGCGAGGTTGCTGGTACCAAAGGTCGTGGTACCGCACCCTAAGAAAAGGGCACCGATGGCGAGGTGGGCAGCGAGATGCGATCCGTAAGGAGTGACTTCATCAACCCGGCCGTGGAGGGAACGCAGTCGTCGGAGCACCACCAGGTCACCTGTGCCAGCCATGACGATAGACACCGACAGTGCCAGGACATCCTGACACATGCGCGCGTTGGTCCTTGCCAGCTCCTCGTCGTAGACGGGCTTATCGAACGGCGGCGGCCTCCTCGTCGGAGGGATCTGCGCAATACGCATAAACTGGTCCAGGTAATGGATCAGTAGATCTCGCGCCCTGATGGAGCCGCTGCCAGCGAAGCGGAGTGCAAGAGACATGCAGAGCCCGGCGACAATGCTGAAGAACGGCAGGTCGGTACTCTGCAGAGTCATGGTGTTGTTCAACCTGTGTCGGAAGCGATAGGACTTGGGAAGGTTCCTAAACACCCAGTCATAGCTCGGCTCTATCTTACTCCAGAGTATCAGGTTTTTGGCGACAGTCCGTAGGAGGAGAATATCTGGGCGGACGTAGTCGAACTGCACGATCGACTCGGGCACATCGATCTTGCGCGCCACGATGTGGTCCTCGGACTTCATGAAGATCAGCGTCAAGGCCATGACCGCTCCTGCCGCAGAACGGTCGAGCACGTGGACCATTTCGACTTTCTTGGCTGTCGTCGCAATCGTTATCAGCTTTTCGGTCAGCCGCATGTCGTGAAGGCCCTTGAGGTCATTGCCCTTGCCCAGGTTAATGAAGCCGAGAGAGAATCCGGCGGCCAGACGGTAGCACTCGCTGCGTAACTGGTCGGGCTCATCGTCTTCATCGACGTGTTCGATTTCGGACATCATGATCTCGCTCATCCGTCTGTGCTGGCTCTCGCAGTAAAGCAGACCGATGCCCATGATGCCAGTTGTTTGGGTAAGAGGTGAAATGTTCAGTTCCGCAGCGCCTCGCGGTAACATTCTCGTGACATGGACGGACAGGAGACGCGTGATGAGAGAGTCCATGGTCCCAAGGTATGATGCAGCGAGACCCAGCAGCAGTCCGATGGACGTCATGGTGTGTTTGGGAGTGAGGTACTTGAACGCAACCCACTTGGCCACGTCCCGCAGGTGACCGTTGAGGCCCAGAGCAAGCAGGAAGCCTGCATGTCGGTTGCTCAACTCCTGCCCTGGCTTGTTGTAGAGGATCCATGATGTGTCAATACCCTTTGCCTGGGGAGAAATGGCCAGGCCAGCTGCGACGCCTTGGTGGAAGAAGCCCCAGCACACCTTTTCCTCGGTGTAGTTGGCCTTGTCGGCGCTGACAGTGACGTTGGTGGGGCGAACGATGCAGTTGAGGTTGAAGCCTCCGATGTGCAGCTTTTGCGTGAGCAGCGGGAACTTGAGGCTGAAGTAGAGGAGGGCCCTGCCTGCCGGGATCGCGAGGGTACCCCCGGCGACGACTGACACAAGTGCCTTTTGCTTCTCTAGATACTCGCTCTCAGTCCAACCGTGCTCTGGTAGCAGTTGGACTACGCGAGGACGATGGGTGGAGAGAAGATCTTGAGCCTCGTTTAGTCGCCGATCCTCCTTGAACAGTGCTCTGATGACGGCCTGGCGCTCACTGCCGTCACCATCCTCGGGTCCAAGGGAGTTGGTTTCATCCAGGGTGAGGCAGATGGTGTGGAAGTCCCAGGACGACTTATGCGTAGGGGTCTGTAGCATGTAAGTATTTGTTTTGTGCATGATCGGGGCTTGTCTACGCACCAGGATGGAGCCCGAGCCTGTCTGCGGGGTCTTGTTCGGCTTCAGGATCTGACTGATATCGGTGCGATTGACAAGCTCAAGGAGTGGTTCATTCCACGAGGCCGGAGGTCTGGACTGGCACTTGGAGATGGCATCGCGCAGAGGTGCGAGGATGGCTTCGGGAAGAGTGTCCAGGATTCGCGGGGTGATACAAGCGTTGTGCATGGCTTCAACAATGCCGATAGCATCGCTTTGGGAGCTCAGGCGCTCGAAGAACCTCTGGAACATCAGAGTTCTTGGTGTGATGAGGTCCCAGAGCGTGCTCGGTGTTTGGTCGTTTTGAGGTCCCAGGCTCTCGCTGTGGTGTTTTCCAGTGATAGTGAGAAACGAAGGTCGTTGCCCGGTCGTCAGACAGATCCTAATCCACTCAATCACCTCGAATGCTACCCCTGAGGGCTGCGGTGGCACATGGGCCAAGGCGACTATTTCCTGGTTAGGCGTGATGGGAGTGTCATTTGCATGGGAGGACTCACCGTCGTCATGACGAGGATCTATTTCCTCCTGGATCCCAAGCTCGTAGATGATGGCAAAGTCGTGCCACTTTAGCCAACGGGTGACCTGGGCCATGAAAAGCCGAAGCTGCGTACTACCCGGCGAGCCATGCTCGGGTACCATGACATTGAGCTTCTCCTCCTCGAGGATCAAATGCAGGGTGATGAACAAGTTCCAAAATACCTGAGCAGGGTACTCGGAATGTGGGACAAGGGAGGCCAGGAGGACCTTGGAGACCCCTGATGGATCGCTTCCTGGGTGTGCTGCGAGGTATGCTTGGGTGTGGCGTACATGCGTGGACAGAAAGCTCAGGTTGCCTGGATGGGACGATGTGTCCGGGGGCTCGTCGTCGTCGTCAATGGTCCAGTCCCAGCCCATGCTTTGCTGCCAAGTAGCGGTGGCAAGGCCGTTTGGACCTTCATTCAACTGCAGCTTCTGCCAGTCCTGCACGTCTCGGATCGACCCGAAAGAAGCTGAAGGAGCTCGTCTTGAAGACCGCGTGGAACGCTTCGAAGGCGACGACAGCTTTCCTGGGCCGCTGCTCATCAATAGAGACATGAAGTGGACGACCAGGGCTGACCACTCCGGGTCTGGCAGAGTAGGATCTTGCTCCTTGAGCCAATGCAGGGCATGCCACCAGCCCGGAAGCATTCTCTTAGAATGCGACGAGCTGAGGACGCTGCGGGTGGATTTGAGGATTCTCCTGACCAAGGCGTTGCGGGGCTGCAATTGGATCTGAATCTGATGATGTCTGTCGTCACCATCGACCATATCGACCACGCCGCCGCTTCTGGAGTACTGAAGACTCTTGATGCTGCTGCTTGCCACCTCTGGGCCCTCTGAGCGGCGCTGGCGTACGTCACGGTCGACGAGGCGGCCAGCATAGTGCAGGCTACGCTCGTTCTCCAGGTGCATCCGGGGAAGGCTGATGGGTGTCTTGTCGAGCCACGGGGCTTGGAGGCTGAGCTCCCTGAGGCCGTCAGTGCCTTCGGACAGGATCAAGATGGCTGACAGGTCGCCATCGGTAATCTTGCACGAGTCAATGACTGGATGGGCGCGACGCAGCTGCCCGAATGTGAATTGAAGGTCCCCCTTGTCGGCAGAAGGCATGCCGCCTGTACTGGGAGGTGCCAGGAACTGCTTGCCCCGGTGTATGTCGATGATCTGAAACTGACATCTCTGCTCAGCAATGTCTTGGATGCCAAGAATCAGCTCGGCCTTCTGGGCATCCAAATGCGCAAATGGCGGTGCCGCAAGAATGAAGACCTTGCTTTGCAACCGTTCGGGAGGTTTGGCCGCAGAGTAGTGGACGTTGGAGCTGATCAGGTCCAAGCTGTGTATCTTCGTGAGCATGACCTCCTGGGCCAGTCCGTCGTAGCTGTGGTCATTGAGGCCCATACTATGGAAGCCTTCGAAATCGCCGCCTGCGCGAAGTTCATCCAGAACATTGTCGATTGGGGCCTCGAGGAGGCTGCCGAGACTTGGGTGGATGGTGTTGTTGTAGTTGAAAGATCCATATCCTCCACTGAGGCGCCCCATCTGGCTGCCATGGGATTCAAGCCGGCGCGATGGGCCGAGGTTGGAAGTCAGGGGTTGCTCTGTGAAGACGGCCCGCTCTTGGGATGCCGACAGGTCGGCCCTCGCCAGCATGCTGCTGACACGCCGCGACTGCCTTCTTCCGGCGCCAGCATCTCTCTCGGGATCGAGAGAGCTGACGAGATCGAGCGGCTTCTCAGTTTTTTCAGCCTTTTCGCTCTTCTCGAGCCTCTCGCTCTTCCTGGTTCGCTTGCCGGGCAGAGGTGCCCCGAAGCTTTCACGGAAGCTGGCCTGGATTGGAGTCGTGGCACCGCTGGCATATTGAGGCTGCATAGAGCTTCTCCGGCGGTCAGGCTTGTTCTCTGACTTGGGTTTCTTGGTGATGAACTGATCGCCATTGTCGATGTAGGTCAGTCGCCAGATTCCATACTTGCTCGTCTCCCTGTTGACGGTCACCAACAGTGTCAAGGAGGTTTCCTCGGGAGTCTGGAGGGACGTGGGAAGCTTGACCGTCTCAATATGCAGGACCTCTTCAGCAGGGTCAAGGAAACAAGGCGTCTTGGAGAGCTCCCGCCGCGCCCTCTTCTTTGGAGCAGCATCTGGTCGGGTAACGACCAAGCCCACCTCCTGCAGAGGATCAACCAGAGACACCAACCGTGGCCAATTGGAGTCGGGTTGTTCGAGGGGATGATCCCACATGTGTTCCAATGTAGAGCTGAGGCGCATCGGGAGGGCCTTTGGATTCCCAAGGCCTTCTATGGAAAAGGCAGACTGTGCAGACTCTCGGAGGGAGGGAGCCGTGATTTGCGAGGACACGAAAGAGTTTGGAGGGACTTTCGGGAATCGTAGGGACACAGGGGCGGTACTCTCGGTGCGCTGCTTCCTCTGTATGATGACGCCGCGGGGCCCAGCGCAGGCCGACTCGACCTCGAAGGGTATGTGGAGGACATGGCTGGCTCCGGCCAGGAAATGTATATGCGCTTGGGTCTTGAGAAAGACTACGAGGGCCTTGGCCAGCTTCGGATTTGCCGGCTCGTCCTTCCTCTTCTTCTTTTCGGTGCTGGGGTGTCGGGAGTCGAGGTGTGTCGGAAAGTAGGCGAACAAGGCCTGCGCGATGTCCTCCTTTTCCATGTTGAACTTGAAAGACTTGCGGAAGACACCTCCCCGACTCCACATCACACACCTTCCGACCACCAGGAGCTCATCCTCAACCTCGAGGCCATCCTCAAGTTCGTCAGAGGTGATGTCCCATGTGTAGGAGGGTATACGCGCGCTGCGAGGCAGGGTTTGCTCATCGATTGCAAGCTGCAGGGCTGTCGGCTGGTGCAGTCCGAGAGACCTCACCGAAGCCATCGGGCAGCTGCTCCATAAGCGTGCCCTGTGGAAGGCGAGGGGGGTCGATCAGAGGAGGTCGGGCAAGATGTTTGGCTCGGATGGCTGGCTCATGCGGAGGGAGTGCGAGGCGAAGGCTGGCGGTCGAGATCGCGGGTAGAAGGCGACAGAGCTGGTGATATGTCGCTTCTGGAAAGTGGCGGGTAGTCGTCAATTTTCGGTGGGCAATGGTACGGCGCGTGGACATGGACGCGACTGGATCAAAGCTCCGTCAACATTGAACCGTCGTGAAGGTGAAGGACTTGGAGCTGGAATCTCGCCCTATTGGCGGGGTAGTGTGGTGGGGCTACAGCGCTAAAGACAGAGTGCGACCGGGGGCAGCTCAGGTACCATCGGGTACCAGCACAGCCGCCAGACTGGCCCAACAGGGAGGTCGGGTGAGGCTTTGCGAGGCGCGTGCTGTGCTGCTGAAGTGCAGAAGCCGCGGCCCAAAGACGTGACGTCAAACGACATTACCGCCACGAACTGCCTACCACCACCAACCAGTCCCTGCTCGGAGCTTCGACAGCTTCAAGAGCTCCCCCTCGAGCTCCAGTCTACATTCTGCAGCACCAGGTCCACCGACATTTGCCTCTTCAGCACCGCGATGCCCCTGCTGTTGCGACCTGGCTGCTCGACACGATGACGGATCCTCCGACAGCTCGCGACAGCTCGCCTGTTGCCTCCGCCGACGCGACCCGCGACGACTCAATTGGCGCGTCGCCACCAGGTGTAGCTTCAGGCAAGCGGAAAGAATCAGAGCAGGGCTCTACGACGGAGGAAATACCGGGGAAGTCGACATCGGCCGAGCCTACGCCTACAAAGCCGACCGCCGCCGAGGACAACGAGAGCGAGGACGATGACGACGAGGAGGACGATGAAGATGAAGAGGAGGAAGACGATGACGAGGAAGAGGAGGAGGACGACGAAGATGACGAGCCTAGGCTCAAGTATGCGCGGCTAACACCGCATCTTGGGCCCGTATACCGAAACGGCGATGCAACGAGTGCCTTCCTTGTGGCTGGCGACAAGATGGTGGGTTGCGCCCCTGCTTGTTGATTATGTGCACAGCTGACCAGAGCGCCCAGATCATCGGAACACATAACGGCAATATTGTGAGTCTCGCTTGCCTCGCAGTCCGGTTCTTCAACTAACAATACGCTTAATAGCATGTAATCCAACTGCCCATGTTCCAGACATTGCGCGTGTACCACGCCCATTCCGCCTCGGTCACCGGCATCTCCATCTCCCCGAACCCTCCGCCGCTTCCAACTACATCCCTAAAACCGGAGGCCGTCCAGCGCGTGGCTTCTCAAGCAGCGGCAGCGTCTCTTCGCCCTGGCTCGCGACACTCGGAGGCGGCTTCACCTGCAGCAGCCTCTCGTCGTTCGAGAGAGCCGTCAGCGGTGCCGAACATCCCATCCAACAACATACACATTGCCACGTCATCACTGGACGGCAATGTCTGTATTCAAAGCCTGATCGACCTGAAAGACGTGCAGCTCCGTAATTTTGCGCGGCCCGTCCAAGCTGTCGCGCTGTCCCCAGACTTCAAGAATGACCGCACATACCTTTCCGGAGGCCTTGCTGGGCAGCTGATCCTGACGGTGGGCGGTCAGCCTGGCCGAAGTACCTCTACCACCGTGGGCACAGCTGCTGCTGCCGCCGCCGGGTGGCTGGGCAGTATGGGCCTGGGATCCAGCACCGGCAAGGACACCGTCTTGCACTCGGGAGAAGGCACCATTAGCAACATCAAATGGTCGCTGTCTGGCAAGTACGTGGTTTGGATCAACGAGCACGGTGTCAAGATCATGCGGTCAAAACTCCATCTGGAGAACCCGGATACCGACGACGCCTGGAAACGCATCGGTCACATCGATCGGCCCCAGACGGACGAGTGGGATACCATGGCTGGCGTCTGGAAGGGTCGCGCCGAATGGATCGACGAGCAGGCCGTCGATACGGACGAAAATGTGTCAGACGAGCTCTCAACAACACCGGCCTCTCTGCGACTCAGACAGCAATCCGGGCCGGGTACAAAGAGTATCGAACGGCTCATCGTTGGCTGGGGCGGGACGATCTGGATCATCAACGTCCACCCCGGCGGCATGGGCACGGGCAAGAATGCGGGAGAGAAGAGTCTGGGTCATGCAGAGATTGCGAAGCAGTAAGTGAGCCCTAATACACGGCGATGACTGAGCTAACCACGTCATAGCCTCCGCATGGACTGCATCATCTCGGGCATCTCTCTGTACACGCAGAACCTCTTGCTTGTGCTAGCGTATCCCCTGGCCGACGAGGACGAAAATGAGGAAGATGGTGCGAAGAAAGGCCACAAGACCAAGCCGTCATCTGCATCAACAAGCAGCGAGCCATCAGGAGGTATTCGAAGACGCCAGAATCACCTTCCGCCAGAGCTCAGATTGATCGACCTGGTTTCCCAATCGGAAGTGGACAAGGATGATGGCTTGATTGTGAGCCGATATGAGAGACTCTCCTCTGGAGACTATCATCTGGGAGTTCTGCCCGCCCACAACGCGGCATCCGCCGTTGCATCTTCCAAAGGCGCACTCGAGTCTCTCGCAGGTCTGGGGGCCGATGTGTGGAACGCTGCCATCAACCCCCGGGCCCTATTCAGTTCTGGTGCAAGCATCAGGTCTGGAAACAGCGGCGATGGTGCCTCAAGCGTCAGAGTGCCCAGCACGGCAGGCAGCGTCAGACCCGGCGGTGCTCGAACCGGGTCTGTACATCCCAGTCTTCTGACCCCGGGATCCAAGATCTTCATCCACAGCCCCTACGACTGCATTTTGGCGACGAAGCGGGACCTCGGAGACCACCTCACCTGGCTACTGGAACGTAAAGACTACCAGAAGGCCTGGGAGCTGCTCGATGACCACCCCGAGATTATGGTCACGCCGCCGGAGAGACTTGGCGAGTTGGTGCCGCCAACGCCCGATAAGAAGGGAAGTGGCGATGACTTCTTCGTCGACGATGCATCGTCAGTCCTCGAGTCTACCGGCTACGGCCGTCACCCCAACTCTGCCGCCCAGAAGGAGAAGCGGCGCATCGGAGAGCTTTGGATCCGGGAGCTCATCGAAGAAGGCGACTGGCACTTGGCCGGCCAGGTTTGCGGCAGGGTCCTCGGCACCTCCGATCGGTGGGAGAAATGGGTCTGGACGTTTGCTGGCGCGAATCAGTTTGGGGCCATCGCCGACGAAATGCCCTCCCAGCCCATGCAGCCCCCGCTGTCGAGGGCCATATACGAGGTGGTTCTCAACCACTACATCCAAGCAGACAAGCTCCGCTTCAAGGAGCTCCTGGAACGATGGACCACTGAGCTCTTTGACATCAACATTGTGACGACGGCCCTCGAGAACCAGCTGAAGTACCGTGACGTCCGGGAAGACAGCATCGAGGAAGGGCAGAAGGGCCGTGACTGGCACATCGTCATGGAGTCGCTGGCGAAACTGCAAGAGGCGAACGGGCGGTTTAGGGAATCGCTCAAGTGCTACATCAAGTTGCAGGATGCCGATTCGGCTTTCCGCCTCATCCGGGAGAACCATCTCGCAGACGCGGTTGCGGATGACATTCCTAGCTTCATCGGCCTCCGCGTTCCCGCTCACCGACTTGCCAGCATGTCTGAGAGCGACATTGAAGAAGCAACTGCCGAGGCCATTACCTTGCTGGTGGACGAAGCCCAGCATGGATTGGTCAAGCCGTCATCGGTTGTCTCGCAGCTCGAGGAGAAGGATCTGAATCTTTATCTCTTCTTCTACCTTCGAGGCCTCTACAAGGGCGAAGGCATTGAAGAGCACGCGGGGGAGAACCGAGAGCGGCTTCGAATGGACAGTCAATATCTCGTCGACGACTTTGCCGATCTCGCCGTCCACCTATTTGCCAAGTACGACAGGCCACTTCTCATGGACTTTTTGAAGTCCTCAACGGCATATGCTTTTGAAAAGGTAAGTTCAGCACGAGCAAGCACAAGAAGACCTCACTGACAGACGTCCTAGGCGACCCAAGAGTGCGAGCGGTATAGGTATGACGATGAGCTGATCTACCTGTATTCGAAGACAGGCCAGATGAAGCGAGCGCTCTTCTTGATCATCGACAGACTTCAAGATGTGAAGAAGGCCATCGAATATGCCAAAGAGCAGGACGACCCGGATCTGTGGGAGGACTTGTTGGAGTATAGTATGGACAAGCCCGGCTTCATCCGAGGCCTTCTCGAACAGGTCGGCACCGCCATCAACCCGATCACCCTGGTTCGAAGGATCCCCGAGGGTCTGGAGATTGAAGGTCTCCGCGACGGCCTGAAGCACATCATGAAGGAGCATGAGATTCAGTACAGCATCAGCTCAGGTGTCGCCCGCGTTCTCCGCAGCGAGGTGGCAGCTGCGCAGAACGAACTGCGCCTTGGCCAGCGCAAGGCGATCAAGTTCGAGGTCGTGGTGCAGTCAGCAGCGCACGTGGATGTGGAGGTCAAGGACGTTCCGCACCCACCTGTCAAGGCAGACGAGGTCGAGGACGAACTGAACCAAGCGGGGGGAGATGTCCAGGCGAGGAAGACGTCTGGCCCGATACCACCTGGACACTGCGCCGAGTGCCGTGAGGCATTCACCGAGTACGAGACGGAGACACTGACGGGCTTCGCGTGCGGACACATATTCCACCTCTCCCATCTTCTCGAAAGGCTACATCCGGGGAGGAAGCATGCGGAGGACCTGGGGGCCGCGGCGGCGAACAGGCCGGGCCACGGGTGGAGAGTCGGGCCCAAGGTCGACCACGCGAGGTACCTGAAGCACCAGGTCGGGGCGGGCTGTCCCGTCTGCGTGGGCATGGCGAACGGCGTTGCGTAGGAGGTTTTCTTCTTTTATTTCTGGGGAGGCGCACATTTGTAACTACCACCTATCCGTTTCTTGCATCCCTGAGAGCAGCGGGCTCCGGAATTGAGCGTTTCGCAGACAGACTAGAGGCGTTGAGAATAGTTTATTAACATGTAGCCCTTCATTTTGGATCGGGGAGTGTTCTGAGGCTCGTTATGAAGGGAAGTACAGGATGTTGGCTTAGACATAAGGGGAGAGGGGAGAGGCAAAAAGGAAACTCTCCCCGACCGGAGTCGAGCCGGTGACCTTCAGGTGAAATGTACGATTACAGCCCGACGTGATAGCCAACTACACCACAGGGAGGATTATTAATCACTCGCTAAGGAGGACAGGTGAAATGTCTGGAGGAGAATGATTTGGTGGACTGGCTGAGTTAATGAGCTGTGGGTGGAAGTGGGTGTTTGTGGAAGGGCGCTGTGGTGAGGTTGTCGCGTGTTGGAGGACATCGGGGGACGGAGACTTCAGCCATGCTACACCCGGAGAAGTCTCAACTCAATATCAACGAAAGAATTGTCTCCACAGTCAAGTGATATCCGGCCGGTAAGATCATGTTAAAATCCGAAGTTTGCGTGTGGTAGAGATGTATTGCGGTCAACCCTCAGTCGATCCAGTCTTCCCTATCTCCCGGCCGCTTAGAGAGAACACTATGTGTAAGCGCCGGCCACCCGCTAGTGGGTCCTTCGAACCCAACAGTGAGAGCAAAGTGTCCTTGAGTGTACGAGGCAGTCCCGTGCTCTTTTTGAGTTGAACAAAGTGTAGTCGTGTCTTGCGCCGTGAGAAGAGCCTTTGCTAAACGATCATAATGCCATTTTCAAATTCCCACGTCATCCTACCTCCCTGTGGTGTAGTTGGCTATCACGTCGGGCTGTAATTGTTACATTTCACCTGAAGGTCACCGGCTCGACTCCGGTCGGGGAGAATTCGCTTTTGCTTTTTGTGGCACGATACTCTGTTTGCCCTTGCAAGATGAGGTCCTGGGTGTGTCTGCCAACATGGCGCCCAGCCTGTCTCTTTTGCCCCTTTCTCAAGCTGTCTGTCTGTGCTGGGCAAGTCGGATGCTGGACGTCAGTGCGCTCAGGAGTTGAAGAGACCGGAAGCATGCCTCCAAGCAGTCCACAGAGGTTGATCAGTCGCGTGTTGCTTGTCGATGCTGCATATCTGCTCCATCTTTCTCATCTGTATGTCTACTTCGAGACAGCCTTATGTCTTTTCCCTTCCGTTGCCGAAGCCTGTGAAGCAATTATTTCGAATAGTAACCCGGACCAGGCGGGCGGGCGTTGTGCACGGACAGGCGTCATACCCCAGCTCGGCCCCTTGTCAGTGACCTTCGCGCCAAGCCGAGCCCCCCGCCGTCGTCGTGCTCAATCCAACGACACACCTCCAAGCAATCGTCACAAGCAATTGGAAAATGGACACTGCATTGCCCGTATGAACTCGGCGACCTTTCGCAGAGGCAAACGATATGGAGTATTGGGCAGTCAACCAGACCTAGGGTCCGCCGAGGCTGAGCTGTACGTCCTGACCCGTCCCCTGATTGAAGCGTGCCCCGAGTCCTGGCTAATCGCTGCCTGTATCCAGCTGGGAAACGAACCAGAAGACGTCGCCGTTGCTCTGCCTCCCGCCCGAGATTCGCAACCGGATATACGAACTCGTCCTCGCCAACCACCGGATCCATGTCCTCCACACCCCGCTGCCGAAGAAGACCGGTGTCGCGCCCGGAGAAACGCCTCGCGGTGGTTTCCACTGCATCATCCTACATCGGCGCGCGAATCCGTTCGGCCCAGACAAGCTCAAGGCACGCCATGTCCTCGCAAGGGGTCTGACGCTTCTGTCGCCTGTGTGTCGACAGCTCTATCACGAGACGGCGCTGATCCCATACGCGACGGGGACGTGGAGCTTTGCTTCGCCGGGGTTGATGGAGAGATACCTGCTGCTGGAGCGGCGACTACCTGTGCTGCAGCGCCGGGCGGTACGGAGGCTCGTGGTCCGTGGCATTCAGGGGAACGGCACCCTGAGCAGGAGGATGAGGCTGTATCTGGGGGGGCTGGAGGTGGTGTGGTTCTGGGAGCCCAGGAACGGATGGGTCGAAGAGAGGGTGTGGAAGGAGATTGACGTGGAGGATGGGATCAAGACGAACTGAGGGCTTGGAGGCGCCGCTCCCCGTCTTGTTGACCGATCTCGGCAATGGACTCAATGGAAGGATTACAGAACAGTCACATCGTAGAACAAGCCCTCCCTCGGCATCCTTTCCCCTTTTCCTGTGTCTATCGTGAGTTCTGCTCCGCTTGGACCCATTGTTTTGGGCCTTTCGCAGCGCCTTGGGTCAATCGCGTTCCCACCCATGCCAGGCGCCCGTGCCGCCAGCTCCTGTCCCAGCTATCTTGATACTGCAGAAAGATGAGGAGATATGACTTCCTATTTCCCCATCGGCCAGTCCGACAATCGACACCGAGTTGAAATGGAAAGGAGACGTCGTTCGATGCTTTCCCATGGAAACTGGCGCACTGGTCGCGCCAGGCTGTTCGTCGCCCACCCTGATAGGCAGCATCCAAGATCGCCATAGAATACTGGCCCTACTTTGGGCTCGAAGATGTCGCAAAGGGCGTTCATTGCGAAGCTAAAGCCTTCCCTCCGATCGAGGCCCCTTAGTATGATGTTTCAGGTTCCATTCAAGTCTCAGTACAAGCATCCCTCGGAGCATTCACGTCCGCTTCACGTCCAGACGGATCTCGATGTCTGTTTAGCCCTCCAAACAGCGCTCGACCCGTCTCATAACGCAGCCTTCTTCGTTCAGATCATGAGCAGCATCTGCTGTTGAGCATCTAGATTGATTTGACAGACGGACCGCGCAAGATCTCCTCGTAGATGACGAGCGTTTTCCAACCGTCACGAGCAACTTGCCGCAAGATCCAGTGACTGTGAGCAGCCCGCGATGCCTGATGCCCTCCTCGTCGCCGTCGTTCTGCTCAGTAGCCAGGCGGACTTCTCTTTATCCTCCACCCAAATTAAACGGGGTCACCACCGAGCGGAACGTTCTGCTTGGAGCTGTTCTCATCTCCGTCACGTCGAGCACCCGGCCACGTCGGCCTCCCATCACGTTGAGCTTCCCGCCACGCCAGGCCTCCCGTCACGTCAAGCTGGGCGTCAAGTTCACCGCGGACATCACAAGGAAGCAAACAAATTGAGGGGAAACGATGTGTTTTTGGCAAGTCAATCTAACTAGCCACGAGAGGGCAAAACAGTTTTCCCAACTCTAGCCCGTTCCCAACTATGCTTCTGAAGAGCACCTCCGTCCATCCATGCGATCACCTTGCGTTGCAGTTGCCACAAAGCCAGATGAGAAGACAAACTTAGGCAAGAAGAACAGCGAAGCCGAAGGCGACGATACCAAGCTCCATGCAGAGCTGCTTCATGCAGGAAGCAGAGGTGACGGGAGCAGTGGGCTCCTCGGGGGTCTCCTCGGAGGCGGTGGTCGACTCGATGACCTCGGAGGTGGTGGCGACCTCAGAGGGAGAGGGAGTGGTGGCGACCGAAGTGTCCTCGGTGGTCATGACCTCGGCGGTGGTGGAGGGCTGAACGGTCACAACCTGGCACTCGTGGGTGAAGATGGTGATGGGCTTGCACGAAGTGGCCAGGAGCTCTGGATGGCAAGTCAGAAAAGGAAGCAGTCAGCAGAGGGAAATGATGTGAACTCACGGCCGACCTCGATCGAGGCGAGGTTGGGGACGCCGGTGACAGCAACAGCATCGGCAGGGCCTGAGAGCGGATGTCAGAAAAGGGCAAGCCAGAGCCAGAGCCGGAAGGCACTCACCATGGCCATCGTGGGCCAGGACAGCCTTGGCGGCACCGGAGAGAATAACCATCTTGCTGAAAGCGTTCATCTTGAGGAAGTTGAGGTTGGTAATGTTGTTTGGGGAAGAAGACAAGAAGAGAGAGGTGTGTAGAGAAGGCAGTTGGGTTGCTTGCTTGAGGTTGTTGTTGTGATGAGGAGAAGAAGAGAGGGAAAAGGGAAGAGAGAGGGAGGAGGGGAAGGGGTATTTATAGGATTGGGAGTGAGGCCATCGCTGCCTGGCTGATTCGTGCAAGCCGCGTGGGGCCTGCAGAATTCGCACTGCCTGCTGCACCAAAACTTGGCGTGGGTACGCAGTGCGGACAGTGCGAGAGCCATTTTCGTGATTCGCCGGCCTTGGAGTCGTGGGGTTTGGCAGGTGTTTTGGGGCTGCTTGCACCAAACAGAACACTACAGGCATCTCTTCGACTTGTTCTCCATCTACTCAAGTGGTTTTTAGAGGGAAAAGAGGTCTTCTTTGCAGTTTTGCCCTGCTGCATGAAAAGGGGTCAGGGGTCAACGTGATTATCATGAGTTTGGTGTTCTGGTGGGTGAAAATGGCGGCGGCTCAACCACCTCCTAGCTGTTCGAAAAATGGAATTTCTTGTTTTTTGACTCCATTTTACTACTGATTGATTGTTTTTATTCTGTTCTTTGCTTATGGGGGCTTCGTTTTGCAGGTCAAAGGGGGCGAGCTGCAGGCCAAGCAGGGAGCTGTGGAGGCCACTGCTGGCTTCCAGTCCCCAACGAAATGGTGTTTTCCATCAAGGTTCGTCAAATCTCTCCGAATGTCTGAGTTTCTACCATCAGAAGGCATCACAAGCAGAACGATTCGTTTCAATAGCCCGCTGACTGACGACATCCGTACAGACTCTCCAAGAAGATGCTCCGACACCCACGAACGAAAATAATCGACTTCAGACTCGCCTGTTAGAAAGACACTCCCGAAACCATCTTGAGATAACGCATTGCTCGCTAGCTACGAGATGGACGCAAGTGAAGACCGTGACTTTTCATTACTTCGTGGACGACACTGACAACCCATAGGTATCCGACAGGTCATGATCCTTTTCCTAAGTCATCAACGCTGAATCCGAATCCAACAAGTCATCGAAGCACGCGAAATACCAGGCCTCGAGGCGTCGCGAATCTTTGGTTCAACCATCATACAAGAATACCCCAAGCTCTCAAAGCAAGACCGCAAGGACGGCCATGACCGCTCCATAAACGCCAGCACACACCACAACGTCTGTCGCGCCGCCACTGGCCCCGGGACCATTCAGATGGCGCAAGGCCCCAGTCTGGAGAAGAGCCACCCCCGTGACGACGGTCATCAAGAAGACGACGGCGAGACGACCGACAAACGCTGGAATAAGCACAAAAGCCATAATGGGGAGGAAGAAGGACGCGGCCAGTCCGCCTGCCAGCAGCGGAAGGGCACCGAGAGGCTTGACCTCGTCTCGCTTTCGTGGGACAGGTCCACGACCTCTCTGGCGCTGGCCGACGCGGCTGCCGGCTTCTGAGACGGGACTTGTCGGTGTTGGGGGGAAGGTGATGGCCCTGCGCGGCATGGGCGTCGGGAGATTCTCGCTGTTGAAGTCGTTGGCAGGGCATGCGCGAGAGAGCGAGACGAGGTCCTCTTCGGCGTCGAGGAAATGGGTCTCTGTCTGAACGATGGGGCCGTGAGTGATGAGATAGTCCCGATATGCGTCAACATCTGCCGGGTCGGGAGACTGGAGAGACTGCGTTTCCCCAAAGGAGGAGAGGAGTTGGTCTGGATACATGGTCAGCAAGGACATCTGCTTGGGTTTGATTGAGAAAGATACGCACTATACTTCTCCATCTTGAATCCGATCATGTTGAAGACCTCTGTTTTGCGGAAGTACAACTCCCCAGCAGGGCCACCACCCATGGCCTCTTTGCGGCGTGAGGCTGGGTGGAAGCCTCCAGGAGCATGCCGATTCTGACTATCGGCAGCATCAAGCCTACGAAGCTCCTCCTCTAGCTCCATCAGCTCATCCTGAAGATGTAGCAGCAGGCGATGGTTCAGGATCTCGAAGCGACGATACATGGGCTGGATGGCCGGCGAGCCACTCTCGTTGACGCTGAGCCATGAGGCCAGCTGCTCGTAGCCTGTTCGAGGGGGCAGGTTGTCTGGCCGGGGGTGCTGGAAGTGTTCATGAAAGCCTGGGGATGGCTGCTGTGCGAGGTGAGGCGGTGCCGACAGCTGTTGCTGGTGAGGGCCGGGTCCGTTGGGAAAGGGGTGCTCGATGAACTGGAAGGGGTCTATAGAGTGCTGGGGCGCGTGGGCAGGGCCTGAATAGGGGTGCTGGTCGCGGTAGGCATATCGTGACTCGGGCGAGTCGGCGGGCTCACTGCGATCCGGGCTGCTGAGGCTACCGTCGGTGGCATGGCCGAGGGTCGAAAAGGGGGTGCTACCAAGGCTACTGCTCCCGGCTGAGGAGACGCTCCTGGTGGTCGAGTGCCTGTGGCCAGGAGCATTGGCCAGCGTCCATCCCCGAGTCTGCTGATGGTGCTGCTGTTGCTGCTCGAGGAAGTGCGGCGGCGGGACTTGGTGTCTGCCAACGTCGGAATAAGCCGGCTCGTGCCATGGGGCTTGGAGGGGCCGCGGCGTGGTCTCTCCATGATGGTGTTCCGGGATGGTGTCGGTATGCGGCCTGTCGCCATTCCTGTGTCTCTCACCGCCTCGCCGCCCTGCATGTGCGCGCCGGGTCACGGTCGAGCCACTCCCGCTGGAGCCGGCGGATCTGCTAGTCAAGCCGCTGATGTCGGACACGACGGAGGGAGAGGGGGCTCTGATAACGTCGCCGTAGTCGGTTCTTAGCTCGCGGGGGACCCTGTGATCTGGGATTGAGGGTTCGTCGTGGGGGTCTTCGATGAGAGGTGGGGAGAGGACCATGGCGGTTGAGTCTGTCTCAACGTGTGTCTCGTCGGGGGCCTCATCGTTTGAGGTGTCGTCATTTGTTGTGAGGGGCTCATGTGTAGGTGCTTCGTGAGCTTTGGATAGGGGGAAGTCTTCCTTTGTCGCAGTTGACGGAGGTGTGTGGTGGTCTTGTTCTAAATCCAGGGGTTCGCCAACGACCGACTCCACGGATGGCGCCTGGTATGAGGGAGGCATCGTGAAGCAAACGAATCGGACAGAGTCTTGGGGATGGCGTCTACGTTGGATGAAAGCTACCGGATAATGCCGAGAGGTCTTTAAAAAGACAGACGGTCTGGACACCCTCGGAGGGCTGGCTGGCGATGGGCGCGACGGGCGATACCGAATATCACCGTCGACGTACGTGGTCGGGCAGAGTCTATGAGAGCGTTGGGCGCCAGCAAGTGATACAATACACGGGACGTGGCAGGATGGCTCAGCGAGTCGGGAGGGTCGACGACATGAAGGCGACGAGAAACAGCCCCGAGGTGGTACACGGCTGGGCGAGGGCGAGGGCTCCTCGGGAGGAAAAAGGAAAGAAGATAAGGCGCGGCCACGAGCCAGACGGAATCAGATCAAGCGAGCACGGCCATGGCTCGAGAGCCTTCGCGGGTGGCAGTGTAATTTCTGAAGTGGTGTGATGGAAGCGCGGCGTGTCTACAAACAGCAGATGCAGGGAAATGAAGGCATCAGGCTCCGCGAAGACCGGCGGGAGGGGGGCGACATGGTTTAAGAGGACAGCACGGCACGGGGGATAGCAGAATAAATGCAGGATACCGAGGTGGTGGTGTACTGTAGTGTAGGTCAACGGCGCGGAGCGGGCGGACGGGTGCATGACGAGGTGGGAGGGCGGGTTTCAGATGACGGGAGCCAGCAACAAGAAGTGAGCAGCAAGGAGCTTTCGTTGGAGCTTGGAGCGAGCAGCAAGCTCGTGATGGAGGGGCGCTGCTGTGCTGCGTGTCAATGGGTACGTGGTGTAACTACCGGGAGCTGCCCTGGAGCGGACTGAAGAGGAGGGTGTGATGAGGTGGACGAGGTGGAGGTGGGCTGGTGGCATGTCGAGCATAGAGCACATGCACCCGATGCCCGGTTGGGGCTGGAGATCGTCATGTTGGTGGGCAGGCAAAAGACATGGGCAGCTGACAACCCAGATTCTGTGCCGGCCGGGATAGAAAGGTTACAGGGCACAGGGGGCGAGGTTTTAGGGCGAGAATCAAGGATCAGGGGCATGTGCACGGGGGAAGAGGTGCTGAACGGTCCGAGGTTTAGGCGCCGACCGTCCCGAGTCGTCGGGTCACGGTCTCTGTCGGGGACTGCTTAGCTAATGCTAAAGCTCGAAGTGGACTTGAAGCTCTCGAGCTTTATCGTGACTTTGCCAATTGACGAAATCACCAACCGACCGATCCTGGACTGCTGTCCCATACACAGCGTCGCTCTGCCAGCTCAACTGAGAGCTGATTCCCCCCTCTACCGAAACGGCCACGACAGATCTGACGCGGGCTGCAGCCGGCCGCACACCATGACCGCATGCCGACGACCTTTCCACACATAGCAACCACCTGAACCTATCACCGCCCGACCTCGCCAGCTGTCGCGAACCCAATTGGAAGCTGTCCCGCGCGACAAATCCTGATCCGAGATCACCTCGACCGGGCCTGTATACCGTATTGTCCGTGACATATACCTGCGCCGAGCACCGAGACCAACAGCCCCCACCCGCTGCCAGACCACCACGTCTTTTCGTCCTTATGAAGCCGATTTCCACGGCGGAGCTTGGCCGCTACCTCCTCCATGGCCAGCTTTGTCGAAAAGGCTGCGTCGCCTCCCGAAGACCGCTTGCTACGCTTCAAAACACCTCACCTAGGCTGCGACAGCCGTTGCGCCATGGCCTCGTCCGGTCACTACAAACTGCTTGCGCAGCAACACCACCTCCTCCGACACCCCTCCGCAAGAAGCTTAAGGATGAAGCGAAGAAGATGAAGAAAGAGGCTAGGGCCAAAGGCTCCAAGGGCAGCAACCAGACCGTCGATGGGTGGGAGCTCACCGTCGGCATCGAGATCCACGCGCAGCTCAACACGGCTCGCAAGCTCTTCTCCCCCGCCGCAACCTCCTTTAACGACGACCCCAACACCCACGTCGCCCTCTTCGACGTCGCCATGCCCGGCAGCCAGCCCCTCTTCCAGAAAGAAACCCTCATACCCGCCTTGCGAGCCGCCCTCGTCCTCGGCTGCGACATCCAGCCCGTCAGTCGCTTCGACCGTAAGCACTACTTCTGGTGGGACCAGCCTGCCGGGTATCAGATCACCCAGTACTACGAGCCCTACGCCCGTGACGGCCAGATCACACTCACAGCTCGCGATGGCATTGCCCCCGAGGACGGCGAGTCCGTCACCATTGGCATCCAGCAGCTCCAGATGGAGCAGGACACGGCAAAGACCCTCGCACAGCCCGGCGACGCCTCCTGGCTCGACTTCAATCGTGTCGGCATGCCCCTCGTCGAGATCATCACTCGTCCTGACATGCACCACCCCCGCACCGCCGCCGCCTTTGTTCGCAAAGTCCAGACCCTCCTCAACGCTGTCGACGCTTGTGTCTCCGGCATGGAGACGGGCGGTCTCCGCGCCGACGTCAACGTCTCTGTTCGTCGCACCGGCGACCCCTCTCTGCCCCTCGGCACCCGCACCGAGATCAAGAACCTCAGCACCATCAAGGCCGTCGAAGACGCCATCATCGCCGAGCGTGACCGACAAATCGCCCTCATCGAGTCCGGAGGCGCCGTCGCAGGCGAAACTCGCGGATGGACCCTCGGCTCCCGCGAGACCCGCCGCCTGCGCGGCAAGGAGGGTGAGGTCGACTACCGCTACATGCCCGACCCAGATCTCCCATCTCTCATCATCGCCGACGATCTCGTCGACCACCTCCGCTCGTCCATTGCCTTCCTTCCCGACGAGGAACTCTCCGAGCTCGTCAGCGACTACGGTCTCACTGCTAAAGACGCCGCCTCCCTCCTCGCCCTCGACAACGGAGCCCGCATCGAGTACTTCTACAACGTCGTCTCTAGCCTCGGCCTGCGTCTTCGCGCCGAAGATGCCGCTCACCGTCCCAGCATCCGCGAATATGCTCCCCTCGCCGCCAACTGGATCCTTCACGAGCTCGGCCGCCTCGCTGACGAAGACTCATCCACCGCTGCCTTCAGCATCACCCCCTCTGGCGAGTGCGACCGACTCCCTGTTGACGCCCTCTCCGAGCTCCTCCACCACCTTCACCGCAAGCGTGTCACCGGCAAAGTTGCCAAGGAACTCCTCACTGCTCTGCATGCCGGTACCCTCGCTGACAGCGAGAGCGTCACTGCGGCTATTGACGCTCATGACCTGTGGTTCCGCGAGCTGTCACCTGCGGAGTACGCTGACCTGGCCCGTGAGGCTCTTGAGGGCGAGGAGAAGGTGCTCGCCGAGTTTGTGGATGCCAAGAAGTATCCTCAGGGGAAGCTCATGTACCTTGTTGGCAAGATGATTCGCATGGGGCCGACGGAACGTATCGACCCGGCCAGTGCTGAGGGTGCGATGAAGGCTGCGATTGAGGAGGTGAACGGAGCGCAGTAGACCTGTGACGATTAATGTGTAGAATAGTGTAAAGACGGCATGCTGCCGCAAGGCTGCCCTGAGCAATGTACAATCATCTAGAGCAACGAAAGAAGGCCGGCCACTGCAGCCCGAGAAGTTATGGGTCAAATGTCTAGGTCAGCTATGATTATTGACAGACACAGTTCAACGACAGACACAGTCCATCGACAGACATAGTCCATCGATAGATACAGTCCATCGACAGATATAGTCTATCGACAGATATAATTCATCGATAGATACAATTCATCGACAGATACAGCCCATCGACTGGTTGACAGGCAGGTCAACAGGCAAGACGTATCTTACCAACATCGGAAACACCAGAGTACGAGGAGTCCATTAATTTTCGGGCTGCGGTAGTAACATCGCAGACTGCGCTGGCCCGCCTCTACTAAAAGTACACATCTCGTTCATCGTGAGTGTCTGGCAAACCTCAACACTCAACTAGACCGATGCCTTCGTTTCCTCCCTCTCGCCCGATGACCCCTGAATCTTGGACTTCTCCTTCTGAGCCGCGGCATTTTGCAGAAGCATTCCCACAAGATCCGCATGTTCCTCTGTCTCGCGCTTCCTGGCCTGTATGGCAGCCACCTCTTTGATTTGGTAGCTGCACACTAGTTCGAGAAGCCTCTGGTTCTTTATCTCAGCTTCGCGGATAGCTATTCGTGCCTTCTCCAGCTCTGTGTCGACATGCCTCGATACTTCGGCCTCGGATGACTCGGGCTGTGCGACCTTGACAGCTGGTGGTCCTTTTGCAATAACAGGGGCAATCTGGGCGACAGTGACTGGCGGAATGATGATGCTTCGCGGTTCAGCAGCCATGGTCTTCGTTCTGCGGAGGGTTTCCTCGAGTGTTTCTTTAGCTTCGACCATGGTATCGAGGAGTCGCTGGAGCTCTCGGTGCTCCTTTTTCAACTTCTTCAACTTCTTCAACTTCTTCAACTTCTCTGTCTTGACTGTGAGTTTCTTCTTGATGTGGTCGTCGTCTTTCTTTCCCAGAGGATATTCTCCGAGGCTGGGCTGGCCTCGCTGCGGCTGCTGTTCGTCACCCAGCCGCCTGGTGACAAGCGATTGTAGCTGCTTGTCGAGCGACGTTTTTTCTGCTCTCTCCGAGGCGAGCTCCTTACGAAGGTTCTTCAGCTCTTCGCGGCGTTCCCCTAGTAGCCGCTCCAGTTTTTCCTTCTGCTTCTGCTCCTTTCGGAGGGATACATTGTCTGCTTTCTTCTCGTCGAACTCTTTGCGAAGGGTCTTGAGGTCCTCGAGGTGTTTCTCCTGCAGCCGCTCCAGTCGCTTGTTCTGCCTTTGCTGCTTTTCGAAGGCGACGCAGACTTCATGAAGCTCACGTTGAGCCTCTTCGGTCTCTCGGACAGCCATGTCAAATGGCTCACGCGATCGGTCTGCCGTGATTGGAGCCTGTTCCCACCCTTTTCGCAGGGCATCGACTTCGTCTTGTGCCTGTTTGAGAGCCGATTTTGCCTCGGCAGTCTCCTTACGAGCACCATCCATTGACTCATGGAAGGCATCTGCCATGGCCTCCATCCGACGAAGCTCTGTCGTCCACTGGCGCTTGATCTTCTCGGGTAAGGTTCTCGTTTGCTTCAATTGTGACACAAGTTCCTGTGGGTCGAGTCTGTGGCCGTGGTTGAGGTGTGAGATGATCTTGTTTGCCGACATTCCTATGATGCTCCCTGAGGGTTCGCGACTAGCTGATCCTTGAGTTTCAGCGGTGATGCCTACGACAGTGTTTGTGCTGTTGTTGTCGCTGTCGTCACTGCTGCTGTCGTCGTTGTTCTCAAAGTTGTCGCTGTGACTCTTGGCACTGTCATCTTTGCTGTTGCGATCATTTCCCTCATCTTGGACGAACATGGTGGCGTTTCGCGCACGCTTCGGAGGACTTTCTTCTTGGTGCTTCAGAGTTCGCTTGGAAGGTAGCGACCGTAGCGGAGACTTCGTGAGTGACAGACGTCTCTCTAGAGGCTGAGCATGGTCTAGGTGCTGCGACAAGCTTCGGCGACGGAAAGCCTCGGCCTCTGTAGCCAGCACAGCGAGGCCGTCATTGTCTTGGTTGGACATAGGTTTTTGGTACCAATGAACTCGCCGAGTTTGCCAGACATCTACCAACTGCGCCAGAAGCTTCTGGTACGGTGCGACATGCAGCAGGCTTCGTCGTTGTAGACTGTCGGTGTGGCGCTGACGACACCAGAATCCCACGATGCTACGCAGCTGGCTCGCCGTTCGCCCCTGGTCGCAATTGGCTTCTAATGTTTCGTAGATGTCGTGCCGAAATTTGAACACCGGATCGCTGAACCATAGAAGCGCCCGGAAAAGAACGATGAGGTTATGGTAGCATCGTACCGAGTTGTCCTCAGCTTGCGACCATTCTCTGGTTTCCAGGACATGAATCCAGTCGCTGCTCAGGGAGCTGGGTGAAGAAGGGCTGAATGGCTTGAACCCCGCATATGAAAACGAGGACCGAGCCGCTGTCGAGTTGGGTCGAACCGGTAGTCTTGTTTGAGGCTGAGAAGTAGAAGATCCCCCGAAAGGGTCCATGTTTGAACGAGGAAACTCCGCCAAGGTTGGGTGGTAGAAGTCAAGGGGAGGGAAGAGTATTGAGAGTTGGCTAACGCGACGCGTTCTCAAAGGCGAAACGTCTGGTTTGCGTCTAAGTCTGTTTCGATGCATGCGCTTCTCAAGGAGGTCGAAGGAGAATCTCGCGGCAAGGTTTGTTGTGACGAGTACGTGTGTGATGCGCTGTATGTCGATGTGTTCGGGGTGCCCAGGGCTGCAGCAAGTACCCGAGGAACCACTGGGAACGTCAAATCCGCCTGTGCACCAGCTTGTTGGACGCATACAAACGACCAAGTGGAACTACGAGGCAAGTGAATTTCCATGTTTGGATCCATATCACGTGTAGACCGATGCGCCTTGCCGTGATGCTCTGGCACCTTGAAAATGTTGCAACAGCGACAAGCCCTTCATTTTGGATTGCTCTTCTGTACATGCTCGTGCCTGTCCGGCGAAAAGTCATACCGCAAGTTCTCTCGTTCGCGTACAAACTGTTCGATCCTGTCATGCCGGCCTTTTCCAGCTACGGCCTGGTCTCGACGCCTCAAAGCGTCACTGAGTGCCATCTCTTGGGCGGTCCGCGAGTCGAGGACGTGAATGGCGCTGGTGGCAGCCCTATTTGCCTGCATCGCACTTCCAATGGCAATGGTGGCCAGCACAAAGGCCAGGAAGTATGTGTTGGACATGAAGACGGGTTCTTGGTGTTCCTTGCCGTCCCGGGCCTCGTGCCAGCGCTCCCAGTCCTCCCAGGTTGCGTTTGCCGCGGCGTTACCCGGCTTGTGGCGCCACGAACGGTCTGCCTGACGGTAGAGGTCATGCACGCTGTGGTCGGAGGTGACCCATCCCGCCCCGTATGCATCGTAGGCCTTTCGCTTCTGGGGATCGCTTAGGATGTCGTTGGCCAAAACGACGAGGCGGTACCGCTCTAGTCTTGTAGCAGCCGAGAGGCTCGCCACGTGGATTGCGGAGGCAGTTCCACTGTGGTGCTGCCTATCGGGATGGTATAGTTTGACGAGGTGGTAGAAAGAGGCCTTGGAGTACTGGGAAGTCGGGTTGAGACCAAAGATGTCGTACGGTGTCGGCTTGGCATGGGAGGGCCATGTCGTCTTCTCAGAGCTCTTCTGGCTCTTATCTGCATCCCGGGAGTCCCTGACAGTCGCATAGGTTCGATTTCGACTGGCGTATACTGGATGTGACTGCTGGGGCATGGGGAGGCCTCGGCATCTACACGAGGCGACTCTCGGGATGCGAGCCGCCATGGCGGGGCGGGTCGAGGCGACAAGCCTACAAGTAGGTTTTGAGGTCATGATGGGTCGGAGGTCCATTCACCATGGATCGGTCGTTGTATTGAACATTGTAGCCCGGTTGGGGCTCCGTGGGAGAGGTTGAGCAATAGGCGGAAGGTGGTCGCGCGACTGTCGGACGAGGTGGTGACGACTTGGATTGAAGGAGCGAGCTCTCTGAGTCGTCCCCGCAGTGGGCGCCCAGACCAGCCGATTGGCCGCAAGGTGGCGCTATCGACTTTTGAACCAGGTGTGGGGTTTTCGGTAAGGGTCCAATTACCACAAGGCATTCCATGTGAGAGTGGGTCGGAGGCTCACCGGATGCACCGCGAAATCGAAGCTCTGGGCGATTGTCGTTGAATTGACTCGAGAGCAATGCGACACCTTGCGACAGAGGCGCCTTCCCATGCTGCCGATTCCCCATACTTGCCTTAAAACTGCCTCAAGATACTCCATTGCCCTTGAGCTCCTGCCCGCCCAATTGAGGGAGAAGTGAAAGACAAAGCCAAGGGCGATCTGATCACGTGACGTGCGGAGCAGCCGACACACCTGGAACGTTGGTGGGCCCGTGCCCCGACCTCGACAGCGAAAACCACAGGACCGTCAACCATATTCCTCCTGCTTCCCTCCACTCCAACCTCCATCCACCCCATCCTCACCTCGACGAATCTCTCCAAACAACTCAGCTTCACGCAGCCTCACACTTTACTGCAAGCTTCTCCACGATCGTCCGCGGGTAGCATCGTACATTCCGCGCCCCTCCCCCTCCACCGACTCGCAACGACGTTTGGCATCACCCGCCCCACGCCACTACCCTACCCTGCCGACCACCACCACACAGTCGTCGACTCTTCCCAAGCGCGAAACATCTTCTATTCTGAATCTTACCACGTCAAGCGGGAGATTCTAGAACGGCAAACACCAACTCTTTGCCCCGAAAGAGCCTGAGGACCTCGACCCCCGTCGCTGGCCTCCAGAACACACCCCTCCGCATTCCTGCCTTCTCAAGGCAAACACTACACCCCTGCCTTTTCGCGTACCTGCCGCGACCCGAACACCAAACTCCCAACTTCCTCGAGCGATCACACAGAACTCATCACTACGATGGCGGACGCACTCGCAGACCAACTCCAGGGGACGAACCTGAGGTAGGATGCACACGTCGTGGCTCGCGTTCTGCCTCGAAGCTAACAATGCAGCGATGGCGCAACAAACGAAGACTGGAAGAAGAGCTTGAAGCTGCCTGCCAAGGACAACAGGCAACAGACTGAGGTACGGCGGGAGGAGCTGCCCCCCACCACCGTCTGGACGTGTACTAACTAGGCCGCTCCCAGGATGTCACCAACACGAAGGGCCTTGAATTCGAGAGCTTCCAGCTCAAGCGGGATCTGTTGATGGGAATTTTCGAGGCCGGCTTCGAGAAGCCGTCACCTATCCAAGAAGAGGCCGTCCCCGTCGCGCTCACCGGCCGCGACATCCTGGCCCGCGCCAAGAACGGCACCGGCAAGACCGCCGCCTTTGTCATCCCCGCACTCGAAAAGATCAACCCCAAGGTCTCCAAGATCCAATGTCTCATCCTTGTCCCGACTCGCGAGCTTGCCATGCAGACCTCGCAGGTGTGCAAGACGCTCGGAAAGCACCTCGGCGTCAACGTCATGGTCACCACGGGCGGAACTGGCCTCCGCGACGACATTATCCGTCTCCAGGATCCCGTCCATATTGTGGTCGGAACACCGGGCAGAATTCTGGATCTCGCCAGCAAGCAAGTGGCGGATCTCAGCGAATGCCCCATGTTCATCATGGACGAGGCCGATAAGCTCCTGTCCATCGAGTTCACGCCCGTCATCGAGCAGCTCCTGCAGTTCCACCCCAGGGACCGCCAGGTCATGCTCTTCTCCGCCACCTTCCCCATCTCCGTCAAGGACTTCTCTGACAAGAACATGGACAACCCTCACGAGATCAACCTCATGGACGAGCTCACCCTGCGCGGTATCACCCAGTACTACGCTTTCGTCGAGGAGAAGCAGAAGGTGCACTGCCTCAACACGCTCTTCTCCAAGCTGCAGATCAACCAGTCCATCATC
Source organism: Plectosphaerella plurivora (assembly GCA_020726575.1). Classification (NCBI taxonomy): domain Eukaryota; kingdom Fungi; phylum Ascomycota; class Sordariomycetes; order Glomerellales; family Plectosphaerellaceae; genus Plectosphaerella; species Plectosphaerella plurivora. Next base: position 207,130 of record JAGSXJ010000034.1, read on the forward strand.
TTCTGCAACTCGACCAACCGTGTCGAGCTGCTCGCCAAGAAGATCACCGAGCTGGGCTACTCGTGCTTCTACAGTCACGCCAAGATGGCCCAGCAGGCGCGCAACCGCGTGTTCCACGACTTCCGCAACGGCGTCTGCCGTAACCTCGTGTGCTCGGATCTCCTGACCCGTGGTATCGATATTCAGGCCGTGAACGTTGTCATCAACTTTGACTTCCCCAAGAACGCCGAGACGTACCTGCACCGCATCGGTCGCTCGGGCCGGTACGGCCACCTTGGTCTCGCTATCAACCTGATCAGCTGGGAGGACCGGTTCAACCTGTACAACATTGAGAAGGATCTCGGCACGGAGATTCAGCCCATCCCCTCCAGCATCGACAAGTCTCTCTACGTCTACGAGAACCCCGAGTCGATCCCGCGACCCATCAACCACTTCAAGCCGAACCAGCAGCAACAGCAGCAGCCCCAGCCTCCCCCGGCTGGTGGTCCGCAGCAGGCCATGCTCCCTCAGCAACAGCCCCAGCCGCCCATGGGCTTCAAGGGACCCGTTCCCGGTAACTGGCAACAGAACGCCAACAACCAGCAGCAGAACGGCTTCCAGAACAACCGTGGCCGCGGCCGTGGTCGTGGCAACTTCCAGGGCCGTGGCCGTGGTGGCGGTGGCGGCGGAAACGGTGGCAATGGTGGCGGCTACCGCGGTCCTCGCTCCGGCGGCCAGGGCCAGCAACCCCAACAAGCCTAATTCGCGCCCGCATGAGATGCGGTGCAGCGAGGCAGCAGCCTAGTCGCTAGGCTGTTTCCATTGGTGTTGGATTGTACATATTACACCTGCTTTTTCTGTTTTTCATCTCTCTTTCCTCCCAGGCCGCCTCACAAAGGCCACTCGGGATCGGGCCACCCACCACGGCTCACATCCAGCCGCGTCTCCATTTCGCGGGAGACGTGGCATTCACGGGGCTCGATGAGTCCTCTATCGAGCGCCCACACTCCACCACCACACACCCGGACGGGCTCGTGCCGATAGGTGCCTTGGGCACTGCTGCGGCGATGGTCCGTTCTGGATCAACGAACTTGACGAGCGGACGATGACATTGCAATCGTGACGTGGTCAGCCATGCCGGCTGCGTCTAGTGCTGTGTATATACGACGAATATTCCGCATGAGGAGGACGAAGGGACAGCATGCTGCCGGCGAGAGTATTGCACTCTCGACTGGCATGCATACATGGACACGGCGTCGATGTGGATGCCGAGGTGCGAGATGGACCCGATGGATCTTGCGCCTCGCATCATGGGGGTTTCCGGACCGGCGTTTGCGGGGGCACAGCTGAAGGGGATCAGCGGGGAGCGGCGTTTCAAGGTCGGAAGTTTTGCTTTGCTCGCGTTGCGAGCTCATCGAGAGGCCCCGGATCTGGGTTCCAGGGCTCGATCACACACACAAACCCCAGCGCCCAAGGCAGCGGGAGGGGGTTGGCGGAAGGCGAAGGGGACGAAGAGCGGTTATGATGCCGCTGGCGGATTGATACCTCATCGTCGGAGTTCTAATGGGGAAGAGCGGCAGACCGGAGGCACGCTGGGCGACCCTGGGATCGGGCTTCTCCGTCTCAGGCCCAGGTGGCCTGCAATGCCTCAAAGGCGGACGACGCGGCTCGCACACTACCAACGAATTGTGCTGCAACGACACGAGCAACATTCAACAAGCGATTCTTTCATGCGCTTTTGCGAATCAGCGCGCCATTTTCCACGCGCCGCTTCTGGAATCGTTCAACTCTCCTCTCTCATTCATCGGCCGCGGCGGCGTCACGGACGGTCGACCCGCCGCTTTCCCAGGTCGACAGCAACACACAGCGGATGGCTCGACGGGAGCAATGGTTTTCGACTTGCATAGATGATACCCATTCGACGTCTCCCGACATGACATTCACACTCACACACACACACAAACAAACCAAGAAAACAACAAAAAATACAAACGAGGGGGGTCTCTGGAGAGGTGCGGCAGCCTAGGAGCTCGTCGGGCGACATGCGCAGCCTTCATGGGCGATGCGTGCTCGCTGACCTGTAGGCGGCTGGACACTCTGAGTAAACATAGATTAATACAATCAAATCCCTCTCACTATCTGGAGCTTGCATGTCATGAAATGTTTGCCCTAGGTATAGGAGCCGCCGCGTCGCGCGTCTGGCGGCGGCTCTAAAGTAAAAGGGTGGTGATGAATCACAGACTTTAATCTGCGGATCTCATGAGAGCCAATTGACGCGGGAGAGTAGAGTCAAAAGCCCAATTCTTGTCCGGGGGTACATGTCACGGAGGGATGCATCATGCCGATGGTAGCCAGGGGTCAGGGAGAGGATGGCTCGAACCAGGCCCTTGCATCCATGGAGCGTGAAGCGCAGAATATGCGCCTTGGTGCTCATGGAGCTGGCGCCTTGAGATGGGTGTCCAGATGTCGCTCGATGTCGAGGACTCAGATGAAGATGAAGATGGTGGTCGGAAGATTGGAGAAAATTCGGTCGCGACTTGATAAAGACTTTGCTGACATAACATAATCAGCCAAGGCCTGGCCACAGCGCCGCCCGGGGGTTGGGAGGTGGGTCCCGAGCCCCTGAATTGACACTGACTTCAGTTTACAACTTTGTTGTTGACCTCAGGAACAAACATCCTCCAGGTTTGCGACTTCCCAGGCAACAAACTTTCCAGTCAGTGCACGCGCCTTCTCCGCCTGATTCCAGAAATCAATTCACTTGTCGCTCAGGCACCAGTTTAGAAAAATGGCAATCGATTCATCCACTTGCGACCCAGGCATGATCGAAGCCTCAAACGCGATGCATCGCAAGGATTCTACACTAGATCGGACGCCTCCCGAGCCTTCGCAGAACATGATCAATCGAGTCATTCTAAATATTATACATCCGTTTGACTCAGATGCATTTCTAGCCTTAATGGCGGCTTGCCTGCGCGACGCGCCCCAGACCCGAGGCGCGGCAAGCCACTGCCAGTGGGGTGTCTTCATAAAACGGGTTTCTTTCGCGAAACAAGATAAAAGCCGGGTTTTGCAAACTTGCGTTCCCTCCTGGCTCCTTCTTCTTCTCGAAGTTGTGCCTTATCGGGGAAATATCCCCCCTTGCGGCAAGTTGCGCCGGTTACTTGCCCGGTTCCTGCCCGCCTCTTTCCCCCTCCACCAAATTCGCTCTTGCAAATCGATTTGCCTGCCTTCCCGCGCAGGCGGGAAAGCTGGCAGGAGAATCAGGCAGAAATATAATCCTCACGAATAATCTTATTGTCGCTTTTTTGATCCTTCTCGGTTTTTGTACCTGCTCTCTCTTCTCTGCCACCTCTCGTCTCACTCTTCCGAATCGCGAATTTCACCGGTTCTCTCTTCAACTCTCCCGCGATACCATACCACTTCACCCATTCATCTACCTTCTTCGTCAACATGAAGGTGAGTCGTATATTGTATTGTCTGACATGTTTGGAACTGACATCTTCTCTCAGGACATGCACACTTCTTCGGGTCCCAAGGCCAAGCAGGCCAAGCTCACCTCGAGAACCCCTGACCAAGTCGTCAAGCCCTTCAGAAAGACCACCGGCTTTGCCGACCTCCCTCCGGAGATTCATCTCATGATCTGGGAGATGGCGATCGACCTTCCGCCCAGCGTCGTGACCATCGGCGCGACCCTCAAGCACAACTACGGTCAACGAGATGCCGATCGCCAGATTGACATCAAAAACCCCGACACCAACAAGTTCAATCGTTGGCAGTGGGCTCAGAAGATGGCGGAAGAGTTTCTCTACGCGCAAAAGGCGGTCCTCAAGACGTTCGGCACCCGCCAAGAATGCCGCAACCCGCTCAACACGGTCCGCCGCAACAAGGACATCGCCCTCTACCTCTTCAAGAGCTCGATCTACCAGAACTACAGCTGGCACACCAAGATGAACATCAAGCACAACAGGAAGTACATGGGCCCTGGCGTCGAGCACGTCGGCATTCTCTGGGACCGTACCAAGACCAACGCCTTTTGGTGCTATGAGGCTTCCCACTGCCTAGACAACGTCAAGCTCTGCCCGAGTGAGCTGTACCACTTCCTCGACCACTTTGACAGTGTCAAGCACGTCTACATCCACGTGATCATCAAGACGTCGGACACCCATTGCCGCTCCAAGGCTGGCCTCGTCTATAAGATGGGCAAGCTCATCGGTATGTCCCTTGTCCCCCGTCTCATGTGCATATACTGACGCCTTTAACAGAAGGCCAGAAGACGAAGCGCCCTGATCTGCTCCGCTTCGAGGACTCGGACAGGATCTGGATCGAGGTCGACAGGCCCATTGCCAAGCGCTTCCTCAAAGACTCGATTGTCAGCCTCTTCGACATCATCAGTAATGTTCGCGGCAGGATTCTGCGCAGGTATACCAAGACCGACAACTCTTTCAAGGTGATGGATCAGATCAAGTTCCATGTCCTGGTCGCCTCATACTTCAAGGACGTGGTTGAGAGGCCCTGATTGCTCAAGGCCGTCGGCGCAAGTGGAAGCAGAGGAATTTGCATTTGGACAAGTTTCTTTGGTGGTGGCCTGATCTGGACACAGCAGCTGCGGCAGGATGCAGACATGCTGGAAGGCCTTTTGATTTCTTTTTCATCACACAGCATCAGGGTAAGCGGGATTGAGGATAGCCCTTCATTTGGGGACAGACATTGGGGTATATACCCGTCTGTGGCATCTTCAGGATGGCAGACACCAGGGACGGGATTGGAGCTGGAGGAGGCATTGCTTTGCGACATGACAGCGAGACGGGTACTTGACACGGAAGCTTAGACGAGTGGAACTACACGCATCACATCTTTTGAGACTCGAGACACGAGCAGTAGTTGGGACAACTTGAATTGAACATCATCGCCCAGTCTACCGGCCATCCGGCCGACAGGGGGATCGATATCTTCCCTAATCTCAACGGCGTGGCAGTAGTTATCAACACATCTCCTTTCCCCCACGCCATCGCGTCATTGACAAGCCTCCGAGTCACCGCCTCAGCCCAACGAAACCAGGGCCCCTTTCCTCCTCCCTCGCGACATGAGCTGACAGCCTCGACAAATCGCAAACTCTTCCCCCAAGTCGGACGATCTACCCCTGCGCCGCAGCGTCGAGACCCAGGATGACAGAAGCGCCTGGCTCTTGGCAGGGACACACCGACACGGACCCGACGACATCCGTGTCGTGCCAGATGGTTGGAACCCGGCAGTGGTGGACGTTTTGGCCGAGCGTGGCGTGACGTTTTTATTCCCCGGGCATATCCGGCTTCTTGGCTGGTCGTGTGCACCCCCTGTCGGCTCCGCTCCGAAGATCTCGGTAGTCGAGCCGAAGGGGGGGCAGTGTGACTCGGGGGTAGATAATGCGAGGGGTTCACCTCCGAGGTCGCCCAAACTTAACTGTCACTGGATTTGGTGTGATTCTAATGCACTGAAAATTGGTATGATTCTTATGACGACAAGACGACGACGATTGAGATGATTCGAAACGCTGCTACGACTGCTGGCCGCGGTCTCGCTCACAGGACGAGGAGAGAGGTCCTTTGGGGTTTGCGCGATGCAACTGCCGCATTGAAGCTGGTCAGTCACCACCATATCGTCACATCTTGAAGTCATCACTGACGGATAACCCAGTCCTTCTTTGCCACCGCCCCGAAACTCCCGGCCTCTTGGATTCAAGTCCCATTTGGTCTCTCGCTCATTCTGGCATTTTGCTTCGCTGTCCATATCGGACTTGCCTCCGCGGGGGTGCAATTCCCTGCCTCGGTGGCATGTCTGATTCTCCTTTTCGCCGCGCTGCTTCTCTCCGAGGTGACGCTGGGGAATCATCGGACTAAACAGCTCGTCAACTTGATTGACGTACCGGTGCGTCTTTTGATATCCAGAGTAGTATATTGTTCTAATTCTATGTGTAGGCTGGATGGGCGCTGCGCTGGATCAACATCCTCTTCGCGCCATCATTCATCCTCCTCCCCCTGAGTCCGGCCATCGGTGGGGTTGAAGTCGCAAAGATTGCCGCCGTCTTCCGTAGGTCATTTCTCCTTCTGGAAGCAGGTGAAGCCTTTCGCTAACCATCCAGTCATTGGCTTCGTGGTAATGATGGCCTTTGCCGCCTACCTCACCCGCAGCATCCAGCTCGTCTTGGGCACTTCCAAACGCGCTGCCACCGATCGCGCTGAAGAACTCACAGAGACGGCCGCCGTAGCAGCAGACACGGAGACGTTTGCCTTTGCCGAACTATCCCCCTCACGCAGAAACAGTGACGATGGCATCAGGACCGGCAACACAACTCCCTTCTCCTCAGCCCCTGGCTCGCGACCCCTTTCAACAGTTCCATCGTCTGTCTCCCTCAACACCATTGCCCCCCCTCCAGCCTCTCAAGCCGCCTTCCACCTCTTCTCTCTACACCATCATCCTGTCCGTCCCGTTCCCGGCACCGGCCCCGATGCCTCCGACCTGTCGACTGCCGCTCTCGTCCCAACCTCCATGCCAGCCCAGGCACCCCTCCCCGATCCCAGAGCCCACGTCTGGGCTGCCGTTCTCACAGCCCATCATGACCGCCTCCTCTACCTCTTCCTCTTCCTACTCATCGGCTTGCCAATCTACTACTCCACCGGATACGCCATGCCAGCCCATCTAACCCTGACCGTCCTCTGCTACTTCGCCGCCATGGCCGTCCCCCCGGCTTGGCGACAATACGCCCACCCTGTCCTCGTCACCGCCGCCCTCGCCATCCTCTCCATCTGGGCCCTAGCCGCAGTGAAAGGCGACGGCCTCCTCACAGCCCTTCGCGTCTACCGCACCGGCGCAAATTACCAAGCCCTCTGGCGCCCAACCCTCCTCTCCCGACCCTCGTCAGCCCTCCGTGGCCCCGGTGCCGGCGACGTCCTCGCCACAGTTCTAGACGCAGCCATCGTCTCCCTCGCTCTGCCCATGTTTCGCCATCGCCGTGAGTTGCGCGCTCACTTTGCCGCCATTGTCATCCCTTCCATCTCCCTCTCTGTCGGCAGCCTACTGGCCTACCCGCCCCTCTGCTTCGCCATCGGGATCTCCGCCGAACGTTCCCTGGCCTTTGCCGCTCGTAGCTTGACCCTCGCTCTCGCCATCCCGGCTACCGAGAACCTCGGCGGTGACACCAACCTGGTTGCCGCCCTGGCCATCATGAGCGGCATCTTTGGCGTTCTCGTTGGGGAGAGAATGCTAAGACTCTTTAAGATTCCTGAAGGTAAGCAATCTCAAGGTTTTGCAGCCTGTTTTGCATACTTACTTCCTCCAGATGACTATGTTACTCGCGGTGTCACTCTCGGCGCCAACTCCTCTGCTATTGCTACAGCGCTTCTTCTGCGAACCGACCCGCGCGCTGCCGCCCTCTCGAGTCTCAGCATGAGCCTCTTTGGCACCATCACGGTGCTCTTCACATCCATTCCGCCAATGGTGGTCATCGTCAGGTCCTGGGTTGGCCTTTGATGAGTTACAGCATTCTTGTACCCAAGTAAATCGACACACGACATGATACCACGTACTGCATACACATTCTATTATTGTTCATAGCATAGACAGCATAGACGGTACAGCTTCACGGCGGGTGGCCGAACGCATCAATAGACTTGCGCGCCTAATACAATTCTCGAAAACTCCATACCCATACGCAAAGCATGCCAGCCTACCAGCCTTGACTAGCCAGCAGCCGACGAAGTCCCTATAAGCCTATCCACAGGAGGACAGGCAATTTACACAGGCGCCATGTAACCGTGGCATTCTCTCCTGGGACAACGGTGAACACCTGCCCTAAACACCTTTCAACCTGACCAGCGCAATAGCTCAAAGTCCCCTGAAAAATCACGCAGACCTCGGCTCTCCCACGTCCCGCATCACCCTGTCGACTGCGGGAGGACCTGCCTGACCCTGTGACCTGTTGGTAGTGTCGACAAACACGTCGTCTTCTGCGGACGCACCGCCGGCGGCAATCCCGTCGACCATTCGAGCCTCACGCCGCTCCTGCAGAGCTGCCGCGCTGATGGGCGTGTCTCCTCCCAGACCCGAGTCCCGGTTGCGATATGGGGTTCCGTCGCTGATGCCCGAGCTAGTGCGCTCAAGGGTCCAGTGGCCGCCGGGGCCGGTCTGCGAGGCAATGCCCGGGATGGGGCGTCGGTGGTAAATTGGTCCTGAGACGGTGCTGTTGGCGCCCTCGCCAAAGCCGACGAGGCTGGCGGAGCCGTCGTCGCTCATGCGGTCCTCGTAGCCTCCCTCGTAGCCTCCGACAGATCTGGTGGCCATGTCCTCGTCCATGTGTTCAGGGTCTGCGCCCATGCTAGTGACGGAGCCGGCCTCCCTGTAGTTGCTCAGCATGTCCTCGTCGCGGTCACCAGGGGCGGTGCGGTTATCATCGCCCATGTAGGACTCGGTGGCACTAGCAGTACCGACTGTGCTCATCTTCGTGGTAGCGGTGGGTTGGCCGTGGGCGTCAAAGTAGACGGGGTTGAGGTTGTTATTGGGAGGGAAGCCGCCGGTCGACGTGGGAGTGGTCTGGGGGGAGAGCGAGGCGCCAGCAGCCGTCTGCTGGAACTGGTTGGAGCCCGAGGGGGCGCGCAGCGTCGAGACGCGCTCGAGGCCGGCAAGACGGGAGATTCGGTCGGCACGTTCTGCCTCGAGGCTCGTAACGGAAGCGTTGTGCATGTGGCCGCGACCGGCTTGGCCGTGTGGCAGATGGCCCCTTTGGCCATCTTTGATAGCGGTGGTCGAGAGGGTCGAGAGCGAGGTCGTGGTGCTGGTAGGGGTTCCGCTGTTGGTAGGTGTGTCAGCTGGGAAGGCAGAGGGGAAAGAGCTTGGACTCGACGTACGGCATCTCAGAGGGCGTGTCGGGGTTGGAGCCCGGGGGTGGCAGGTTGATGAAGGTGGGATGTGAAGCCTGCGTCATTGCGGCGGCAGGGGTAGGCTCGGACAGAGTTGATGTAGATGATGAGAGGGGTAGTCGAGTGATGGCAGAAGGCCGGCGACGGTATGCGCGACACTTTTGAGGTCGTCAAGAAGGCTCTGGTGTCGCAATTACAGGCGCCGTCGGATCGGTTGTCGCCAAAGTGTCGCGCTGGACTCGAGGAGGGGCAGAGAGGTCGACCTAGGTAAATGCGCCCGCTGGATGAAACAGGCAATCGACCGGAAAGTATAGAAGGGGCGAGACACGTGTAAAATTGCGAAGCTCCAAAGTTGGGAATGGCGATGGGAAGTGGTAATGGTTCCGCGGAAAGGATTGGGGTTGCCAGGGAACAAAGTGAATGAAGAAGGCGAGGAGGTACAGAGGTTGGAGGGGAAGATCCAGGCGCGTGGTTCAGGGTCGGTCCTCGTTCACGTTGGGCCCCCCTCCAAGGCGCTGGGCTTGAGGTGACGCTCCAAGGCCTGGGGCCAGTTCCAGGGGTCTCCCAGTGACCTGCCGCCCCGTGGGATGCCGTGGACTCACCCCGTGTCCCGTATCCCGGGCGGACGATCATGGATCATCCCACTCCACCACCCGTCTCACCAAGCTCATCAGCGCCCACCACAGCACTGCTCAGATCTCCACTGACAAGGGGTTCTGCTGTCTGCCCGTTAATCTGTCGTTTTCACATTGATTGCTTACCCACGTTGCCAAGTGAAAGGTCGGTTGCTCCTTCCAGGCCTTCCCGTCCTTCCTCCTTCAGGTGGGATCCCGCCATTGTTGGCAGGTGCGGGGGGCAATGACGTACCATGGCATTCAAGGGTGCTGATGGCGGGGTACCATTGGCCAGGGTGTCCGTGGTGGGTTACAGCCAGGCCCTAGCTCGAGAGCTAGGGCGTGCCTTCAGGCGTCCCAGGCAAGTGCGACACGAGCTGTCAGGGGACGGGACGGACTTGAGGACGGGAAGGAGCACTGGAGAGAGACGGCAGGAGGTCACCATTGCCTCGATTTTCCAACTCATTTGCTATGTGGCCAAACTGAAGAAACGACATTGAAACGACAGCCCTGCGCTCCTCAGATCTAATCGTACACTAATCCCATCACCAGGCCAGGCCAGGCCTCTCCAGCATCACATCACGACGACGCGACCGACGGACGCCGATACTCAAAGACACCCTGCGTAAAGTCAACGACCGTGTACTTGGCCGCAACCCTCCCTACGGCCTCGGCGAACTCGCGACGCGGTTCGATACCTTGATAGAGGCTCTTGTCGTCCTCATTGTCAAACTCGAAGACAAATACGTGCGTCATGCCGTCCTGTCATTGATGATCGACACGGGTCAGTCTGGCTCCCACTCCTCGAGCATGAAGCGCCGCTGCGTCTCAATCTCTCACCTGGAGACCCTCGGGGCTGTTGTCAATTCCGCCTGTGACAGACTTGACCAGAGGCTTCTTGGTAGTAGGGTGAAGGCATGTCTTTTGAAGCGCAAGTGCGCAATCGCAGATCTGGAGCCCCGTCAGTCCACCGGGTAGCCCGGGTTCCAACGACAGGGAGACTCGCCTCCTGGATCTCTTCTTGGGAGACCAGGTCTCGGAACTGGACCTGAGCAACTTGAGTGATCGGCATTGTCTCTTTCTTTTTCGTCTGTCCTCTTCTGCAGATGGTGTCTTGTCGATGAAAAGCCCGAGCAACGACAGCAGACGATTGCCTCGAGCTGAGTAGATGGGAAGGTTCCCCAGAAACTCAAATCACCCGACCCCTCGCTCCTTTTGAACAAGGCGCTCCTGCTGATCCCACCACTCCCGTCGTGAGGGGTTCCCAGCCTATTCTCATTGTCACCCCGACGTGCGAGCCGTCTTCATCAACCCCATTGGCGCATGCCTCTGTGTCTGGTCGGACATGACGCTGACGTCGGAGCTGGCAGTTACCCGATGTCAACCGCGGTTCATCTCAGCCTGGGGGTCTTTAGAACAGTGGACTAAAACCATGTTTGATTATTAGAAGTGAATATCCCAAACTACCTCCCAAAATATCCAGATCATATGGATCTGTTCTGTTCCTTTCAAACTCCCTGCCAGAAACCGTGCGGGTTTCTTCAAATCGTTTCCTTCCAGACTTCCACCTCCAATTCTTCCAAGCTCAAATTTGAATCCTCTCTGACTTACATGGCCATGACCATGCCGAGACCGATGGCACCCAGAGCGGCCGCGACAGGCGCGAAGCTGAAGGGGCGAGCCATGGCAGGGGCACCAGCCTCGACGTGAGTGGCAGTCGCGGGAGGGACAGGGACAACAGTGACGGAGGGCTCCTCGGGGGTGTGGGTGACGACGGGAGGAGGAGCAACAGGGTAGTAAGTCTGAACGGGACCCTGCTCGGTGATGTAGATAGGCGGGCCGGGAATCGTCTCGGTGATGGTCTTTCCAGGGATAGTCTCGTACACAACCTGGTTGTTCTCCGTCTTCGTGATGGTCTCGCCGGGGATGACCTTGGTGACGGTCTCGCCAGGAGCGTAAGAAGTGATGACGACAGGGGGAGGAGTCTTGATGAGCGTGGCGGTCTCCGTCTCGTACTCGGTGGTGGCCGTGATGGTCTCGGTACGGGTGGTGGGGACGCCCTTGATGGTGGTGATGTAGACGGTGTTGTAGTGGTACTCGTAGGTGTACTTGGTCTTGGTCTTGACCTTCTCGCAGTCGTCGTACTCGGGGCACGCGGTAACGGTGTGCTCCTTGGTGGTGGTCTTGTGGGCTGAAGGGGTGTTAGTGAGGCATGAGGAAAAGGGGGAGACGGTCACTTACGAGGGTAGGTCTTGTGGTCATCCGTGGCCGTGGGGGTGATGGTCACGGAGAGAGTGGTGGTAGGGAGCTTGTGAGTGCGAGTACGAGTGTGGTGCTCAGGCTCCGAGGAGTGGTCCAAGGTGCGAGTGCGAGTGCGGGTGTGGTGCTCAGGCTCCGAGGAGTGGTCCCGGGTGCGAGTGCGAGTGCGGGTTTCGGTGACAGTGGCCACGGAGCTGCTGCCAGAGGCCGAAGCCGAACCGCTGGCAGAGGCCGAAGCAGAGGAAGCCGAGGCGGAGGAAGCGCTGGCGGAGGCCGAAGCAGAGGCACTGGCAGAGGCCGAAGCCGAAGCCGAAGCACTGGCAGAAGCAGAGGCAGTGCTCGAGGGAGGCACCACAGCAGTGACGGTGGCAGTCGTGCTGGGAGTCTGGGCCTGAGCACCAGCGATGAGGGCAGCGCCTCCAGCAACAATCTTGGCAAAGTGCATATTGATGGCTGTTGTCTCGGTAGATGGAGAGAGGGAGAGATATGCGAAGCAGTGGATAGCGAGAGTTGAGTGTCGAAGCGAGTGACTGATGAGATGGTATGGAAGGAGAGAACGCCACTACATGCCGCGAGATGCAAGGGCTCTATATACTATCATTCTCCTGCCATGAGGGATGAGGCTGCGAACGGAAAGAGTGGACGGTTGCAACTTGGCCGTCAGGGGTAACCGTGGACTACCGGACGGGGACTGGTTCGGAGTCTTGTTGTGCTTCGGCAACGGGGGAGCAACAGGACTCTCTCGGGTATCATGGGAAAGGGGTGAGGGGAGCTGCAACTGGGTGATCGTCAAGGGGGGGGCCTTGATCCGTTCGTCCCGAGAGGTGTTTGGGATGGCATCTTTTTCGGAGGAGGGTCCTGTCAGTATGGTGAGACAGGAGGGGGTCAAGGAAAAGGCGTGATATGCCGCGAGCGGCTCTGTGGTGGTCTGAACGCTTGCCGGTGTGATGAGGAAAGGGGTTGGTCCTCGGGAGATAGTGCAAGGCGAGACAGCACGAGGGCAAAGTTGGGCAAGGCAAGACAGCACGAGGGAAGAAAGAAAGGTGAAAAAGTCAATTTGGTCCCACCCCTCCTCGCTTCTGCTGTGTGCAAAACAATCTGCGGTCTTCGGGGGTGTGGTTGGCAGTTGGCGGCTGAAAGGTGGTGTTCCGGGAACGGCGATGGCGGCCGGGGACGGGGGCTCCGGATGGAGGTTGGTCCGGGAGTTGGCGGGAGTCTCGGCGTGTTGCCGGGAGGAAGGTTTTGCTCTCCGGCATTGGTCTGCCAAGTGTTTGGATGCGGTGGGAGAGTAAACAGTAGCAGCGCGACGCGGTGGCGAGGGGGCAACGAGCACGCGCCGGGGAGGGCAGACGCGATAGATGGGACTATCGTGAGAGTACCGCCATGGGCGAGAAAATATCAGAAAAGAGGTGACGCTGTGTAATGTCCAAAATGCGTGTAAATTCATCTGCTTCTGTATCCCAATGTCCAGAAAAAGCGCCATAAAAAAGAAGCCACCCCTCCCTACTCATACATTCTCATCATGCATCCCCATGCTTACAGCTTCATGCCCAGCGCCTTTGCAACGCGCATGCTCTGCCTAATGCTCAGGTCGAGCATAATCTCCTCACTGCCACCGGGGATAGCGTAGGCCCTGACGTCACGGTACAGACGCTCGACCTTGCCGCCCTGGCCGCCGCGGGAGTAGGAGAGACCGCCAAAGATCTGCGAGGCCTCACGGGCGCAGAACTCAAAGGTGACGGTGGCCTGGGCCTTGAGGCCGGCAATGGCGCCGCCGAGCTTGAGCATGGCCTCGGTCTCGCCCATCTTCTCGCACTGGTAGATCATGTTCTCGAGCCAGTTGTAGGAGGCCTCGATCTGGCGGGCCATGTGGGCGAGCTTGAGACGGATGACGGGGTGTTCGATGAGCTTCTTGCCAAAGGTGCGGCGCTTGGAGGCGTAGGCGACGGATTCCTCGTAGCAGACGCGGGAGAAGCGGAGGCACTGGATGATGATGCCGATGCGCTCGTGGTTGAAGTTGGTCATGATGACTAGAGATGTTAGGATTAATGACGTGAGGGGGGGAGAGATGGGGGAACATACCCCTGAAGCCCTTGTCCTTCTTGCCGAGGAGGTTCTCGACGGGGACCTTGACGTCCTCAAAGGTGATGTAGGTGGTGCCGCTGGACCAGACACCCTGGCAATCCATGCGACGGGTGCTGACACCGCCCATGTCGCGCTCGATGAGCAGCAGGGAGACGCCGTTCATGCCAGGACCGCCGGTGCGGACGGCAGTGGTGAAGTAATCACACCAGATGCCGTTGGTGATCCACTTCTTCTCGCCGTTGACGATAAAGTGCTTGCCGTCCTCTGTCAGCTTGGCCTCGCAGCTGAGGTTAGCGACATCAGAACCCGCATCAGGCTCGGTGATGGCCAGGCAAATACGCTTGTCACCAGACAGAATGCCAGGGAGGATGCGGTCGACGAGCTTCTTCTGGCCAAACTTGACCAGAGGAGGGCAGCCGATACCGAATCCACCAATAACGTTCCACACGAAACCGCCCGAGGCGGCGCGCGACAGCTCATCGGTCAGCAGCAGCTCGTGGAAGAGGTCCCACTTCTCAGCAGGGACCGACTTGACGGGCGTCTTGCAGTATTCGGACTGGTAGTGGGTGCCGAGCAGGCCGGCGAGGTAGCCGCGCTCTCCCATGGCCTTGTAGATGTGGGCGGGCACCTCCTTGGCCTCGTCCCACTCGGCCACGTTGGGCTCGACCTCGGCCTCGATCCAGGCGCGGACCTCGTTGCGGAGGGCGACGTGCGTGTCGTTGAAGTAGGGGGAGTGGTACTGGCGGGGTTAGATGGAAGTCTTTACGGAAGCATGAGAGTACTCACAGATTGGTACCAGCTGGGGTCGGCGTAGGGGATGAGGGTGCCGAATGTGTCAAAGGGCTCAGACTCCTCGGTGGTGGCGGGTGTCGAAGAAGCAGCGGGGGCAGCCTTCTTGGGAGCCTCCTTTGCCGGGGCGGGCGCGGGAGCAGGCTCGGCCTTGGGCTTGGTGTCGAGGGAGCCGACGAGCAGCTTGGGCTTGTACTTTTTCAGGATGCCCTCGTTGTGGTATTTCCAGAACTGCTTGGACGCGTCCTTGCCGCCGACTCTGGTGAGGATCTTCTTGCCGCCTGGAGAAGAGGCTGTCAGCGCCAATGTCTAGACGAACGTGTTCTAAAGGTAACAACATACCAGGGTGATCATCCTGGAACTTTGTCAGGTCGTAGACGTCACCGTCGACAATGATGAACAGGTCATCGGGCTTGTTGTGCGACGCGACGTCGCCTGTTGTGAAGGTCTTGGACATGGCTGTGATCTGATGGGTTGGAGGAGAGGATGGGAATCAGAGGATGGACAAGTCAGAGGGAAAGAAAGTGTCGGTGGGAGGGAAAAAAGATGGGCAGCGTCCGTGGTCAGCTTAAAGCGTTTCGCCGGAACAAGAGCCCCACGGCCGCGGCGCTCAGGTCCAGGTTTCGGAGCGTCGACACATTCACATGCCAGGCGCCAGGAACATCGGCTCTCCCCAAAAACCCCCCCTGCACGAGTCGTACTGCTTCGAGAAGCGGCAGCACCAAAAAAGGTCACGGGGGGCCGAGCCTGGGGAAATGCGCAATGGCCGCATTTGGGGGGCGGCATGTGGGGAAGAGAGCGGCCTCTGGCGGTGCTCTGTTTGGTCAGCACCACTTGGAGGGACGTGGGGTGCTGGGGGGAAACTTGGAGAGTCATGTGGTGGGAATGCTTCAAGTTCGTTCCGGGGTGACGAGTCGACCGCATGCGCATGTGATTGAGACCTGACGCCCCCGGCTTCGGGACTCCGGCTGATGTCATCATGTTGGGGGGCGGCCGAGGAGAGATGGACCTCGGCTTCTCCGTTTCGGGACCGGGTAAAGCTCGGCTGACTGGATGGGAAAGAAGATGGACAAAGGGCATTGTTCTGGTTTATTTTAATTATTTGAGATGAGGTTATTGGTCTATTTATTAATTGATGTTCTGCTGAGATGATGGATTTTTGATGTATTTGGTGTTGACATGGATGGTTCTGCTCCCGCGGTCTGATCTGGCGACAGTTGGTCCCTCGTGCCGACCGACCAAACCGCCGAGGCTCACCTTCACAACATGATCCATCACACTGCATCCTCTCCCCCTCCGACACAACGCTCCCCGCGCCGGCCAGGGGCATCGGCCGGGGCCTGCAGATCCGGGGAACGTCAAGCGGAGATTCGATCCCTTCCGGGCGCTTGGGACAACCTGCTTCGTTGCCGACAGGCTGCAGACCACATGTGAATAATGAGATGGCATCGTCTGTTTTCCCCCTGGTATCTCTAGCATCTTGCCCATAACAAACCTCGCCCGTGCGAGATATCAGACCACGCCTGGCCCAGGCCCAGGCTTCTGCCGGCCAAAAAACGCCAAACCCCAGATAACACCATAGACACATGGGGCATCCCACCCCTCCAAACCTCCAATGCTTCTCGGCAGACACATGCGTACAATATTCCATCACCCTCCTGCAGCTGCGGCCGCGCCTACGCACCCCTCGGCTTGGCCTTGGCCTGTGCCTTTTCCTTCTTCTCCAGCTTAGCCTTCTTCTTCTTTTCCTCGTTCTTCTCGTCCAGCTTGCGCTTGTGCGCGGCCTTTTCGGCGTCCGTCTTGGGAATGGCCTTGAAGAAGCCATCAAGGCGGCTCTGCTGCGAGCCCTTCATGTTCTTCTCCAGGCGAGCGCCGGCGCCGCGCACGCGATCCTCGGAAAAGCCCTTTTCCGTCACCAAGAAGGTGACGAGGCCCTCGAGGTCGGGCTTCTCCCACTTGAAGTTGCAGTCGGGGTGGTCGGCGGGGAGCACGTCGGGGTTGATGAAGAGTTCGCGGGCGTCGGCGTACGGCCAGTCGTCGGGGATGACGTACTTCTTCTTGGGGTCGTTCTGCATGTGCTCGACGACGCCCTCGAGCGTCTTGTAGTCGCGGATCAGCTTGAGGGCGGTGCTGGGGCCGACCTTGGGGATGGGGTCGAGGTAATCACAGCCGAGGAGGATGCAGAGGTCGACAAACTAATAAAAGAGTCAGTAATCGGTCAGTCAGCAGCGTAGAGAGGCGTTGTGCCTACCTGCTTGCGGTCCATTCCCAGCCCCTCGAGCACCTTGTCGACGTGGATCTCCAGAATAGGCTCCTTGCGCTGCTCGCTGTACGTGAGGTGACGCAGCACCACGGGCGAGTCAAAGGTCAGAGTATCCATATCCTCACTGGCGGCGGCGTAGACCTTGCCTGCGCGGGCGAGGGCGGCGCACTGGGCCTCGGCCTCTGTGGGCGCGATGATGTAGGGCACGCCCATGAGCTTGAGCAGGCGCTGACACTCTGCATTGTGCTCACGGGTGACGCGAACGGTGCGACGGGAGAACTTCTCGATATCCTCGGCGGTACCCGTCTCCTTGGCCTCCTCGAGGCCATCCTTGGCCTCTTTCTTGCGCTGGAAGCGCTTGGCGAGCTCGCCCGACTTGAGCGTGGGGGGCTTTCCGTCAAAGACGTAGAGGGGCTTGATGCCGTTGTCGACCATGCGGAGGGTGCGGTAGAACATGCCCATCAGGTGCGACGTCGTCTCGCCACTCTCGTTCATCAGCTGTTGTCCGTCGGATCGCACGGCGATGAGGAACGAGTAGATGCTCATTGACGCGTCAATGGCCACCTTGCGACCGAACTGGTTCTTGATCTCGCCCTCTTTGATGGCGTCCGGCGCCTCCTCGCGGATGATCTGGGTAAGGTTTTTGATACCCATGGCGGCGTGGTCCTGGGAATTGGTCTAGTGTAGGCAGTCGGTTGGTATGTGTTTGTGTCGGGGGAAAGGGTGTCAGGTCGGATGCTTCTTGGAAATGAAGCTTGGTGTCGAGAGGTGAATGGCAAAGTTCTCGCAGAGGTCGAGAGAGGTAGGTTGTCGGAACCAAAAAAAGCATCGAGGAAGGAATGACCGACGAGCTTGACGCGTGACGATCCACCTCAAATGGTCATGACGCGAACCCGGCGCGCACCCCCCGCCATCTTTAATTGATTCCTTCTCATCAGGCACCAGCTGTTCACATCCGACGGACTGGACGGCATCTTCCGACTTCAATATCGGAGGTTTCTCCGCGGTTTCTCAGCGTACAAAATGCATCTCGACCAGAAGATCTGCATCAAAAATGGCCGAAAGGCACAGTCCTGGGTTATTCAGGCGTATCAATGACCTATGAGTATAAGTTTTCACTATTTTTCTCGAGCTTCAATACTTGACTGCGGCCAGCTTCACGATATGACCACTCCGCATATAACCATCGGACAACAATCCGGCCACACCACCTCAAAGATCTGCAGGTGCTCCTGGTGGAAGGGAGCATCCGGCGGGGTTGATGGGGACCAGTCCAAGTATCGTGGGCCTAGACTTGTCCATGGATGCATCAGATGCGTGACCGGCAGCTGTCGGACCACAGACGCCCGACGCCATTCACCCAGCCATATTTGCAGACACGACTCCCTCCCCGCTCCGAATGTTGTCGGGCTGGTGTTTTCCGGGTGCTGTCTTCCTACAAAACACCACATGCAAGCATTTACCTAAAATCTGAACTCATTATTCATACCATACTTCATCTTAGGTAGCCTTCATCAGCCTGACCCCTGTGATCACATGCAGCAATGACCTCCACCACTCTGTTGACCAAGCTGCGGGAAGCTAGCCAGATCAGCTGCGATACGCTGGATGTTCAAGGTAGCCTCTGAACCCAAGCATCGTAGAATCAAAGACTGACCTACATAGTGGCGAAGGACCTGGGCCCGTTTAGGGACGTCACCTCCAACCAGGCAAGTCTATCCTCTTCAGAAATTGGACCTTAGGCCTAACACCTCCAGGCAATTGCGCTCGGGGAACTGCAAAAGACTGGCGATGACGGCAAGCCCTACTATCAGGAGCTGCTTCACAGCGCCGTCAGAGATGCCAAAGAGTGGCTTCACCCACTGTACACCGACATTGACCCTGTCATCCTGGCCACCGAGGTCATGGTACGGAGCCTTCTATCAGTCACACAACCGAGATGCTGACATGACACCCAGATGGTCCGACTGTCAATTCAGTTTGCGCCCTACGTCACACACTATTTGCACATCCAGACAAATCCCCAATGGGCATACTCAACCAACAAGACGGTGCGCAATGCTGAAAGTGCGTCTCCCAAGTCTTCCCACCTCAAGGGCGCCGCTAACCGATGTCCAGGAATCGTCCAGATCTTCCAGCACCTCGATCCCTCGCTCGATTCCAAGCGCATCTGCATCAAGATCCCCTCCACCTGGGAAGGCATTGCCGCCTGCCGCATACTCGAAGCCAAAGGTATCGCCACCCTAGCCACGACTCTCTTCTGCATGGAGCAAGCCGCTCTCGCAGCCGCCGCCAACTGCACCTACATCGCGCCCTACGTCAACGAGCTCAAGGTACATTTCGTCCCCGGCCACGTCGATGAGCACAAGGCCTTTGACCTCACCCGCCAAGCACAGTCATACTACGAGCGCAAGGGGAGCCGCACGCAGGTCCTCGCGGCGAGCTTGACGTCGGTTGAGGAGGTTGTGCAGCTTGCGGGCATTCACCATGTTACCGTGTCGCCGCCGCTGCTCCGGGGTCTTCATGGACGGGCTGCGAGCAGCTGGGAGGGCGACGTTGGGGCGTATTTCGCAGCTGGGCCGGAGGTAACGTGGGACGAAGACGGCTTCGGGACGTCTGTTGAGGACGAGAGCCGCTGGCGTCTGGCATTCACGAGGAGCGGCGGAGGGGTGTACGAGGGAAAGCTGATTCAAGCCATCAACATCTTCAGCGATCAGCAGGATGAGCTGGAAGAGTTGGCTTGGGGATTGTTCTGATGGACGATATTCCTCCTGATAGCAGACCAGACGGCGACAGCTGCCCACAGAAACCCTGCTTCCATCCACCTAACCTCTCTCGTCACCGAGCCTAAAGTCCCCCCTGCTGCGTCTTACATACAGCACTTGAACAGGCACGATCATCAACAGCAACCTTCCGTCCCAGCCTGCCTGAACAAATCAGCCCTTCCCAGCCACACAAGACAAGCCGCTTCACCCCAGGCGACTGGCCAGCATGAGCCCGCTCCTTCGTGTCTTGTACCACCCGCCCTCGCGTGCACCCCCTCCCCTCCTTCCCCCTAACGTCCAATGATGGCGTGCCTTGAAGCAGGCGAACGTCCATGCTAGGGCTGCAGGCTTGCTGCACCGCCAGCTCAGTCGGACGCGCGCGATGGGACAAGGATGCCGCCCCATCCCTGCAGGCTGCCACTGCCAGTGTTGCCATTCCCTTTGACGGCCGTCTCAGCCCCGTCTGTCGGCGTCGGGTCAGCACCGCAGCAGGCAAGCAGGCAGGGAAGGCCAGGCCAGGCCAGGCGAGACAAGACCAGGCTGCCGGCGAGGCGGTCTCGCAATGTCGCTCTAGTAGCTGCAGCCGCTTGCCGTGATTATCCCGAATTTCCTGTGTCGCCGCCTTGTGAAGACGTCTGTCTCCTCTCCACGTCGCATCATCACCCTCATTGATTTGCCCTTTTTGCGACGCCAGAGCCTGTCTGGCACGGGCAGCATCGCGATGATCGTCTTGGGACTTGAGGTCGTCTACCCCCAGCCGGGGGACCCCGTCCCAGCCAAATACCTTCGCAAGTTTGAGTGAGTGCGCTGCCCCATGTGCCCGTCCGTTTGCGAACCCATTTCTGACCAACTTCAGCATCATCTGCGTCCATGGCCTGGGCCGGGATTCTATCAGGACGTGGCACCATGAGACGGCCGGGAAGACGTGGATTTCGGACCCCGAGTTCCTCGGTAGCTTGAGCCTGTCCGCCAGAGTGCTCACCTACACGTACAACTCGGATCTGAGCGCAAACATGAGCTCGGCCAGCATAGGCCTCCACGCTTCTGAACTCTTGGAATTAATAACGATATGCTTCAACCAGACCGGGGTGAGTGTCTTCCAGGGCGGGCGTGGGGATATTTGACCTGACGACTTGCAGGGAGGACCGACGATATTCGTCGCCCACGGGTTTGGCGGTATCATTGTCAAAAAGGTGAAAACCCGCGAGCCCATGACAGCTCTCACACCCTTGGTATACTAACACACACAGGCCATTGAGATGTACAGCTCATCAACACACTATCCCACGGCCGAGGATACCACGGCGGGCGTCATCTTCCTCGGCACACCCCATTCCGCCAACGACACAGACTCAATCCTCAAGGCCATCGAGGCCACTGCCGCCCTCCACATGAAGCATGGCGCCAACCCTCACCTCCCCGGCATGCGGGACTACGCCGTCTCGGTACGGGACACCAATGCAGCCCTGCGCTCACGCATGATCGACAAGCTTGAGATTGCAAACGTCGTTGAGAAACTGCCAACGCTTTTTGGTCCCGAGGGCGCAGATACCTCGCATCACGGCCATGTCGTTCCATCATCGTGTGCCCGCTTCCGTGCCGGTGCGCACCAGGCCGTACAGCTCGACCGTGACCATCTTGGCCTCGCGAGTTATGCATCACCCGCGGATCCAGACTTTCGTTCCCTGCATTCCTTTCTTACCGTCATGTCCAACAGGGCCAAGATGAAGGTCAGGCCCAGAAACGTGCCTATGCCGATGATGCCAGCGTTAAGGAGCCCGCCGCCACCGATGCCGAGACCAGGACCACCACCTATGCCCATGCCGTCTCCTTCTCCGCCACGTGAGTTGGCCGTCCGTGAACTATGGGTTGCTTGATTACTGACTGTGTTAGCACCGTATGGTGAGAGGATTGACGACGAAAAGCGAGTCGGACTGCCGCCTCCGGGATTCAGACGTATGTTATTCTCCTGTGACAGCCTTCGACCTTTACTGACCAATTTGCAGCCCCCATGATAAACCACTACCAGGACTGGGTGAGGAGGAAAGAGACTGGTTCGTTAACTCTTATCTCATGCTTGTTCACCGACCCCTGACGCTGTGCAGAGGCTATAGTACAGGCTCGGACTGAATTCCAAGCGTCCCTCTCCGGCTGGAGCCAGACAAGCACCGGCAGCCACATCCTGCCCATCCCCGGCTCCTGCTCCTGGCTCCGTAACCACGATTCCTTCAAACTCTGGCTCGACGCCCCCGTATCAACAGCAGTCCTTTGCCACGGCCCTCCAGGCAGCGGCAAGACGCACTGGGCAAAGTCCATCATCAACCACCTAGGCGCCGCTCGGCCCACCGATATCGTCATCTCCTTCTTCTGCGACGGCGCCGAGACGGGCGACACGGAGCCTGCCATCCTCGAGAGCCTGATCTACCAAATAGTCTGCCGCAGGCCCGAATGGTTTCGTGAGCTGCCCAACCACTACACCGAGCGCCGCTTCAACACCCCACGCCGGACTATGGAGAGTCTTTCCGATATGCTACTACACCTGAAGAGGACTCGCACGCCCAACACGGTATTTTTCGTCATTGATGGTATTGACGAGTGTACCACCGACTTTACGCGCAAGTTCCTCCGCCACGTCTCGGCCTTTGTCGACCGCTTCGGCCCGGAGAAGAGTCCATCCGGCACGAACCCGCAGCAGGACGAGCCCGGTCGAGCAAAGTTCAAGTTCCTCTTCACCAGCAAGCAGATTGAAGTCGTGAGGCAGGCCCCATGTTGGACCACCCGCGGGCCTGGCTCACTGGCGGCAACTGAGACCAATATCCGGGAGGACATCAGCATCTATGTCAACACCCACGTCGACAGGCTCGGAATGTCACCTAATGAGACTGCGGAGCACAAGATACGCATCAAGAGGCAGGCTGATACCTTCTTCCCCTTTGCTGCATTTGCCTGCGCCGAGGTGAGCACCGGTGCTGGCGTCCCCTTGACCGCTTTGGCCGAGCTCAATGCCGAGCTCAATGCAGGCGTCACGCATTCCGTCTGCCCCGATGGTCTTGCCCGGTACTATGACAGGCAAATTCTTCCGCTACTACAGTCGATTGGCAACGATCAGTTCAGTCTTGACACCCTCTTCATCATGTGTGTTCACTATCCCTGCCGCGTGGACAGAAGTCACATCCTGGATTTCTTCCGGCGGAGTCGAGGCTACAACGAGCAGGACAATCCGATGCCTGACATTCTATCGATCATCTCTCAGCAGTGTTCCAGGCTCATCGACATGACCAACCCAGTGCTTGCACTGACGCACGAAGACTCCCTGTATCCGCATCTTCTCCGACTCGTGCCTGATGGGGCACTGTATGCCCACATGGTCAAGCTTTGCCTCCGTTACCTCTCGGCGCCCTGTTTCACCCCAGCCGCCTTCCTGCCCCTCACGAACACGACTGGAAGGGAGCAGGCACGCTTCCTACCGAGAGAGTATCCATTCTACCTTGAAGCCATGCACTATTGGCCGAAATACTTGCAAAAGTCCGAGGGCCACACTGACAAGGTCATGAGTGCCGTTCGGTGCTTTCTGTCAGAGGACTCACCGCAGTACCAGGCCTGGTGCATCGGCATGACGACGCACGACGTGTACAACATTGGAAAACTTCACCCTTGCACAGCCATAGCTCTAAGCGACCGCCCAGAGCTGGTCAGGCCGTTTCTCCCCACCGCTTGGAATCTCTCCGGGCCAGTGTCGTCATGGGAGAAGGGCCAAGTCCAACGGGGCGACAAGAGAAGACTAAGCTGGAAAAGCATGCTCCCTGCATGGCCTCCCAAGAGTCGTCCGTTCTTTTCCGAGGATGTCACTGACGAGTTGGGGAGAGGGCCCCTTCACTTTTGCTGCGACGAGGGACTCCCCTCGGCTCTCGCCCTCTTCCTCACATGCCCCCTCCTCGTCGATCAGAGGTCATTCCCGCCAGGGAGACCAGGGCCACAAGGCGACCTTTCGGGAGAGACGCCCCTATTCAATGCATGCAGGAGGTATGTGCATGGTGGGATTTACGCATGCAGATTCGATGAGCGCGAGCCTAGGCAGTCCGCGCCCTATCTGGAAGCGGCGAAGCTTCTCCTCGAGGCCGGGGCGAACCCCAATCTCTCGTCGTACTACGGGACAAGATGTCTGCACGTCGCTGTCATGGCAGAGAGCCCTGAGTTTGTCGATCTGCTGCTCAAATTTGGCGCCGAGGTCAATGTCAGCGATGTAGCAGGGAAGACGATACTGCAGGCCGCGACCTCCTCAAAGAGCGAGGACTCTGAGACGTTTTTGGAGAATATTCCCATGCTGGAACGCCTCATCGAGGCTGGGATCGACCTTGACGCCAGGTACAGCGACAATAACCCGCCGATATCAGTCGCCCTCGAAAGGGATCAACTGGAGGTCTTCAGGTTACTCGCCCAGCACGTTTCGGACATCAACCAGCGCGACGTCAAAGGCCTCGCGCCCATCCAAATTGTCATTGCCACGGGACGCTCTGAGCTTCTGCCATGCCTCCTAGAACGACCCGACGTAGAGCTCGACCTCTTGACAAGAGGGTCCGACTCGACCGGTATTACGGCTCTCGGTCTGGCGTTGAAAAAGAACGACCTGCGCGCTGTGCAGTTGCTGCTGGCCGCAGGTGCCAGTCCCGGATACGTACCCGGAATGGAGCAGATGCTGCCTCTGGCCGAAGCGGTGTGTTCTTGCGAGCTACCGATCTTGCGGCTGCTGCTCGAGTACGGCGCCCCCGTCAACGCGCTAAACGACAAAGATTACTGCAAGGGCGAGACGGCACTGACAACAGCCATCAGGCTATGCAATGAGGATCACGTCCGGGTACTGCTGGAGAACGGCGCGGATCCAACCATTGAAGAGGCTTACGGCCTCGGCAGCGCGCTCAGCTGGGCCGTCCCGCGGCGGATCATCTCCGTCGTCCGCATGCTGCTTGAGCACGTCATCCCGCCCGATGTCAACTATCGAACAAAAGACTCACCGCACGTTCTTTTCGACATTTTCGAGACGGACTCCGACGACGCCGAAAACATTGTCAAGCTGCTCCTGGAGCACGGGATGCATCCCAAGGCGTCCTTTGACGTGACGGACGAACGAAACCCCGTCCACGCACTTGCCGAGGAGGGACTCGTCAACCTGGTCAAGATCCTCGTCGAACACGACCGTAGCCTGCTGGACATGCATCACAAGTCTGGCATGATGTACGAGACGCCACTGCACGTGGCGGCAGTCTATGGCCGTGTCAAGACCATCGCTTACATGCTCGCTGAGGGCGCTGTTGCCGATACCAAGTCGTTCTGGTACGAAGAGACGCCCTTTGCAAAGGCGTGCGTCGGCGGCGAGTTGGAGGCGGCCAAGCTGCTCTTCGACGCGGCGCCGCATGTGCTGGAGGAGAAGACGTACTGCGGCGAAACGCCCCTCATGCAGGTTTGTGATGAGGTGAATATCAAAATCATCCGGTTCCTGCTCGAAAAGGGAGCGAATTTCCGGGTGACGGACTGCAAGGGCGTTTCGATTGTCAGGCGCGCGCTGGAACAGCACGAAGAAGACGCTGTCCAGCTGATTCGACTGTTTGTCGGGAAAGGTCTTGGGCCGAACGAGATCGTCGGCAGTCACGGGCTCACGGTCCTTGGCGAGGCAATTCGAATAAGCTCCCTCCCGGCCGTCAGATACTTGCTCTCCAAGGGAGGAGACCCGATCCGATGCCAGCTCTGCCTGGACGGAACGACGTACCGCACGGGGCTGCATGTGGCCGCCAACTACAGGGAGCCTGAAGTGGCGAAGTTGTTGTTGGAGATGCCCGAAGTGCGCGAGCACCTCGCCGATGTGGACGACTCGGGCGAGAATGCACTTTTCGTCAATCCGCGGCGGAACGGGGCCAGTGCCATGGCGAGCACTATTTTCTGGACGGCTGAGGAGGTGCGTCGCGACACGGGTCGCGATGTCTTTGCCGAGATGGCGACAGCCTCAAACGAGATTGGCAGGACGGCCGTTGACGTGGCCCTGCATGGTACGCATGTCTTTGCACCGCCTGAAGCCATCCCCAGCCTGCGTGCCCATGTGCGCGAGCAGCTTGCGATCCTGGTGACGGCGAAGCGCACTTTTGAGGAGCACCTCGCCGTCATCGAGAGGCTTTCCGGCTGTCTCGCTGATCTGGGCGGGCACGACGCGCAAGAGATCACACTCATGCAGATGATCTTGACTGTACCCGAGGTGATCAAGGGAGAGGAGGGGTACTCCAGCGTGACGAGACACCGGTGGTCTTGTGACGGGTGTGAGGAGAAGTTTGAGCTGATGCATGTGTGCCGGTTCTGTTCCGAGGCCGTCTGCTCCGAGTGCGTGTCGACGCACGAGCCGGGCGTGCACAGCTACCTGGCCGTGCCGCCGCCGGAGACGATCGATCTCAACTCGATCGAGATGCAGACGGCTCTTGACACTTTGAGGGTTGAGTTTGATGCGGATCGCAATGTGGAGCCCGTGCCGGTGGAGGTGTTCCGCGATGAACCAGGGTCAGCGGCGACGACGCTCTCCCTGGCGACAATGCACGCGTTTGGATATCTTGAGTTCCGGCGGCGGGCATGGAGCCCATACATCGGGCTTGCGCGCGCTGTGCATGAGCGCATCGAGCCGTGGGCGGGCCTGATCAGCGAGCAGAGAACCATCATCAGGGACCGCGTGTTGGACGGTGAAAATGCGCCGGAGAGGTTGAGGGAAGAGCTGGGATATTTCCTGAGCAGCGGGAGGCGCACGGCATACCAAGATGAGGCGGCTATCCGGTACGGCTGGGTTCTGGAGGCTCTTGGTATTTGTTTCCAGGAGCCAGCGGGATGGGTTGAGGATGATGACGATGATGACAGCGATGACGGAAACGATTCTGATGACTCGGTGACGATTGTTTGAGAGGAGTGTGGATAAAGCGTTTGCGGGAAAATAACGTCTTTCATGTTTAGATGATGAGATGAGTGGGTTAAAAACAAGGCATGGTTTGGATTACCATGAAGAGACTTGTTCAGGGTGTCGAATGCTGTCGATGGAGTTGCCTTTGTTACTTCGTCAAGGTGACTGACAAGGACGAGGCAGCCTTTGTCAAGTCAGTACTCTCGAACAATGAGGACTCGAGTATTTGGAGGATCGCCTTGTCCACTTCGGCCTCGCCAGGCAGACACGCCCACATTACCTCATATCACCAACATCGCAATGTGCCACTTCATCTGGCAGGACAATCCATGCAGCGAGTGCGGCGAACTCTTCGACCGCAAGCTCACGTGCTGCCAGAGCGAGCGCACCACCATCAAAATACGTGTTCGGCGAAGCCCATCCCAAGGGCAGTCGGACGCCAAGGGGGCGCCCTGCGATAAACAGTACGCGATGCTCGTCGATCCGACGTTCAAGTGCCAGGAGTGCAAGCTTATCGAGATGGAGCCGTGGCTGCCCGTGCAGCAGCTGCGAGATCTCCAGAGGCAACAGACGCAGGACGGAGGCAAGAGCCACAGGGCCGAGGAGCCTGAGTGGGAGGACAAAGCGGACGTGGATTGGGAACTGGACTCGGATGACGAGGACTAGGTGTGTGACGATAGTGGTGTAGGATAAGCATATGTGTTCAATGGATGGCTCGCTGCTCAGATCTGAGACTCAATGTGATCATTGTGATGACTGCTTGTGAGGAGCTGGATGACAGGAGGATTGCTGTTCAGATTGTGTTGGCCGGCAACCGAAAATGTGCAGATGGGATCTGGGCCTCGAGGGATGCTGCATGTCAGGCGGGGAAGGTTGATGACTCGTTGTTGAATGCCATGCCCTCGTCTTGAGAGTGGTTCGGCCTGGCAGGAGCATGATCAGACGGAGCTGGAAATGCTGGACTCAGGCTGTTGACGAGGCTCGAGTATTCATGACAACGATGCTGGCACTCTTTCGTATGGCTGCCAAGTGTTGAAAGACATTCCCAAGATGATGCGGGGAGGAGGCTATGCCGGCCTTATCGCGCGGGGTGGGCATCCTCGTCGTCTTGACGTGGCGGCTTCGGTCGGCCCCTGTCGAGCCGATAGTCGAAACATCTAGGCGTGTCGAATAGCAAGTTGATTGCCACCAGACGGTGTTGGCAGCTCTGGGTCCAGGGTTGGGCATGAAGATCAGGCGCGTCTTGGGGCAAACACAGCCAAGACGACTGGGTTGGTTTCCTGAGGCGGGGTCGCACTTACAAGACTGGGAGACGGAGATAGAGAGAGAGTGAAGGGGAAGGGCATCATCTGTCTGCCACCATTCAACACACTCGTCTTCCATTTTTGGTGCTCGATCTGATCGGATCAAGAGAAGAGACTCTTCCGAGTGATGGCTGAGAATGCCAAAGCATAGACGCGTGAATGTCGATCTTCTGAGGCCAGCCTCCCTCGGGCACTTCGGTCGCGAATAATCGCGACGCGTCGCCTTTGCGAGGGGAGATCGACCCGGCGCGTCAGACCACTGGATGGAAGAAAAGAGGTGTTAAAGTGAAGAAATGAATGATAGAAGGAAGATGGACCACTCGAAAAGAGCCAGAGAGAATAATGCGGTTGTGTTGTGAGCTGAAAAGGTCGTGGTGTTGGTGGTCGGGTCGTGATGAAAAGAACCAGACCTAGGTGCGTCACGATGGATCGCACAGCATGTCGTGAATTTGAGAAATCGAAATTCTAAAATATCAGGAAGATAGCTGAGTGTTCTATGACGATGCTGGTGTAATCTAAAGAAGTCTCCGAGGTCGTGGTGGTGTGTACGTGGCGGTGGGAGAAAATGATGTGCGATGTGCGGATAGCTTCATGTTGCGCGTCGAGACGCGGTCCAAATGCAACTCCCCAACACCCAATGCGACAAGCAAGATATTGGGCCCGATTCAAGGACCCCAAAACACGTGAGTGAGCCAGAATGATGGACAATAATTGAGAGATTCGATTTCTGCATTCATCATGTGCATTGGGGCGACTGCGCGAGTGCAAGGCGGATTGCGCCGAGATGAGTCGCGCGGTCAAGAGGTGTAAATCGGCAGCAAAATGGACATCTCGCGATCCACGCGTCCCCACGACCCCTGGACACTTTGACGACACTCAGCGACACCAACTCGAACAGGAAAAATCGCTCAAAAATATATTCTGTCGAGCCGTTCATCGACAAACGTGATGGAGGGTGGCAGGACGATGGAAGCATCGGGAGCAGAGGGGAGAAGAAGGACAAGACGAAGGGGACGGCCGTCGTGGTTCGAGGTGGGCGGCGTCGAGGTGCTTGCTGGGAGCGTGCGAGATCACCACCGGTTCCATGGCGGCGACGGACCTGGCCAATCAGAAAATTAGTGCCAGATGCATGTATTTTTTCAGACTCGACAGGGGTCTGAATTAACAGACGGAGGTACCACCGCGTGTTGTGTGGCGCGTGGAGGGGGTGGGCAAGGGAAAGAAGGGAAGGAAGGGGGGTGATGGGACGGGAAGGCGCGGTCAAGGTGACGTGCGTGCACAGGTCATCCATCGTGGTGGAGGAAAGGTAAGGTCCTGCTGCAGATGGCGGCAGATCAGAGACCCGGCGGATCGCTGGACCAGGACCCGAGAGGGGGGGAAAGAAGCTTCCACAGCACCTGCCTTGCCCATCCGCCCACCTCAGGGAAAGAGCGATGACCTGGAAGGCCCCGACCAGGGGGGGGGGGGGGGCACTAGGTGGGACGTGGTCATGCACCCACCTCCAGGGCATCTCCCGCGTGATGGCGCCTGCCTGCCCGCGGGAACTTCTGAGCACAGCGGGCGCGGAGAGCAGGTGACACTGCCGCAGCACTGGAGTTTGGGGCAAGGATGGGATTTCCATCAGAAAGTAAAGGGTCCTGTGGGCATGGAAGGTGCATCGGGTCCCGGCGCTGGACCCGCCAGAGCTCTCCCCCCAAAATCGGCCTAGCGCCCCTCGCTGTGCACTGCGCTGCCCGACCCGGGCCAGCCCAGACGCGACCCAAAACTGAAGGACCCGCGGGCCTCAACGCTGTGACGGGACACACTGGACGGGGGGGAGACTTGCCTGACTTACTGATTGCGCGCCTGCCACACCTCCCCCCCGCCATGTTATAAACAAGCCCCGTCCCCCTCCACGCGCTCCCACCCCCCTCTCGTTCCCGCTCCTCTCCTGCTCTTTTCTCTTGATCCCATAACCAAACTCACCAGATCTCATCATCGACTTTCGATTCATCAGGATTCAGTCTTCGACAAGCACCAAAATCACCCACACATCTCCAGCTCCCGCTCCCCAAATCACCATGCCTCCCAAGAAGACTGAGACCGGCGCTGCCGCCGCTTCCACCACCAAGAAGCCTGCTTCCACCCACCCCAGCTTCCAGGTTTGTCCTTCTGGCCCGTCCGGTGTCGACTCATTTTACTAACGCGTCACAGGACATGATCACGGATGCTATTGTCAACGTATGTCGCCGTCTTCCCGCGCGTCCAGCGTGCCTGCCGTCGCCCCATCCTGCCTCGTGAAAAGCCTGCAAGTGCAGCGCTTCTGCCAGCTCCCACCGCAGACACGGTCGGGCTTCAGTCAGCGCCCGTCGACGCGTCTCTTTTTCCTCTGCCGCAAACGAAACTAACCCCTTCACAGCTCAAGGACCGCAACGGATCGTCTCGTCAGTCCCTGAAGAAGTATGTCAAGGGCAACAACGACATCAAGCTCACTGACACCATGTTCGACAACCACTTCAACCGTGCTCTGAAGAGCGGTGTCGACAAGGGCGTCTTCGAGCAGCCCAAGGGTGCGTGCTTGTCCCTCTCTTCATCCAATCCCCTGATGCTAACACCCAACAGGTCCCTCCGGTGGCACCAAGCTCGCCAAGAAGGCCGCTGCTCCCAAGAAGGAGCCCGCTGAGAAGAAGGCTGCGGCTCCCAAGAAGGCTGCTGCTCCCAAGAAGGAGGCCACCGAGAAGAAGCCTGCCGCCAAGAAGGCCGCCGCTCCCAAGAAGGCTGCTGCCGCCACAACCAAGAAGGCCGCCGCCACGGAGAAGAAGCCCGCTGCCAAGAAGGCTGCCGCGCCCAAGAAGGCCGCCGCAAAGAAGGCCGATGCTCCCGCCGTCACCGAGAAGCCTACTGTCCTGACCAAGACGAAGTCTGGCCGTGTTGCTAAGACCACCGCTGCCAAGCCGGCCGCGAAGAAGGCCGCTCCCAAGAAGGCAGCACCAAAGAAGGCCGCCGCTGCCTCTGCATGAAGGACTCTGGTGTCGCCGACGCGTGCTCGCCTCGAGCACACGACGGCCTGCCGAGTATGACATGAACATGACTTGAAATGGGCTTTGCGGGCGTTTGGGGGCTACTTTTTCGAACCAACGGGACTGGGATGGAACATGGGGTTCTCAGGGTATGGCGATCTCGCCTCCAGCATCGTACTTTTTGCGCCGGGTGGCCGGTTTTACTCACGGTTGATGCGGCCGCGCGAGATGTACGATCCGGATCGGGCGGGAAGGGGTTATGGAATGACTGTAATTATACCACGGCTTGGAATGAACACTTGCTTCGACGTTGACCAGTTTCGAATTCTGCAAGGGGGTGATGGCAAAGTGAGCAGCGCGACACTGAAGCACGAGGGGGCAGAGTCTGGTGTCGCGGTTGTGGAGTACGACGCGGTCTGGTGGATGGTTTGTTATGATCCATGCTCACCCGCCACAGCGCACAGCTGCCCTGCACGGTGAGCTGGCCGGGGTCACGTGTCATGTTTTGGGATGCAAAGAGGCGTAAATGATTTCCGTCGGATTTTTCAGGCTCCAAGACGGGTTTTGGGTTTATCTGAGGCATATCTGGTCATGTGTGCGCTGGGCTTGACGAGGCGGCGTGTTGAGCCCCCAGGTCGCCACTTTCATCGGGCACGTGCCTGTCTCGTCTGAGGGCGGGTCATTAAAGGAGATGGCTGCATGTTCTTGGAGTAGAGAGATAGCTTGCTTGAAGGTGAGCCTCAGCCTCTCGAAACCCAGACGAGGGAATAGTCTACAAGCTGTGCCCTCGCGTTCGAGTCGGGGGTGGCTCGATTTGCTGCCTTGGACGCTGAGGTCGACTAACACGACTTGTCGTTGGGTTCCGAAACGGGAAAGTGGGTCTGTTCGGGGACAATTGACACTGGAGGCGCGCACGGTCCAGGTGTTGCTCGACCTGGACAGAGTCGTTACACATTTGGAGCGGGCAGCGGGCAATGGTGCGACAGGGCAGCTCGCAGTTGACACCGCCCGCTACACTCACTGTTCACTGGACGGGAGCGCCACGATGATCCCTCAGGGTGCCTGGTGCGCCTGCAGGCACTGACCAACTGGGGGGCCAGGCCAGGGCCAGGGGGACACGACACACACACCACCCTCGACGTGTGGTCGCAACGGATGGGAACCTGCAGCAGAAACAAACCGTCCGGTCAGGGATGAGGGGAGCCGCCCGACACGTCCGTCCCGTCCTGTCCAGTGTCGTCGACTCTGGGCAGGGCCAGCTCAGAGTACTGTAAAAGTACCCCACCAGCGCTACTTAGCTAGGACTCGTGCAACGTACTTAGGCCGCGCGCCAATGTGCCCCGATTGAAGGTACTTTCTTCAGCTCCATGCTAATGATAGCTCCCTTGCGAGTTGCGAGACGCGAGGGGAGGGGAGGGAGGGGAGGGATGAGAGGTGATTGCGTCTGGTCACCCAGTAGTGGTACCTTTTTGACAGCGGGTCTTAATCCAGACCAAACACATCATCTATTAATTCTTCAGGGCAAGAGCGACCGACCGTTCTTGCAGTGCTCCGTGCAGTAGGTCGGGCCAACCTCCCGTCATCCCCGTCCTATCCTGCCTCCTACAGCATCCTGCCCTGTCTGTCCGAGGTGCTTCTGCCTCCCGTCTGCCTGCCGCCCTCTCCTCAACCTCGTATGCGTGATATTCGACCCGGACTTTTAGGCGGGCGGTCAACTGTGACCCCTCCTCCTCCTCCATCCGAGACCCGCCGCTGACGACTGCGCCGACCCGACCGACGTCCTGTCCTGCGCCGTACCTTATCCCATTGTGCGTCCCTGTACCTGGGGACTCCCTCCCCTCCTCCCGGATGAGCCGGACGATGGGGACCACGACATCTTGAAATCCAAGCTTCCAGCAGACAACCACTCTTTCAAACTACCTCCAGTTTTCCGTTGACCGCCTCACTCATTGCCGGTCGCCATGGCCGAGCTCTCTACGAACCCCTTTCGCAGAAAGGGCACGATGCCCGCGGTCGAGGCCCCGGCCATCCCGCAAGCCGCATCGCCCGCCGCCTTTCTCGAATCAATCACCACCGCCGTGTCCACTCCCGACAGCGAGGACCCCCGCGACGGCCGACCGACAAAGACAAAGACAAAGGTCGTCAAGCGCGTTCGGGTCCAGTCACCGCCGCCGCTGTCGCCAGACTCCCCCGTCAAGACACGATACCAGGGCGACGACTCGTCCGATGACGACGACCTCCCAGTGCCAGGCTACGGCCACGGCCACAGCTCTGGCCCCGAGCCCAACCCCAACCCCGATCCCTTTGAGCAGAGGTTCCCAGCGAACCCCGATCACTTTGCTCTTGCCGCCATGCCCGAAGCCGCGCCGCTCGTCGCCGCGAACCAGGGACTGGCGAACCCCTTTGGCACGAGGACGAATCTCGACCCCGCCGAGATAGAACAGGACCGAGATGCGGCGACCACGGCGGCGCCGCCGGGCAAGGGCGCTATGGACGTCAATGCCTTCTCGAGACTGCTGCTGACAGGCCAGTCCGGGCGAGACAATAGCACTGAGACCTCTTCCATCTCGAAGCACTCCATCTCGGATGGCCAATATGATGCTCCCTCGCCGGCACCCGCAGTCGAGGTCACGCCGAGGACGTCACACGAAGCGACGGACCAGGAGCGCGAGGATGGTAACCACGCCGCCGAGCAGACACCTGTACAGAAAAAGGCACCACCGCCGCCGAGCTCCCGGCGTGGAAAGGCAATCAAGCCGCCGCCGAGAGAGGATGGTCCCTTTGCTTCGCCGCCGACGCCTAGGTCGCCCTCGGACATGAACAAGCCCCTCCCGCCTGCCCCGAGGGCGCACGATACGGATGACGAGGTCGAGGATATCTTTGCTCGGGAAGCAGCTGGGAAGACCCCAGAAACCCACGATGCAGTGAGAGCGCCCGAGCCTGGTAGCGGCAAAAAGCCCACCCCAGTGCCTCCCCCGCGCCGAGGCCACTCGAGGTCGGAGAGCAAACTGGCGGGCAACACGCACCCTCCAACATCACACGATGACGAGGCACAGCCCCGCTCGTCCCTCGAGTCGCAACACTCGCGGCTCGAGAGCGTGGGAGGCAGACAGGCCCCTGCGCCGCCGCCGCCGCGCAGGCCGGGTGTTTCCCAGCGGCTCTCGGCTCACTTTGGGTCGGCCCTCACGTCACCCACGAGTCCGTCGATATCCGAGGCGGAGATCATGGGCTTCTCAACAGAGCACCCCAATGCCTCTGTCGACACGGTGGGCGATGACCATCCAAAGATTGCGCCGCCGCCACCGCCGCCGGCACGCAACCTATCTACACGTAGGCCCAACCCGCGAACCGCGGAGGGCGCGAGGCGTAGCCTCGGGAGCAGAGAAAAGGAAAACGCAATGGCACCACCGCCGCCACCGCCTCGGCAGCGAGGAAGCAGCAAGGGCAGCATGGACGGGCCCGGGCCAGTCGGGCGCGGCAGCCTAGACAGCGTGCGGGTGTTCACGCCGCCAGGACCGCAAGGAGGGATTGCCGAGGAGCAGGCGGCGGCCGAGGAGGGTAGGGGCGATGATATTCTGGCCGACCTGGACGCTCTACAGCGCGAGGTTGATGCGCTGAGGGGGAAATTCGGGCCCTGAAAAGATGGCAGGGCGGTTGTACATTTCGGGCCGGGCCAGGCCAGGGCCTCGTGCGCTGGTCGCAGGTTTATAGACGGCGAGGCTGTGACGTTAGACGATCTATTGAAGACACCTTTTTCATTACGTTGCGTGGAGATACTCGATAAGGCGGGTGAGTCGAGGCTCCGAGGACGGCCGAGGTGAACGACCCCTCTTCGTGGTGCTAGTTTGCCCCGCCCGACTTCACCTCAACATCAACATTCAAGATACGTGGTCCTGCCTTGCTTGCCATTGCCCAATCACTTTATTCTGTTTGAAGCCCTTCACATCATGGCGAGCATCTCTATCCGCGAATCGATCCGATGGCTGCCGGAAGAGGCATCCGAGCCAACCTCGACCTTTGTGCTCACGTCTTCCGGGAAGCGGTTCGTCGATCTGAGGGTGCTGCAAGCCGGTGCTGCGGCGAGCGGCGAAGGTCAGTCACAAATTCTCATCACCAGACAAGACACTAACACTTCTCAGACGTCGTGCCTCTGGAGCGTCTTGACTGGGCCATTGCCGGCTCGTCCTCGTCTGTGCCGACGCCCGACCGCGGGCCGAACACGACGCACTCGCAGTGGCGACACTGGGTTGATTCACGGACGCTGGACGTTGAGAACGCGACGGACGAGGGATTCATGTCCCCGCTAGGAGGGGACCGGACGCTCGAGGAGGGAAGGATGGCGAACCCGGAGACGGGGGTTGAGACGGATTATGAGGAGGTTTGGATTGATGAGGACCCGCGTGGGGTGCCGGGAGACGAGGGGAAGCAGATTGTCGTGTTGGACTTTCAGGGCCAAGGGGAGGGAGAGCGAGGGAGGGTGGTGAGGCTTGGGAGGTTGTGTCAGGGGCTGTTGAGGGTTGGAGGGGAGATTAGGGCGGAGAGGTGGGAGTGGACGGAGGAGAAGGGGTGGTGGAGGAGTAAGAGGGTCGGTGGAGGGGGAGGGATTCCTTGTGAGGGTATTCTTGGGGAGTGGAATGGGAAGGATGTTGTGGTGGAGGGGAGGACGTGGGCGGTGGTGGAGGTTGATGATATCTAGACACGTCACGGGAGAAGTCAGGGAATGATGGATATGCTTTTAAATTCACATGACAACGCAGGCTATATGCAGGAGATGCAGCTGTCTATGGAGTCGTCTCATACTCATCCAGCACGCTCCTCGGCGCCGTATACTCGCCAACACCAACAAACGGCATATCGAGGTTAAATGCAGCAGGCCCCCCAATGGGCATGGCCGTCTCCGTCTTCCACAACGGGTGGGAAGGCAATGCAATAACACTCACACGCAGACCATACCTCAGGTCCTGTGAGCCAATAGCCTCTCCATCCTGGCCAAGAATCGAAATAAGGTCCGGCACGGTACACACAACCTTGCGTCCTGCCTCCTCGTCGCCCGCAGCATCCGTAAGCGCCGCGTAGAGATATTCATTCTGGAAAGGAATAAGCATATGCGAAGCCGAGTCTGTTGCTTTTCGATGTTTAGCAGGAGCATCTTGTTCCTCTTCGAGAAGAGGGGCGATGAGGACGCTGCCCATTGTGTAGCCCCCGCCGACGAAGCGACGGACGTCGACGATTTTTCCGGCAAAGAGGAGACGGCCGGCGCATTGGGAGAAGATTGCGTCGACGAGAGGAGTTTTTGTACGGCGGGCGAGGTGGACGGCGCGGCCGAGACGCCAGGCTTGGGAGATTGTGTTGGGGACGCCGTGGGATTTGATGGCGGAGCCGGGGAGGGGACGGGCTGTGGCGGCGCAGCCGAGGCCGAGTTCGATGGCGGCGGTGCGCATGAGCTTTTCGAGGCGGATGGGGGTATCTGTGGACTGGGGGGTGTTAGGGAGATGGTGACGGTTGGGAAGGGGGGGCTTACCATGACGATGTTGACGTTGCCGCGGGCGTCGGTGACGGCGCAGGGGGTTAGGGGGTGGCCGTAGACGCTGAGGGTGGCTGGAGAGTCGAGTTAGAATGTGAGAATGGAAGGAGGTGGAAGTAGGAGACTTACCTTGGTACATGGTCGGATATGCCCTTCCCATGGCGTCGCCGTCGATGACGGGGATATCGTAGTGAGCCGCCGTGGGGAACGTGCTGAGTCCGTTTCCTCCACCGCTATTACCTGTCAGTTTCTCTTCATTTCTTGCATAAGTCCGTCACTTACATCTCGTCAATAAAGATACCATCCAGCCGGTCATTGCCCATGAGCCGTCGCTGCGCATCAATGCCAGCTGGAATCTCCGTCCCCGAGGCAATACGCTCATTGATGACACTCGGGCTACCATACCACGACCCAAAGCAGACGACATCGTCGTCACGCACTGACCGTGGTGACACGACGCGCAGCCTGCCGGCGGGGTAGGACCGCAAGGTGGCCAGGCCCTTGAGATATTCATGGTGTGTTGGTCCGCCGCCGCCTGTGCCTAGGACGCCGCATCCCGTGGCGATAAGTTCGAGGTCGACTTCGGAGAGGTACCAGGATCCAGAGCGCACATCGGGGCGGTATCTCTCTAGGTCGACTTTGAGAGAAGGTCGGAACGTCGACTCGAGAGCGTCGGGGATGTTGACCTTGGGGATGTGGTCGGTGTCATCCTTATCTTCTGTGATGGTGTAGACCGTCGGGGTGATGGGAGTGCCGGGCTCAGGGATGGCAAGCTTTCCAACGGCCCTGATTTGTAGTCTCATGGCGCCATTGTCGACGTATTGCACGGGGATCTTGTTGACCTCGACGACGCGTACGTCGGAGGGGGAGGCACCCTTTGCTACGGCTAGGTCAATGGCACGACGGCACGCGGCGGCGACGACTTCCTTCTCGTCGCGGCCTTCGAGGATCTCGATAATGTCAATCTCGCCAGAGACTTTTCCAATAGCCGCACCGACTGCGTTGGCGGCGCCTTGGTGGACGGGCTGGATGCAGCGATCGACGCCGGCAAGGTCTTCTGTGACGAGCATTGCGCCGCCACCCACGAGAAGGAGGTGCACCGGCGCAGCGGAAACCTTCATCTGCTCGACGACATCTTCTATCATGCGAGTGATGCGCTTACGAGCAGCATCGATGGTCTCTTGCGGTACGTTTTCGAGCAGACGGCGGTCGCCGAGGTCGGCCTTCCCCGCGGCGACGACGATATCCGTGGTTGTCAGGGTCGGGCCGCCAAAGACAAGAGCCTGTTCTTTGAGAAAGTGACCGACGGAACTGGGGCCGACGACAACAGAGGAAGGGGTCGAGCCGACTTCGACTTTTGTGCCGCCGCCGAGACCGATGGAGACAACCTCGGGCATGGAAAAGGCGGTACGGACGCCGCCGACCTCGACGAAGCCTGGGGCCTGGCGGGGGAAGCCTGAGGGAAGGAGGGCGCAGACGTCGGTAGTTGTGCCGCCGATATCGACGACGAGGATTTGGGGCTCGAGTGTGTCTGGGGTGCTTTCAGGGATGTCCGAGTCGTTCTTGGTGGTGTCAACCTCTCTCGCTCTGTCGAGACCAGCCAGGAAAGCAGCGCCAGTCATGCTGTTTGTCGGACCACTGGCAAACGTCTTGATGGGATACTCTGCGGCGGCAGCGACATCGATGAGCGTGCCGTCGTTCTGGGAAAGATAGAGAGGACACGTCAGACCGAGACGACACATGGCGGACCGAAAGCCATTGGTGACTTTTCGTGCCGTACGGAGGATGGCGGCGTTGAGAATGGTAGCATTCTCCCTCTCGAGGAAGCCCGGTGGCCCAATATCATGCGAACACACGACATCCAGCCCGGGAGCCTCCTCGAGCATGATCCGCCGACACGTCTCCTCATGAATCCCCTCGTGGTCCAGAGGCGAAAATACTCCCACGAGAGAAACAGCGCGCACCCCACTGGTGACAATCTCCCTCGCAGCTTTTCGGATTTGTTCATGATCAAGAGGCGCAATCTCCCTCCCATCAATCTCCAGCCCTCCGTCAAGGTAATACGCCCCTCCGTCGAGGACGCGGCGCAACCCCGCGGGGAAATCGGAAAACGGCGGCAACTGACGGGTAAAAGGTCCACAGAGACGTACGGCAGCGACGCGGGCGAGGCGACGGGCATCGGCCTCGACGAGGGCGTTGATAAAGTGAGTTGTGCCAATGGTGACGCTGAGGACGGCGTTGAGAGGGGCGGCAGAAGATGAGAGGACGGCGGCGATGGCGGCTTCGATGCCGGAGGTGATGTCTTGGGAGGTGGAGGCTTTGTGGGAGGCGAGGACGCCGCGGGTGGGGGAGTCTGAGGCGGCGATGTCGAGGATGGCGGCGTCGGTGTTTGTGCCGCCGACGTCGACGCCGATGCGGTAGAGGGGGGAGGACATGATGGGGGTGTGATGAAGTGTGCCAACGTGATGCAGTGTGGGAGGAGGGACGTGAAGGGGGGCCCGACGAAGCGGGTAGATATCTATATGAGGGCGTCGTGCGTGTTGTCCATGTGTGGTTGAAGCGTCGTGGCACACGGGCCGGGCAAGTCAGGTGGAAGAGAAGACGTTTCTTCTAGCTTGGTTCGTTCAAGTTCATCCGGTGCCAGTGGTTGAAGATTCCGGGGTCGGGGGGGTCCCCTTTTCTCGGGTAACCACCAACCGGGTCCCGTCTCCGAGGGCCTGGATTTGGATTTACCTGTTCTTGTGGTTTGAGAGGAGAGGGAGGGGGGGGGTTGATTTTTTGATTCGATTCGGCCAACTTGGACATCGGGGAACTGGCGGGGGAGGGGAGGGGGGGCAGAAGTTCAAGTTGGCCGAATCGTTATCAATGGTTATCATTGGGGGGTGCACTGCTTTGGGTGATTTGGTTCTGACCGGTAGTAACCCGGGGGACGAACGGGACGCATGACTCGCGTGTTAATTCTCAGAGAGTGCCGAGGCGGCACAGGTGGCACGGCACAGACAACAAGCAATGGAGCCAAGGGCCAGCCCCCTAGCAAGCGGCAGCAGGACAGGGTCCAGTGTGGTCCAAGACGTGACGGGAAGGGCACTCGTAGCGCCCAGCCCATCGAAACGTCGCCCTAGACTGTGCCTGTGCAGTGCAGTGCAGACCCCGAGATAAGCCATTGAGCTGCCGACGCTTGCTAAGTTTCCTGGTATATGTAAACCTCGACCTCGTCACATCGTCCTTTGTCTGGTTGCCACCGTCGACGGCGACACCTCCCATTCCCCGACCCTCGACCAGACGAGTCTTCCTCCCCGACATTGACCACCCCTTGGTCGCACGGCAGTTGCTCCGACTCCCCTTGCGTGTCCCCCGGTCCATCCCCCCCCCGAAAACCTAACGTAATGGGTCTCAAGGACCTGCTTAAGCGTGCGGAGCTACCGCACGTCAATCGATGGATCGTGAGTCCTCACTTGGCGCACCAAAAGTCCCTGTGCTACGGTTCTGTTCTCCCTTGCTTCCACCAGTCCACTGACGTTTCGTCCACCCCCAGAACGATGACATTCGACCCATTGAGACGGCTCGTCGGACCTGGGGCTTCCTCGAGTTCCACAACTACTGTACGTCCTCACCACTGCCCTAGATATTTCTTGACTCACTGACATCCCAGGGCTACTCATCAATTGCAGCATCGCCACGTACATGACCGGCAGCGCCCTGATTCCCTTTGGCCTCAACTGGTATCAGGCATTCATCGGTTCGTCCCGTCTCCTGACACGAACGCTGGCCCAAGCTTACGCCCCTAGCAATCATCATTGGCAACATCATCGCCACTGCGGCCGTTATCCTCAACTCTCTCCCCGGAAGCTACTACCATGGTGAGTCTGTCAAGTCACGAAGCATCTGGGAGTCATCTAACATGGTGCAACAGTCGGATTCCCCGTCTTCAGTCGTGTCGTCTGGGGCATGTGGGGAGCCCAGTTCACAATCTGGAACCGCATCTTCCTCTCTCTCGTCTGGTACGGCTTCACGGCCTGGATCGGCGGCCAGTGCTTCTACGTCGTCCTCCTCTCCTGGGACCCTAACCTCGAGGCACACATCCCCAACACCATTCCCGATGGCACCGGCATGACCACGGCACAGTTTGTCGCCTACATCGTCTTCTGCGTCATCAGCCTCCCTCTCCTCTACATCCGCCCCCACCGCCTTCAGGTCTTCTTCTACGTCGCCTGCACGATCACTCTGGTCTTCTTCGTCGTCATCCTCATCTGGGCTCTCGCCACCATGGGCGCTGCCGGCTTTGGCGACACCCTCTCCGACGCCACTCAGCTGCCTGCCACCGGCGGCCCATACAGCGTCGCGTGGATCATGATCTACGGCATCGTGTCCACCGTCGGCTCCATCGCTGCCGGTATCCTCAACCAGAATGACTACTCCCGTTTCTCCCGCCAGCCGCGCCACGCCATCTGGGGTCAGGCCATCTCCTTCCCCATCTACGCCATCTTCGCCTCTCTCGTCGGCATCCTCGTCACCGCCGCAACCCAGAACCGTTTTGGCGGCGAGGCCATCTGGAACCCTGCCGACCTCCTGGCCCGCCTCATCCTCGAAAGCCCTGGATCCTCCGGCACCCGCGCCGCCTGCTTCTTCGGCGGCCTCTCCCTCGTCGTGGCCCAGCTGGGCGTCAACGTCGCTGGCAACGCCCTCGCTGGCGGCTTTGACCTTGCCGCTGTCTTCCCACGCTACATCAACATCCGCCGCGGCGCCTACATCACCGCCGTTGTCAGCGTAGCAGTCAACCCC
Organism: Plectosphaerella plurivora; assembly: GCA_020726575.1. Taxonomy (NCBI): domain Eukaryota; kingdom Fungi; phylum Ascomycota; class Sordariomycetes; order Glomerellales; family Plectosphaerellaceae; genus Plectosphaerella; species Plectosphaerella plurivora. The sequence goes on from JAGSXJ010000034.1 coordinate 248,315, forward strand.
TGGCGCCTCGTCAACACGGCCACCACTTTCCTGCTCGTGCTCTCCAGTTACAGCGTATTCCTCGCCCCCATGACCGGCCTCATGGTCGCCAGCTACCTCATCGTCAACAAACGCCGCCTGAGCACTGACGACATGTACCGTGGCGGTCGCGACAGCATTTACTGGTACACGGGCGGCCTCAACTGGCGCGCCCCTGTAGCCTGGCTCGTCGGCGTCGTGCCATGCCTCCCCGGTTTCGTGGCCGCTGTCAATCTCAACGTCACCGTCACCGATGGCGCCACAGAGCTGTACTACATGTCATATGTCTACGGCTTCCTTTCCAGCGCCCTCGTCTACTCCGTCCTGCATCGCCTGTTCCCGGCCCAGGCTGTCGCCAGCTTTGTGCGCGACAGCCCATCGCCCAAGGAGCTGCGGGCTGCCACGTACGGTGCGTGGGATGTGACGCTGGCGGAAACGTCGGAGCACCTCGGACATGCGAGGGGAGAAAAGGTTGCCGTGTCGCCTTCTCTGCCGCATGAAGGGGAGGGAGAAAAGGGACAGGAGACGCCGTCCGAGTACCGCGTGTAGGGCACGCGGCGTAGTGGTCTCTCACTTTTCTCCCATCTTTTCCTCCTTCTCTTCTCTTCCCCGTTTGCACAAAAGCCAGCCAGGCCGTGCGTTGTTGTCGTCATTTCTCAGAAATCCAAGGGAGCAGGGGGAGATTACGAGGTGCATGGAGGCCGGGCCTCGTTCCATTTAATACTCGATTTCCGTTTCTTCTCATCTGCCTTCTCTGCCTACTCTCAGCCTGCGCGCGATCGTCTAGTTTGCCGAAACAAATACCACCAACAGTTCCGAGCATCCCCTCTTCGTTCCCTCACTTGTGAATCTCCCTACCTCCCGTGCAGGTAGTCAGCTCCGGGCCAGCCGCAGACGTCGAGAGTTTGCGCTAAAAGCAAACACGCAAACGCATCCGGCGATTCTTCACCCTTAGGACCGGGAACGCAGGGGGATCGGTTTATGCGTGAAATTTCGGGGACAGACGGACCAAAGTGTCCTTCGATGACCCCCTAACAGGAGCCCCGCAGTTCACGCACGAAATACAGATAAGGACCCATCAGGGGTCCCCTCCCCGTGTCAATCACATCTTCAGCGCTTACCCGTGCTTCCCGCTCCACCCGACGCAGGGATCATCACTGGCAACATCCGCATCCGTCACCACGATGGTTCCCTAGAAGTGGAGGCCTGCCCAATCGGACAACAGCCCCCGATGCCCGCGGGAAGTCACTGCTCAAACGCCCAAGTCGAAGCAAAGAGGGCCCTTTCCGCTTAATTATCTGCCACTGCCAGCACCACCACCACCACGCCCCCCGAACCCCGACACAAATGCTCCTGGAAACTTGAACCCCCTCTCCTTCGCCGACGACAAGCCATCGGCCAACTTTTTTCTGATCGGCAACGCACGACGCACGCGCGGAACGATCAACGGCGGAAACCGAAGCGAGGTGAACTCATCCAACGACGACACGTCCCGACGACAAGGGCTTTGACTCTCGTGACCACGACTGACTCTGTCCGAGTCGAGTCGAGTCGAGTCCGCCGGGGGATGTCCTCGTCCTTCTCCCCGCCGGCCGTTGGTGCCGGTGGTGGTGCCCCCGCCGCGTCGGCATCATCAGCATCACCAGCTGCATCATCATCGCACCCCGACAAGCGCCGCAAGTTCACCATCCAGAGCGACTTTGGCCAGGCCCGAGGATTCCGGAGCCGCAAGAGCCGTCCCTGCGACACGTGTCGAAAGCGCAAGACGGCCTGTAAAATCGATACCGCGCCGCCATGTGAGTATGATCCTTGGCCAGAGGCAGTGTGACGCGACGGGGGCCATGTCATGAGATGAGATGAGCGTCTCGTCCCCCACACTCACTCGCACTTGTGCCACCACCCCTGCCCGTCGGCCAACTTTCTTATCATGTACGCTCGCTCCAGAGCTAACGACTGCCAGGTGACTTTTGTAAACTGCGCGGCCTGCAGTGCAAATCTTCCGGGACAGTCGGTTCCTACGTTGACGGCCCGGCTTCCTCCTCGATATCGACTCCGACCTCGGCTATCAAGGATGAAGCCAGCCCGGGGACCGCCGTGTCTACTCCCGCCTTCAAGGAGGAGACGGCCTCTATCACCACCGCCTCCACACCCGCAGCCTCGCCGGCCAGTATCGCGAGGCTGCCGGGCATCGAGAGCGTCTCCTCTCGCTATCTCTCCTCCCGGCCCCCTTCCGCCCATCATGGCTCCCCTGATACCGAGATGACCCATGGCATGTCCCCGGTCTATCACCTCCTCAACCATCCTCACCCTCACCAGCCCTATCACCAGGCTCCGACACCCTCGGCCGCTGCTGCCAGCAGCCCAGCGCCCTCCTCATCCGGTCCATCCTCCTCCATGGGCGCTCCGCCACCCATTCGCACCCTCGAAGATGCCCCTGGCCGTACCTCGCATAGCATGGGCCCAGCCGCCGAGCAGGATGCCCTCCTCCTCGACTCGTTCCGCTCTGTCATCATGAACGGTCATGAAATTGATGCAGAATTCGTCCAGGTCTTCCCAGGCACATCCCCCTCCTCTCACCACGGCCCAGCACGACCTCCGGTTCACTTTTGCTTCATCGTCGACGAGTTCTTCCCTCACGATGACCGAGTTAAGAACGAATGCTCCGACGCCATCGAGGCCCTCGCCGCCCCTCACGCCGATGCCCTTGTCCGCGCCTACTTCCGCCATGTCCACCCCGTCCTTCCCGTCGTCTCAAAGGGCCGTTTCCTGCGCCGCTATGTCGACGATCGCCGCCAGATGCCCGCCTCCCTGCGCGGCGCCGTCTATGCCCTCGCCTGTCTTTTCTGGGACCGTGAACCATCCCTCCCCGGCTCCCGCGCCCCCTACAACCAGCACGAGCTCGCAGACCTTGCCCTCACCTCACTTCAGCGTGAGCTGGACTCGCCCAACCTCGACAAGATGCAGGCCTCCATCCTCCTCCTCCACCTCAAGCCCAACGATGTCGATAGCGTCGAGCACCCACGCACCTGGACCCAAACCGCTCAAGCCGTCGCCTGCGCCCAGATGATCGGTCTGCACCAGGACCCCGACCAGTGGAGTATCCCCTCGTGGGAGAAGAAGCTGCGTAAGAAGCTGTGGTGGGCCACCTTTGCTGCTGACGTCTGGTCTTCCCTCTGCCATGGCAACCCGCCCCATGTCTACCCAAGCTCCTTCAGCACATCGCCTCTGACCACCGACGACATGTGGTTCGACGAGGAGGTTGCCTCCGACCTGCAGCGCTTCGTCGACCAGGACGCCAGCGCCCACCTCTTCATCGGCGCCCGCTTCGTTGAGCACGTCAAGATGGCCGTCCTCGCCCGTGACGTTCTCGCCACCGCATTCGAGGTGCCCCAGACCAACACCTCGTCTTCCGCGTACAGGCCTCACCGCGACTTGGACCACCTGTACAATCTCCGCACCAACCTCAAGCGCTGGCAGAGCATGGTCCCCCACTGCCTCGGCATGCCGCCAGCCCCCCAGCACCAGCTGCTCCCCTCGCCGGTTGGCCTGCCCCCGGCATCATCGTCCAACAACGCTCCCCTTCACCTGAGCTACTACGCCACGCAGACCCTGGTCTACCGCGCCCTCATGAGTCCTGCCACAAAAGCTGCCCGCGCCGACCCATCGTCAAACCTGCGTCGCTATTTCCGTGACGCCCGCGTCGAGTTCTCCGGCTTCGCCACCTTCATGACCCAGGTCGGCGGTGCTGACCTCAACGGCTTCTGGGGCCGCCACGGCCGCTCACAGCTGATCCTGTGCGGCAACTTCCTTGTCTACCTCTTCCTCCTGGCTCATGAGCGCGACGACGTCCAGGCCGCCTTCCGCCTCATTGAGAGCTTCCACGAGTCTCTCGCCCGGCTCGAGACGCTGGCCGACTCTACGGCACGTCTTTTGATCCGGCCTGTTGCCCTGCGCATGAACTCGTTCTTTGTACAGGCACCTGATCTGATGCGGAACCCGGCGCCAGGGGCTGAGATGAGCACGCCTGATTCCTACACCACATAGGGAGGGCTCGTCTTCAGAATGGCGCACTAGGAGCGTTTACGGCAGGGTCTGCTGATTGGTTTCCCCAGGGATGTAAGTTTTGACGGTATGAGTATGTATGTGATGGAATGATTTGGAATTACATGAAGTACTTAACTATTGGTAAAGATATCTACGTAAATAATAAGACGCCGAGGTGAATAACCAGGCAATGGCGCTCAACAATTCAAAGGCCGAACTAAACCTAGATGCTGACAGGAGGGCGTTAACCCTTCAGCTCACTGGCCAGTCCTCTAATTCCCCCTTTCTCCGTTTCACTCAACACTATCTCAAAATACTTATCCAGCGCCTCAACCCTCTCACCCTCCGTCTTGCACTCCACTAGCACCTCCTCCTTCCCACCTCCCCTGCGACTGACAACACCACCCAGCAGCGAGACCACACCCTTCGGCCTCTTCGTCTTCTCATCAAGAACCACCCTCGTCGCAAGCACATTCTGCACAAAGAAGCTCTGTGGCTGCGTCATGGGCGAGAGGTTCATGCCGCGGTAGTCGTTCGGGAAGAACTCGATATCGAGAAACATCTTGCGTCGCTCCCAGGGCGCGTCGGCGCCTGCGCTGGTGTCACGTGTCGTGTAGAGCCATACACGCTGCGACTTGTCCCCGTGCTCTGATAGAGCCGTGTGCTCGAGACGGCCGCGCACGGGGGGGATCTGGTCGAATTCTGTGCCGTGGATGAGAGGGATCGGCTGCATGGAGCCGCCGGAGCCGAAGCCGACGTCGACGAGGTAGCGCTGACCATCGATGGTGACAATGTTGATCATGTGTTCCCTAATCATCGGTCAGAGTCGTAGGAAGTAGTGGCATATGGTAGGTAGTCTTACAGTCCCGTCCAGTGGTCTTTTACCCACACGCGGCCGCCAGAGTTGATGAGTTTGTACCCTAGGCCGCGGAGGATGGCGCCGAAAAAGGCATTGAGTTCCATGCAGTAGCCTCCGCGGCCACGGGTGACGATCTTGTCATAGAGATCTTGGAGGTCGAGGGAGAGGAGGCGGTGGGGGGAGTAGTGCAGGGAGAGGGACTCGAAGGGGATGCGGGCGAGTTGGTGGGCTTGGATGAGGCGAAGGCGCTCGAGGGGGTCGGTTGGGTGGAGGGAGAGGGGGAAGTTGATGTGTTTAAGGTATGTGTTGAGCTGGGCTTCTGAGTAGGACATTTTGGCGGTGAGGGAGTTGTCGTGGTGGTTGAGGGGTTTGGTGATGAGATCGAGGTGCTAGTATGTTGTCGGCCGGAGTAGCACGGCCACCGAGACCCCGTCGGAGATGGTGTACCTCGGTGTTTAATGAGGATACGAGGCGATTTTGATCAGGGCGCGGGATGTCATGCAGACATAGGGCGTGATGCCAAAAGAGGGAGAGGCAAAAATATTAGTCACGATGGACTTGTTGCTTGATTCGAGGGAGGCTCGATCTCCCGACCTTCAGTGGAACCGTCCGTAGACATGTTAGACTGACGTGATAACCAACTACACCATCAAACCAATTGATGGAAGTAGTGGGGGCCAGTAGATTCAAGATCGTGGAGTTGGGGTGGAGAATAGGGTTGGCGATGTCATTGGTGCGTGGCGATGTTTCAGGGCATCGTGGACGACTGGACTTCATGGCAGTGTGTTGGCTGGACACTGGGTATTTCCGTGCCAAAGGATTGTTTCTGTGGTCTGAGTAGGACTTTCATTTGCCATTTGACGGAATGTAGCTCAATCGTCAAGTATTCCTGTAGGTAATTGGAGGCTAATGTTGATCTAGGCGCTGAGATATTGAGACGACATTTTGAAGCTAATCATTTAGACATCAACAGCACATCTTTCGAGCCATTGAGAAGCTTGTCAACAGCAACTTAAATTCACTGCATCTATTCAAATATGCATATCATTTACCTCAAGTTTGTAAGATGCCAGAGAAATTGTTTCATTCATTCTCAACACCAACACCTGACTTACCACGTCGACACCACAAAACTTCGAGAACAACTGGAATTCAACCTCTTCGTACTTTTTACGAATGTCGAGTCATTCAATACAACTTAAATGTGACCTGCATGCAGACCCATCACACCCCAAAAGCTATGCTCATACATACACCTTGCTACATCTGGCAAGTCCTCGAAGATCTACACGTCCATCAACCCAATGTCACCTCACACCACCACTCCACAGGCATCAGTGGTCCATCACCAACCTCCCGCCCAGTCACCTGACTCAACCTACAACACCCTCCTCGGGTACCCCCCACACGCATGACGTCCCACGATCCGGCACACGATCAGTCACGACTCATGATACGTCCGACGGGGCCCGCCCCGTCCTCACACCTTAATTCCGCGGACATCTGACTCGAACAAGAGCCTCACCAGGGACATTGAAGCTGTCCCAGCGGACAAATCCACACCGCGTGCAAGGCCGTTATGCCGACGCCCCCCCCTTTATTTCCATCGATCGCCCCGGCGGTGGTGCCCCCGGCAAGGTCGGCATCACCGTGACACCGCTCGTGTGTCCGCCCGCTCGCCCTGCTTCGCGCGCGCAAACTGAAGAAAAGGGTCAGGGACCCATTTCCAACAGTACACACCCCGATCCATCCCCGAAGGACAGACGAATATCGCCGAAGGGAAAGGTCGGAGGGCAAGGCGGGCGGCGGACCATAGAAAAATCAGGGCCAAAGAAACGCTGACTACTTTGTATGAACAAAGCCTTTGTACCATCCGTCCCACTGCCGTTGCCGCATGGGCCGACTCTCTGCTCTGCTCCGCTGTAGGAAACCAGAAACTATCCCTTGGCCATGAGGCAATGATGCGTCGACCCAAAACTCCCTCATCCCCAGAAAAATAGAAGCCAGATAGCCGTTTATCCCTTCCCCGGGACCGAAAGGTCGACCGGCAGCTACTCGGCCGATGTAATCAGTCATTGAGGAAATGAGCCGTGCGTGTTCGCCACGCCGACTTATCCACGGAATGACGGCTCCAACAATGACGGAGGAAGGACAGAAAACGGATACCCTCCCATCCACACCCCCCCAAGTTGACTCGTGCTAATGCCAAGCCCGGCGATCCAGCAGCGACAAGCTTTTTCCTCCCGCACCGGGCCCTAAAAAGCCAGAAACGTAAAAAAGACACAAGCAACGCACTGCCACGCCACGCACCACTGGCACTCACAGCAAACATAAACGTCCAACTCCGGACGGAGCGGACGGAGCCCCGAAACACCCTTTCCGTCCGATTTTCCCCTTGTTCGTCCCTCTCTCTCTCATATCCTCGTCTGACACTCGGCCGGGCCAAAACACCCTCAACTCGATCGGACGCGCGCTCACCAACGCAAAATGAGATAAGGGACCCCCTCCCCTCCCCGGCACCTTCAGCCCGCACACTCTAGTTTTAAGCTTGAGGAGAGGGGGGGACCGTGGGACCGTGGGGCCCGCCCGTTGCCCATTTTTTTTTGCCCTGCCGGTGAGCCGTGGGCGACGCGGCCGTGGAAGCTCAAGGGGGACAGACACCGCTAGTGCCGGGGGCTCGTTTGAATGCTTATGCCGACTTCCCGGGCTGGGTGAACGGCACACTGGCAACTGGCCACTGTCCACTGGAGACAGGTGGAAACTCACTGGAATGTGGCCGCGTAAGTCCCCTTTCACGGCATGTCCCCGGCAACGAAACACGAGCGATGAGATGGCTTGGAGATTCGAGGGACAATAGCTGGTAAGGACGACAAGACTGGATAGGGGCGATGAGAACCCATGGGCCAGATACCTGGGGATGTGACATGGTAATCGAACCATACCATCACTTCGTCGGTTCGTCCTCCAGATAAAGCCCTTGTCACCTCCCAGAACGGCTTGCAGAGCCTCAGCTCCCGCGGCTTGTCTTGCCCCTTCAAGCCTCCCCCAAGATCGTGACGTCCCCCCCCCCCCCCCCCCCCCCCCCCCCCTACCCTAACTGTAATTGTGCCACGCGGCGTCGCCGCCAAGAATAGCAGCGAGACCCCTGCCACGCCAGCCCGAGGTTAAATCGTACGCTGCGTCAAAAAGTGCGCCTCCCCCTAAACGAAGTTCCCCAGAATTCAACCCTTCTCCCTAGATGCCTAGGGCGCCCCCGTCGTCCGTCCCCCTTCCTAGAATAGTTTCCTCTGGTTTTCTTTCTTTCTCATTAGGATGAATTGACGCCCCGGCTGAAGTATGACATGCAGCCGCGGCATCACCTTCCCTCACCAGCGTTCTGCCCTCGTCTAGACTTGGGCGTAACCGGCGGCCTCGGGGGCCTGGTCTGTCTCAAGGGCAAGTTTAGCCTGTTTGACGCCTCTAGCAGCCCCTGGCCCCGGCACCCCCTGCCGTCTCAAGCTCGCGTCTCAGCAGGTCTAGGCGATGTCAGTCCTCGACTCCTCTTACCTTCGAATCTCCCGCTAAGCATAACCTCGCTTTGGTGGCCTGGCCTGGCTCGCCTCAACTACCCCAGATGCCATGCCATGCACGCACGCACGCACACGCGCGTATCTTGATCGTCGTGTCGGATGAAAATGTACTGCAGGTCATCGGCTCACAACGGCGACTTGGCTCTGATCATGGAGTGCAGTGCAGGGGGATGGAATATTCTTGAGACGCCGTGGCGTGGTAAAACTGTCTATGTACAGGAAGAACAGGCAAATGCTGGGTGCATGCGCGTGCATGCTGCCGCCCACCAAAAGCCCCTGAGCTCCATCCTCCTCAAACTACCATCCCTGGCTATCCCAAGCCTAGGGAAAGTCCCCATCATCATAATCGTGTGTGTGTGCGTCGGGGAGCAACCCCGATCAACGAACCCAAACGCCGTTGCAATGCTGGTGATGTAAATGCAAATGTATCCAGTTTTTCCGCCGTCCCTTTCTTAGATGCAGAACTTGCGGTCCAGCATCTGAATAGCCCTGACATCGTGGCTGGAGCCGCCAGGCCGGTCACCCAGGGGAGGGAGACCTGTGGCCATCGCGCTCGTGGTACGAGGGGAGCCGCCCCTCGGGGAACCGCCAAGATGGCTGGGTTCCGACGAGGTCGACTGGAGCAGCGAAGAGATGCTCGTCTTGTTTCCCGAAGAGACTGTGGCGGGCTCGGCGTGTGAGCTGCGAGGCGGGGACAGGGATGATGTCCTGTTGGGGGGAGTGTACATGGCGGACGGGTCCCGCGAGATAGGAGGCAGAGCCTGGCCGCTGCGTCCGGCAGCCGAGTCCATGAGCACGGCCTGGGCGGCTTGTGCCTGGAGGTGCACGATGCGGGGCGAGCCCTCGTGCTTAACGGGAGTCTGGCGTGGCGAGTGTTGCTGCACCTGGTAGGGCGAGGGAATCGGCGACGGCTTCTGCTGCGCCGTCATGGGGGGCAGAGCCGCCCGTTCGTATGCCGCCGGTGGGGGCGGGGCATAGTGGTGCTGCATCGGCGCCTGAGGCATGGGCAGACCGTGATGTGCTGGGTTGTGTGCGTGGAGAGGCGGCAGTGAAGGCTGCTGGTGGCTCGCGTAGGGTGCGGCGGTGTAGTGGTGGTTGTAAGGAGGTGTCGCGACGGGCGATGGCGGCCACTGCTGGTAGCTCTGGGGGTGCTGAGCATACTGAGGCGGGTAGGACGGCGGCGGTGCGCTGGCGGGAGCATGCTGCTGAGCCATGTATGGCGAGTGCTGCACCATGGGGGCACGGGTCAGGGCGGGCGTCGGGTTGCTGTCGTGAAGGCTCGATTCCGGGTACATGCCCTTGAGGGGGGTGATGTGTCGGAGAGACGGGTCGGTGCTGGGCTGCTGAGGCTCCGGGGCGCCGGGATGCGGCCTCGAGTAGTATGAGATGAGGTGGAGGTGCTGGCCGGCTTGTGTGGTGATGCTGAACGACTGCTTCATGAGGCCGTCGGCCTTGTACCGGTATCCCTCGGGCTCGCCATTGTCCTGGTCCTCGTCACTACCGCGGCCAGAGTCTGGTGTCTTTGTGGCTCCCCGGCGGTTGCCACCGAATCCGCTTCCCCTCTTGCCCTCCATCTCCCGATATGTCAGGAAACTGCCCGAGACACGACTGGCGCTCCAGGACTTTCCGTCTGTCCACCTTCGCATGCCGGCTTCCCTCTCATCCCAGACGAAGACGGAGCCAGACCGGATGGACTGCCTCTCCTTCTCTGAAAGTCGTCGTTGAACACGGGGGAGGAGGCCGAGGCGGCATGCCTCGAACAGCTTGATGGCGTCGGCCGGTGTTCTAACGTAGCCGTGGTAGGTCTCCATGGCTGCCATTCGCATTGGATTTGCAGGTTGAGCTGTGATGGAGATGTCTTTGTGTGTGTAGGTATATGTGTGTGATGGTGAAGAAGTGTAAGTGGAAGGTAGGTGTGTTCGCCACGGGGTGTGTGGTGTGTGGGTGAGGAATGTCTTATGATGACTTTGGGTGCAAGGGATGGTTGCTCCTTGACCCACACCGGTGCCAGAGGCTGTTAGGACTAGGCCGGCAATCGGCACCGCTGGCCAGGATGACGTGGTAAGGGGGGTGATCGATTAAAACACGCCCGAGATCCACGTCCAGGAGTCAGTCAGGCCAGGCGGTCCCTGGAACTGACGAAAACGGGGCGTCCGATGGAAGAGGGCCCCAAAACTTGGGACGTTACGTCGCGGAGCTAGGTAGGTTGCCTCCAGGGTTTATTTGCAGCCTGTGCCTGGGAGAGGTTAGCTCGAGAGCCCCAGGGGGACAAGGCAGAAGTGGAAGAGTGAGAGGAGAACGAAGCGCCGATTCGATTCGGTGCGTCGAATGCGCCCGTGTACCATTTATAACCTGATACGGCGCCTTGCACCTTGCCCTGCATATTCTTCCCCCCTCACTGGAGAAGGAAAGGCGGACATGACTTGTGACGGTCACTGTGGTCGTATTCGCGAGGGCGCCACCGGATGCGGTGCGAACAAGGCGAGACCGAAGAGGCGCCTGGCTAGGCAGCCTGGCGTTGGGGCGGACAGCCTCAAGAGGCAGTGAAGAAGCCATGGATGCCCCTGGCCGAGGTGTGCTGTCAGGCGCATCGAGTCGCTGAACCCGAAACCGTGACATGAAAATGGAGAAAACGTTTCGCACCTAGGCGGAACGACTCACGCTGTGTGTGCGGGAGGCCGCGCAACGAGCAAAGGGACTCGTCATGGCGATGCATGAATGAGGGGAGGGGTGGAGGGAGAGGGAAAGGGTCAACATACTGTGGTTTCGCTGCTGGGGCAATCAATCTTCTGATCGTCCGATGAAGGCGGGTGCGCGCGTGGGTTGGTATAGGCCGTGATAAGGATGTCAGTCAAAGTGTCGGGATGCCAAGACTTTCGATCCAGTAAACAAGGTACGACGAGTGTGTGGGAGGCAGGTCGGGAGTTGGGCGGTGGTGGTATTTAAATCAGCAGCAGAAGGGAGAGCCTTGATTTGACAGGTCGCTTCGCTGGCTGGTCTTTTCTTTGGCGGTGCCCGGGGGGGGGGCGGCCAAGAGAATAAGAATGCGCCCCAAGACTCCCTAAACCGGAGCGCCGATTTGCCAGGCTCGGCGAGGGCGGCACTGCACTGCTGGAGGCGTAAGAGGGTGCTGTCTGTCCCCCAAGGAGCCAGGGGTGTGTGCTGTGCTGTGGGTGCTGTGCCCGGGTGTGTCGGCGCGAGTGATAGGTACGAGGCCGGAAGATCGGCTTCTAAGAGCAGGCGTCCGTTGTCAGGATGCAGGACTAGCGGCGACGGTTGGTCATGGATGAATCAAGCGGCGCCCCCCCAGAGAGGTTTAAGCTTTTCGAACGGATGTCAGGCTGGACTGGATCTCTCGGGGCTTTGCTTTGGGGGGAAGGACGGAATGCTAAAATGGAGACAAGGTTAGTGAGCTGCTCCACCCAAGGGGCCACGCATTTAAACAGAGGATGACGACGCAAGCCCCCGGTGACCCGAGGCGGTAGCGGGGTGCGAGGAAGAGACAGAGCGAGAGGAGGGATCAGCCCTGGGACACTCTGCGGCCTGAACTACGGCGGCGCGGAGATTGTCCACCACCAGGAGAAGCCAGTCCGGATGTGGGAGAGGGGCGGACAATGCCGAGTATGCGATGCAGGGAGAAGCATCATGGAGGAGGACGAGTGAAGCTAGGAGATGATGGCATTTGCCGAAGACGACTCACCCTTCAGGACGCCCGGGATGGGTGTTGTTGTTGGTGGCAGGCAGCGAACCAAACCAGCAGCAGAAAGCAGGCAGGCATGCACACACCCACTAAACTCGTTGCCTGCAGCGGGACGAGTATGCTTCGATCAAAGGTTAAATCAACCTGGGTCGCCGCGTGGCCTGTGTGTGTGCTGAGCACTGGTGGCTGCTGAGTGCGGCGCGGGCTGAGCTCCCCAAAGGCCGACCGACCGGCTGAAATTGTTGGCCAACCTTAGTGAATGCTTCGTTTGCTCGCTCGGAATCTCGGGTCGGGGATAGAGTGCCGGGGCGACGCGTCTGCTGGCGGCGGCTGAGATGCGATCCGGCCTCGTAATGGTCCCAACAAGGTCAGATTGAGTGTTGCCTGTGCTGGTGCACCGACCGACTGTGACTGGCACGGGAGTGTCGTGGCCTTTTGATCCGGCGGCACGTACGTTCCCAGGAGAATGGATGAGTGGGTGGTCTTTTCGGATCGTCCGAAGTTTGCTTTGTCCAGAGTGCCGGCTGGGGAGAAGTCGAGGGAGCGAAAGCGAGGCTTAAGCTTGTCAGAGGGTGATTCTGGGGATGGAAAGGTGCGGTGCTTGCCAGTGCTTCGCGAGACGGACGGGAAGGGATGTAGCCGGGGTGAGGGGGTGGTAAAGGGACGGGATCTCGGGTGACTCGACTCGGCGTTTGGTTGATTGATTGATCGAACACAGCATCCAGTGTCGGTCGACAAGAGCACCAAGACAAAAGCCCAGAAGTCAGCGGCCGCTGGATTTTCCCAGTCGTGCCTTCCTCACTGGAGTGCTCCTTCCAATCCCAAGGGGCAACCTGTCGACAGGGTGCGTCCCCACATTGGAGAGCCAAGCATTCGTGCCGAGAATGCCAAGACTTGACGGGCACCCACCCCTCAGCCCTTCCTTCCTTCCATCGTTCGGGGCCTTTTTGGGGGCCTCAACTCTATATCCACCCCTTACGGACACGCCCACCCTGTTTTAATTTTCCACAATCGTTCGCCCGCAACGGACGGGACGGAACCTTGAAATCTCGGACCCCGGGAATCGCAAGGAAATAATAACACGAAGATCCAAAGGGTTCAGGCGACGGGACGGGAGTGACGGCTATCAAACTTTTTGCTTTGCTTTGGCGCTATCTACGAATAGAAGGAAGTAATAAATGTGGAAGGCACGATGGACCCAGCTGTCGTCTCTGGTCGATCCTGGGTTGGGACCTGCCTGGAATGAGCTGACGTGCTGTCCAAGGTGCTCCTTCCACATCCCCTTCTCCGCGGCCTTGTCTTTCTACATGCATCTTCTGCCTACAACTCGAGAATCTCCGCGCAAATATTATGACACCAAGTCCAGTCATCTGATTCTCTGCCCTGACCAACCCAATACCTGTCGCCCCAACTTGCGGTCCACCAGCATCTCTGCGTGTCAGCTGGTATCGCCAACCTTGCACCACAACCTCACCCGCAGCAACGTTTGTGTACTGCCCGGCAAAGCGCGGCTCGACAACCTCCCCTCTTGCCTGCCGTGTTCCGGCCGTGTCCGGTGAGAATCGACGGACATCCACACCCACACCGGCCCGCCCGCGCGCCCTTCCATGAAATGACGCAACGGCTGCCCACTTGGCAAAGCTGGATCCCAGCACCTTGCCGCCCTTCCGATACGGCAATGCTCGCGGCTACAGAGCTCGGCGATGACCCGGGGAAATCAGCTTCACCGCGGCCACGTCCTTGGATATGTTCAAACAGTCATCGTGCCGCTGCCGTTGCTGCTCCACACGGGGAGTCGACGGAAACCCTAAGCAGACGCTTCGCAACCACAACTTGAGCAACGCGGTGGAACCGTGCTGGCCGTGACCACGACCTGTCAAATTCGGAGGTTCCTGTCAGTCAATCCTCGCTGACGCCGCTTGCTTGGTATCACTGCCTGAGCGTGTGACCGCCATCTGAGACACTGGCAAACACCAGCTCGGCTTCCAGAGGGGCGGCTCCGTCTTGTCCTTGCTGCCTGCGCGCGCACATTGTCCGAGTCAAATCTGGTCATCCTCTCGCGCTCATCACCCGCGTACAGGTGCTTCGCTTGGTGCCTGGGCCGCCATTGAGATGTTCAGACCAGTCACCCGTCACTGACATCCATCGGCGCCCTGCAGGCAGTGGCTCCGTGAGACCCGAGACGCTCATCTCGGTGCCATCCCTCCTTTCCTGTGCCGAACACAATGTACTCCCTGGAGCGCCTCCCTTCCTCGATGGCCCCCTCGGTTCATACTGTGGTCGTGACAGTTCCCGGCACACAAGGCTCACCGCCGGCACCGTGGTTCCAGCACCCGCCAAAGTTCAGCAAGCTCGCGCCTCGGGCCGCAACACAGAACGACAGCGACTCATCCCATCGAGCCATCAGTGGGTCTGACTCGAGCCCGACTCAGGCTCATGCCACACGTCGCCCGCCGTTTGCATCACGGTCAGGCCTTGCTGGTGCAACCGCCGCAGGCGAGTGCGACAGTGCTACGGCCCAGGCTAGCGATCGCCTGTCTCGAGCCAGGCAGTATTGTCGCGACACACACCTGCTGCCTGTACGAGTACGGCCACCTGGCAACTTCCACATTCGACCTTGAGGACTCTGCAACAGCCGAGAACGGCAGATACCCAATATGAGGGGAAGACATGTCACGAACAACGTGCGACCAGCCAGTTTTCTGCTCTGCAGTGGGCGACCGAAATTGATAAGCGCGCACAGAGCCCTGAGCTGTTCTCGAATGATTGATTAAACGGTCGGAAAAACTGAGCTACGGAGAATATCGTGGAGGCGACGCTCCGCCGATCGGCAGACTGATTACCACAGGCTCGGCGCCCCTCCCACGGTCTTGGCTCGAGGGCGCTCACGGGGGCTGCCGCCGAGCCAAGTCCGGGCTTGGGCTTGGCATTTGTCTTTTTTGGCGGAAGCCTCGTGTGTTCGGCCAGCCTGGCCCCGGAAAGCGTGCCGGGCAAGAATCGGGGTGTGTGTCCCCGTCTTCCGTCGTCGTTTGCGGGCTGCTTACGGCTTCACACACGAGCGGGCGCCCAGGAAACGCCAAGAGAGCACAGCGTTTGGACACCATTAGCGACGACGTACACAAGACCCCAGCCAAGCCGACCGACCAGAATGATGACTTTTACGGACATTGACGCAGCCCGAGACCCATTCAAATGGAAGACGGAGAGGGTCGACGAGTCGCCAAGACCTTGGGCGTGCGAGCCACAATCCATAGGCACTCGTAATAAGCGCGGAGCCAAGAACGCGCCCCCAGGACAGCCAAGACGGATCTACTGGCACCAAAGTGGACGCTCTGCGCGCCACCGCACCACGAGCAGGTTTAAGCATGAATTTAAGCGTTGTCAGCCACCGTTCCTAGCGCCGCCTTGGTAGTCTTGGCATCGTGCCGAGAGAGGAGGCGTGCTCGTATCACGCCCTGGAGGGGGAGGCCGCGTGGACGCTGGGTCAGGGCCGGGTGCGAAAGTCGGCGCCGAGCCCGCAGTCCGTCTCGCCCGACCACCCAGGGCCTGTCCAGGGCCTGTTCTTGGCCTGTCTGTTGAGCCGCCACCCTGTGTGGGCACGGCACGGCGTCCGGGGCCAACTCCAGCCTGTCTGTCATCTGGGTCTAGGGGACCGAATGATCAGTTGTCTGCCATGATTCCCTTCCATCTGACTCGTGCTGACCAACTCATTCGCAGGAAATGGACGAGCAGAAAAGACACGATGCAGCGGGCGGGCAAGCGGGGTGGACTCGGAAATTCCGCGGCTGGATTCCGCCCAACGCCGCCGCCGCCGCTGTCGCCATCGCGACCCGTCGTGTCTGATAGCAATGGTGGCTGTCCACTGTCCCACCGACTCTCGACCCAGCACACACAACATGCGGTCTCCCATCTTTGACGGGTGCTTGCGTTACACTCAAGGCCTGAAACGGGCAGACATGGCGACGAGCAACAGTGGCGGCCTCGATGCCCAGCGACACCGACATGCGCCAAGGGTAATCCCGTCTCACCCAGCGTGGTACCGTACGCGCCCAGCCCCAAGTCGTGCAAATGGGAAATGGCGCTGCGACGCCCGTCCGGCGAAACTTGGACTCGAGGAAAATAGGCGGAGAGGCCCGCCGAGGGGGCGCTGATTTGTGGCGTCGCCCTCGTCGAGTCACGAGGGACACCACTGGCAGTGTCTCCATCGCCAGGGCGCACGTTACGGCACTTCGGCACCAGAGACGGCCGGGGTGTGGTGTGTGTGTGCGTGAGGCTTGAAGAGGTCATCAATCGACAGACAAGAAAAAAGAATAACAACAACAGGACACGAATTCCGACCGACTTTGCCCCCCGTACCCCTGAACTGCGAATGAACCACTTGCCCCCTTCGGATTCATCTCGTACTTTTCAAGGGGGAAGGGGGCAAAGGAATGCGGCCATCTCTCGCAGCCGCTGGCCTGAGGTCCGCTTAAGCGGCACCGCACGCACCAGCCGCCGATGCCCACCACCCGGATAAGTCGGACCACGTGCAGGGCTGGGCTCCCTTGGTGGAGGATGTCCGGCTTGCGGTCTTTTCACCCTCTTTGGTGGTCCCAGGTCGACGGGCGCCCCGCAACGCCAAGAAGGGGTCCGTCACTGGTTCTTTTCACTGCCTCTCTTCGGACTTTGAGTGCGAGGAGGAGCGCGCTTGGAGATACTTTCTGACTTTTGGCTGACATGCTCATACACTAGAAACAGCCTGCTTCCCTCTCTCTTCCTTCGTCACTCACCGCCAGGACAAGACCCTTCGTACTTATCCTTCGTACTTGTACTATCCCATCCTCTCGTCTGAAACCGCCAGGCCCAGACCCAAGACCAATCCCCCAGGCCGGTCTATCGTCAGCTGGCCACCCCTCGCAGGAAAGGATGGCCTCATGTCCACCTCATTCGTCCTCCAACAGGGCTGCTAGCGTCGCCGTCCCCAAGAGGCTTGTCTTGTTCTTGTCCCCGCCAAGGGGAAGGGGGGGCTGGGATAAGCATGCGGCGCACAGGCCGCCTCCGGCGAGCGCCCTGCCGGAAGTCGTCGTCACCCTTCGTCTCGCTAATCCGTGGCGCCCAGTTCGCCGAGACGCCCATTGGCCGTGTTGCCCGGGCTCAATCTCGCAGGTGATGCCTTTAAGCTTATTTGCACCAGAAGGGATGGGGGCCGCCGACGCGCCGCGCCCGCTGCAGCTCTTTTTTCTTACGTTCGGTTCGTTGGGCTGGACTGGGCTGGGCGGCTGCTGATCTGACGAACGCCCAGCGGAGAGCCGTGGTCAAAGCCACCACACTTTGAAAAGTGTAATGAGGCTCTTTTCTATGACACTTCTGCCTGGCACTTCTAAGTCACCACATGCCTAGTAATGCTTACGCTCACAGTTTGTCCGTCGCAGTAATTCACAACGCGGCATCTTGCCGGTGGCATTCCGGCATGATTCCGCTCAGTCGGAGCGCGGCACCGCCCTTCGGAGGTTGACCGTCTATCCAGGGGAGGGGTCTCCGCCGCGGGGCCACTATACCTACAACTGCTAAATCCCCAATGGTGCCATTGCCGACGCCTCGTGGCATCAAGGGGGTGGCCTGGCACCTGGCTGGGGAAGGAAGGGCACGCAATCCGCCGGGGGCCCTGTCGACATGGGGTTCAGGGGCACCGCCCCTATCTTTTCCCTGGAAGAACGCTGTTCGCTTGAGCGGGAAGAGGGGCACATACGATATGAGAGGGGGGCTCTTGAGGTGCCGATTCCGGCTGGGACAGCGATATGCCAAGGGGGCGGGGGGGCTTGCCTTGCCCTGCTTCCCTCTGATCGCGAATCACCGTTGACGCGTGCCGAGATAGGGGCAACCACTGTGGCCGTGCTCAGGGTGTGACCCGTGGGTTTGACAACTCCCGTTATTGCCGTTCCCCGTGCGATGGGAGCGATGAGTCTCAGCTGGCCAGGTCGTCGGTTGTCGAAAGTCATCGGGAGGCTGTCTTGGGCACACCCGAGCGACGACATGTCGCGTGCGGGCTGGGCTGCAACATCTACCGAGCTGGGCAGCGTTTACTTAAAGTGTACAACCCGAGAGATCGGTTTCCTGGGTAGACAGTTTGCAGTATAGCTTTAGAAAACAATGTATCTCTTCATACAGTTGACCCGGTCTTCTAAGCAGCCTCTATCTAGTTGGTGGGATATCTCGGATATTGTACAGAATATCATCACAGCATCTTACACATTTCTACTCTCGTACACGCACCATGTGCTCCTCCGGCGTCAGGTGAACACCCCGAGCCATGGCACACGATCCTCCGCAACTGACGGCGGAGGACAAGAACAAGGACGCTCACCGCCGCCACGGTCGTGGCAGCGTTCCACGGCCCGTTCGGCTGGGATGTCTGTCGCCTCCCCCGTGTCGCGCGGGGTGAGGGGGGTCGCACGACAGTTGAAACCCGGCGCTTGCGAGATCTGTCAAAAGCAAGCCACGGGAACGTTTCCCTCGAGACACGACGCGGGTTTCCCGGGACACCGCGTGCGTCGCTGTGGTCGGCTGAGACCGCATGCGGATGTACCCACGTGGTGACACCATGGGAAAGCATCCGTCCCTCTTTGGTGGCCGGGGAACAGCGGTTAGTCCAGATGCAGATCGCCGTCTCTCTCTCTGTTGTTGGTATGCCGTGGCACGTTGCACATAGGCCGCGCTGCTCCTGATCCAAGGTAGGCAAAGCTAAACGAGCACGGCATTGAGACAGGTTCGGGAAGGGGTACGGCGGCGATGGATTCTCTCGGGTCTCTCGATGAGCTGACTAGGCATCGCAGCGGCCGAACGAACGGGGGAAAGCAACGACATCTCGCACGTTCTGGACGCCGGCGAGATAGCTGAGGAGCCTGTCGAAGCCGAGGCCGAAGCCGCCGTGCGGGCAGGACCCCCACTGGCGTAGGTCGAGGTACCATTCGAGCCCGCCAGCCTCACCGCTGCTGCTGCTTCCTCCCCGCTTGCGCTGCTCGGGAGTTGACGGTGCGACCATGCCCCGACGCTGCATGGTATCCCGGAGCTCGTCGAGGCGGTGCTCACGCATCGAGCCGCCCGCAATCTCGCAGAGGTCTGGGACGATGAGGTCGAAACAGTCGACGGTGGCACGGGTCTGCGGGGAGCCGTCGTCGGCGGGGAGGGCTGAGGGGCGCATATAGAAGGCCTTGATGTCGCGGGGGTAGTGTGTGACAAAAACGGGCCTATAGACGCCGTCGTGGCCGGTGGCGCCCAGCTTCTTGGCGAGATACTTTTCGTGCTCGGAGTGGAGGCCGTCCTCCCAGACGGGCGGGTGCTCAAACAGGTGGGCGTCGGCCTTGAGGATCTCGATGGCGTCGGCGTAGGTGACCCTGGGCCAGGGGACGCCGGGCTGCTGCATCATGCCGGCCCAGCGGCGCTCGACCTCGTCGGCAGGGGCGAGGTCGTCTTCTGCGGTGCGAGAGGACGATGAGGCGGGGCGCCGGGCGCGCAGCTCTGTGGCGGAAGTTGCGGTGTAGAGGGTGGTGGTCAGGTGACGCAGCATGTCTTCGACGAGGGACAGGACGTCGGCCATGTTGTCAACAAAGGGCATCTCGGCCTCGAGCATGTAGAACTCGCTCATGTGGCGGGATGTGTCGCTACGCTCGGCCCTGAAAGTCGGTGAGAGAGTCCAGACGTTACCCAGGGACTGGGCGAGGGCCTCGAGGTGCAGCTGCGTGGAGACGGTAAGGTATTTGGGGGAGCGGAAGAAGTGGTCGATCCGGGGCTTATTGCCCGTGGAGGGTTTTGGTGTCTCGGCCTGGCCCGTCGAGACGGTGAAGACCTCGCCGGCGCCCTCGCAGTCGGACGAGGTGATGATCGGGGGGTGGGTCTGGACAAAGTTGCGGGAGGCGAAGAACTGAGTCAAGGTGCTTATGGCGTCGGACCGCAGACGCAGGATGGCAGCGTTCAAGGGGATCCTGGAGCGCAGGTGGGGGATGGTGCGGAGGTACTCGGGTGTCTGGTACTTTTTCTGGATGGGATATGTCTGGAGAGAGGCGGTCAGCGGGGGTCGGTGTGGTTTTGGGTGTAAGGAGGCGAGGGGAGGGGGCTCACGGCAGCATCTGATGGTCCGACGACGTTGACCTTGTTGACCTTGAGCTCGTGACTCTGGCCTGTGTGGTTGGAGGGTGTCCAGGATCCTTTTAGGGTCACAGCAGCACCGACTCGCAGGGCGGATCTGGAGAGATTGTCAGCCGAGCTGCTCTATCAAGAAGGGGTAGCCAGGGCAGCAACATACCCTCCCTCCATGTCCCGGGGCACCATAGCTTGTAGCGGCTGCCGTGTCGATCCGTCGCCAATGTTGACAAAGATCTCAGACTTCATGGCCCTGACGGAGCGTACGTATCCGTTGACGGTGACATCCTCGGCGGCAGCTTCGGGCTTCCAGCCGAGGTATTCGTGGATGGTCTGGGGTTGCTTGGTCGAGATCATCCGTCTTCCGCGGCGGACGAGAGGGAGACCGAGGCGGCGCGCTGCCAGCATTGGCGCCGGGGCAAGGTGTGCCATGTTGGTTTGGGGGTAGATATGATGGCTGAGAGTGGCCTGGTGCCGCCTAGAGGGACATATCTCGTCGTCGTCTATGGATTGGGCGACTCTGTGGTTCGAGATTGAAGTGACGCATTGTCGCGTCGTCGTCAAAAAAGTCACAGCTCAATCGTCTGTCTGTCCCGCCGCTAAGCTGCATCGGAGCTAGGTGGAGGAGCTTGGGCCATGTCAACCGGATGTGCCTGGATTTGATTAGTAATTGGGGTCATGGGAGAGATGAATTGTCAGGAACGAACATGGCACTTTCCAATCTTCAACTCAACCTTTCCATGTCATGTCTGCTGCCTCTTTGGTCTCTGAAAACCTGGACCTAACAAAACACACAACTCATCACTCGACCTCGATCCCCCCGACCGTCCCAACATTCCCTCCGTCATGCATGTACGCACACGGTGTCCCCTCGGCAGGACCCAGCAACATGGCGACGGGACTGCCACAGTTGCGCTTTGACCCAGACAAGACAAGAGACAGAGGCGCCGGGTCGAATCCTCCATTCTCCTTCGGTCCATTGTTCCTCGTCCTCGCCTTTCCGCCCTCATCCTCCACCTCCAAGGGCAACACATGCACAGATCTCGTATAACGGCGGGAGATTGCAGCTCTATCGAGATTCAAATCCCGCCTACCAAGTCCACGGATGCGCCGTCGTCGCACAGCCGGCCACCCTCTAGGCGAGACATGGGTTGGATTATCGACACAGACACCAGACGAGGGAGAAAAGGATGCTTGCCGCCCCTCAAACTGTCGTAGACATTGACTGAGATGCGGCGAGTATTGGTTGCACACCCTGAGAAAGACCCCCCTTACCCACTCAAAGGCCAAGCAAGCGAGCGAGCGACAACCTGTGGTAGCGGCCGGCCGCCGGGGGGGGGGGGGGGGGGGGGGTGCGAGTCCAGTTCAGTGCGGTGCAGCGGCCTGCCATCATCCTCTGGAACGTTGCCTCGTTGCTTTTTCCTTCTCGCAATGGGGACTTGGACCACCGAGACCTGTCGGTACTGGGCCTTCTCCTGGGGGTCCTGATTCCAATTCACCGGACGAAGACCATGCATGTCGAAGCACTGCACGTCGCTCGGTCGCTTTGGCCCCCTGCTTAAATACTCCCGCCGCAACCATCTCCCAAACCGGATGGATGTTCTCGTCACCCACCCTCTCCCCCCCTTTTTTGGCCACTATCGTGACCCTCGCCTATATCCTCCAACTTCTTCATCGGCTCCGGCACAAGCCGTGCTTCACCTAATACCTTGTCCCGTCATCATGCCGTCGTCCAAGAAGCCCATCAAGATCAAGCCCTCCGAGGTCGCATCAGATACCAAAAAGAGGCTCATCCCAGAAGTCTCCAAGCGGCATCAAGCCCAGTGGCCGCCATACTCCTATCTCTATGCACAACCCCTCGTCGAGGTGCGCCTCAATGTGAGGACCGAGTGGGAGCCTGATCTGCCCCATTTCTGTAAGTCTTGCCCTTCAACTTTCCGGACACTCTTGCTGACTCTATCCCAGCTGTCTCCCCAGGCGATCCTGTCAACACCGCCATTGGATGGGCAAACTCCCTCGGGGAGCAGGTTCCCTTCATCTGCGCTGCCAACGAGAAGCGTCCCGGTGGCGACTGGGAGACGGGAGTCATCGGCTACGAGGTGAGTCGAGACGGCCTCCTCCCCTTGGCTTGTGCTACCGCGCGAATCTTAAGCTGATACCGGATGCCTGCAGGAGAGACTGTGTCGGCGAAGCAATCTATCGGCCACCCTGAGCACACCGCATCCCGAGTCGTATGCCCAGACAAATTACCCCATTCCCATCGAGGGCGCCGTCTACTCGCCAAACGTTGGTACGTGCCTCCAATGCCTTCCTCCGCCTCTCCTCGCTGACCGCGGCCCAGTGCTCTTCCGCCAGAACCAGGACACCATCGAGTCTCTCCCCGTCGAGCAATGGACCAGTTTTCCCGTCATCTCCGTGCCGCCGACGCGCTGGCCCAAGCTCACAGACGGCGGAAAGCGCTACTCCTTTGCCGAGGAGCGCCAGCTCATGCAGAACAAGATGCGCGCCGCCCTGCGCATCTGCGCCTACCAGCAGTTCAAGTACGTCGTCATTGGCGACTTTGGTCTCGGCAACGGCTACCGTAACCCCCCGAGGGAACTCGCCGAGATGTGGCGCGAGCTGCTACTCTGGGACCCAGAGCTGCGCAGCCAGTTCAAGCGCATCGCCTTTGTCTTTGAGGACGAAAAGCAGAGCACCACCAAGCACATCCAAGAAGACATTGCCAAGAAGAGCAAGAGCGCGAGCTCCTCCTCCAAGAGCCGGTCCAAGAGCATATCCTCCGCATCATCCTCATCCTCCCACTCCAGCAGCGGCCTCTCCTCCAGCCACCGGAGCGACCTTAAGGTCTTCAAGGATGTCTTCGACGAGAATGAGGTCGCCCGGGTACGGCAACAAGTCGATCCCCGCTATGGCTTCGCGACCATCATGGGCGGCGGCGGGTGAATCGCCGGCCGGGCGGGGTGAGGCAGGGCAAGGTAATTGGTGTCTCAGTGCTCGGAGGTCTGCCACGCGCGGGCTTTTCCCCCCTCATTCTTGTTGTTTTTGGACCCCCCCCCCCCCCCCCCCCCCCCCCCCCCCCTTCAACGGCTGAAGAGGCCTCTTCGCCTTGGGGGGAGATGACAGTGACGGACGGCGCACGGGTATGGTATCATTTCGGAGGAGGAGAGGGAGGGCCGGTATCTCGCGTTGTCTTTTTGCCCCCCCCCCCCCCCTGTATTTCTATAAGCATTGCCAGGAATTCTGTTTCTGGCCGGGGCCGACTTTGGGCTCCTCACGATAATACAACGACCGTTGGAATGATCCCCCTCTTCGCATTGCATGTCCCCACATGGCATAGCGCCGGATCCATCCCCATCCGTGCTGGTCGTGTTTCTTCTTCAAGCCTCTCCACGTTGACGACATTCCAGTCATGGGGGGAGGGGGTGTCAAAGCTAGGGATGTCATCCAGTCTGTGTTTGTCTCTTGGAATAGAGGGCGTCGCAAATGGGCAGATTTGCGAGACAGGAAAACAGCCCCCCTTGACGCTCGACGATGCAAGCCATCATCTCCAAGCAAGCTGAACGCATGTTGTTGTCCGTCCCTCCAAGCATGTCTGCAGGGTTCGCTGGCGGCGAGGGACTGAGACATAGGGCTAGGATCTAGGCGGCCTCATATCTAATTACTTACCTTTGGCCCTGCAAGCCTCAACTCTATATGCTAGCCTCGTCTCTGGGGGCCGCCGGCAACAGGCTCATCCTTGGCTGTCAATGTGCGTGAGAACGTGGGCTCCGGGTCTCGAAGGGGCGGCGCGATTCCTCCGACCAGCGAGACCACTGCATCAAGCCTCTCCCCCCCATGCCTCGGACCGCCCCTAGCGAGACCTCCCGAGATGGAGACGAGGGCCCGAGGCCGAGTACGACCCTTGGAACAGAGATCAAGCAAACATGACATGTCGTCACCGCACCTCGGGCCGCCCAACGCCGTCGTCGTCGGTGATTATCCATCTCGACCTCCTCCCCCGAGATCTAGCATGCGGCTTTTCTCCTCGGCCGCGCTGCCAAGAGAAGCCGGTCTCAGCCAGTTAAACTCGCAAATGTATACCGCTTCGCCTTCGCCAGGCAGAACACTACTCCAGAGGTCCGTCACATATCATAATTGCCTTATCTTCTCCTCCGCGTACGGGCATCACCTGACCACCCCCTCTGCAATGTGCGTGTGCGAGGTCAGCCCGAGACATCGTGGGCGGGCAGGCCGAGTCGGCGCCGGCAGGGACCAGGGACGAAAGAGACGGCTTTCTCTCCTTTGATCTCCGAGATCCATAGGAAATCATGCGGCCCGCAGATCGAGACCCCTTCCAACGGGGTGCATTAGGATGGGCGGAGACATGTTAACAAATCGTCGGTCCAGGGGCCGAGCTTCCTGCTTGCCAAAAAAAGGAGGGGGTACAAATCGTGATGCCCCCTGCTGGTGGATCGATGGTCCATGGTTGCTTTTCCCTTTGAGCGGTTGGCGGTTGGCTCTAGAAAAAGTCGTCCCATCATATCATGATGAAGTGACCCCGAAGCTACAGGGGAGGACGCAAAGTCTCGATGAGTGCGCGAGGAGGCGCTCGTCGTAGATCGACAACTTCTGCCACCCGTCCGCCCCCGCTGTCCCCCCCGGTCTTGATCTACCCACCCTCTCTGCACACGCAGATCGGCGCGGACCAGGGGCCTGCTGCTTGCTGCATCTTGGCTACCTACGCCCACCGTGGCCGAGCTGAGACGGGGGCGGCACTTGCGCGATAACGCAGTGAAAGGGAAGAGGCAGCAGGGGGGTTTCAGCCTTCTCTCGACACGCTGCCTCCTTCGACTGACGCCGCCGCCGCCTCGCATCGTCTCGGCTCGCCTCGCCCTGCCAAAGGGAGACACACAGAGAGAGAGATCTTTCTCTTGGACAGGCCCCATGTTTCCTCACTCTGCTTGTCACTGACCTGACGCGCCTGCCAGATCACACTCTCCCGTGGGGGTCCGGTCCCCCTCGCCGCTCCAGGCCAGGCCTGACACTGTCTCAGCCTGATTCGCGAGGGCCTCGTGGTTTTGGTCTAGCAGGTCTTCCTTCCCCCTTTCAGGTCTCTGGATAGCGTCGGACCTCGTGGCCCGTTGGTCTGCCGGCCTAGGGGGGGACGACACGCGTTCAACGCCGTTGAAGGTTGGGCTGAGCTGTCCAAGCAGAAGCTGGACCATGCACCCTCTCTCCTCTCCGGCTCTCGCTCCCGCGTCCGCGATAGTGCGACGGCACATCTCTGCTGGTGGTGACGCGACATGCCTCCGCCCTCCCCCCGGTGGGCTGCCGCAGATTGTAGCTTGCATCTCCCAACCCGCCTCCATGGTCAGAGACTACGTACCGGCAGCATGCGCCCCTCCTCCCCCCCTTTTCCCGGGGAGGAGACGCTGGATCGTCCCGGCCCAGCCAGCCCAGCGTCTCCGTCTCGCCGAGCTGGCCGCCCGCTTCAGGCGAGTGCCACCAACGACACACTCCAGACAAGGGGGGTTTGCATACCTATTTATGACCTGTCACTTTTGAGCTTCCCCATCTTCTGCCCGCCACGGGAGGCCCGGACGGAAATTCCACAGCAAGCCCAGAGGCGTTCCCGGTGAGGGCAAAAGAAATGCGTCCCTGGGGCCCTGTGGTCGGACTTCCGCCTTGTCGGGGTAAGATGCGCGAGCGCCGCCGGCCACGAAACGAAACAAATACCCCAGGAGCCCCATACCGGTGAAGGTCACTTGTCCTATCGGCGCTTGGCTCGCCGTCTGCGTCGCGTGCGAGGCGCTGGCCTCATCATATGTCACTGTCTCGCATTTTTCGAAGGAGGAGGGGGAGGGGGCCTGGCCCTGCCGGTGAAAGCACTGTTATTCTTGCTCGTCATCTTTGCTCTAACACCACGGATGGCCACGGACCGTTGTTGAACATGCGCGGGCGTTGTTGCGGTCAACGTCCGCCAGTCTGTCCCGGCCAAACTCCCCGACTCCCGATCATGCCCTTGCGGTGGGCTGCTCGCTGTCTCGCACGGTTGCCCAAGGGCTACTTCTTCCTACGATTCGTCTTACCAGTACGCCGGCCTCAGACCGCTGAATGTCGAAAGCGCGCCCGACGACTCGGCCGCACCGCCTTCTCTCTTCCTCTGTCCGCTCAGCTGCGAAGGGATCGGTTAGCATCGTTCAGCCACGGCTTCGATCGGCTACGACTCACCTCCAATTGCACTCCCTTGTGGAGCTGCACGAGCCAGTCGACGTAGCTCTGGGCCTCGTTGTTGCGATCCTCAACGAGCATGCGGGCAAACTCGTACTCGGCACCGTCGATGCCCTGGCGCGCGAGCTGAATGGCGAGACCCTTGGATCCACGCATGGTCTTGAGGAACTCGATAATGTTCCGCACCTGCGCGTTCAGGTGCGTCTGCAGCACCGGCAGGGACGAAGTGTAGGCGTCGAGGCTCTGTAGGGTCTGCTTATCTTCGCCAAAGAGATCCGCAATGAGGTTGGGTGATGTCTGCGAGTGGAACCACAGCAGGCACTGCTGTCCATTGTCCATGAGGTACACACCGCCGGGCTCGACACGAGCAAACGACGCCCGCAGCGAGGGCGGCAGCTTCAGGTGACCTGACTCGTCGGGGAAGCCCTCTTCCGGTGCCATGTTGTGGACGGGGATCATACGCGGGTACAGGTACAGACTGAGCTCGAGCGCGCCCATGGACCGGATCATGCGCAGCTCCGCAGTGCGGCGATCAGTGCTCTCACTGCCGCCCTTGAACGCCCGCGTCTTGAGCAGGCCGAGCATGTACATGGCAAACTCCTTAAGACGCTCAGGCATGACGAGCTGTCCAGGAGGATGCGTCTGCGTGAGGAAGTACTTGCGGTATGATGCCAGGACGTCGATGGTCCGTTCAGTCAGGAAGTTACGGATATCCTTGAGGTTCGCCGAGGTTGTTGCGAACTTGGTGCTCGCTTCCTTGGCGAGAATCGAGAACACGGCGTCTTGGTCAATAAACTTGACGCAGTCCCTCGGGTTGTCGCTGACACTGGCGATCATGTTGGAGCACCGCACCCTCCGCTGGCCAGATGCTGACGTGTAGAGCAGAGCAGACTGGAAGTGAGCATCCAACTTGGAGTCGAGCTTGCCGTCGTAGCTGAAGGTGACGCCGAGCGCCTTGTCCGAGTCGACGACACCGATCTCTAGGTCGGCGCCAAACGTGTGCTGGACAAAGTTGCCGTGGTATGCTGAGATTTGAAGACCATTGGAGCAACGGACCTTCATGAGGGCCTGGACACCAGTCTCACGTGTCACCGCGTGCCTGATCTCCATCGACAGCTTGGCGTTGTCGCGGCCTCCGATGAAGTTAGGGTAGTAGAAGGTCTCGCCACCAGTTGTGGACGAGACGTGGCCGATGGTGCCAATATCGAGGTAGCCGCCAGACGGCGCGGCCAGGAAGAAGTCAACACCAACACCGGTCGAGACCATCTTCTCGGCCGTCTTCTTCCATGCCGGGTGCTCAGTGGTGAATAGCTTCTTGTCCGTCTCACCGCCGGTATGCTTGCCATCATCCCGCAGGAAGAGGCGACCGGGACCCCAGGTCGGCAGGGCAGAGCATGCAGCAACAATCTTGCCACCGGTGTTCTCCAGAGCAGCGGCCGCGGCATTAAGCGTGGCCAGCAGTGCAGGCTCCGGGTTCTTGATCTTGGAGAACATCTCCGGCAGCCTCGTCAGCAGCGAGGTGATGACGTCCCTGTATATGGTCAATAAGTGGACGAAATACTGGCGGTGCTAGGTCCCCACGTACTTGGATTCATAGGGGTCGACAAAGAGTCCTTCGCTCAAGGGCACGAAGGGGTCCTCAAGATCTGGCATTATCATCATCTGCGCTTGGTCGAGCAGGGGCTGGCGAGTCAAATTAGCAATGCTACAAAACACAGGGTCGATCAATGCTTACGCTGACGTTGTAAAAGTGAATGTCCTGGTCGAACGAGACGAATCCGACCTTGGCGCCAGCCGGGATACTCCTCTTTGGCTCGCCATTCTCGTCCGTATCGTCTGCATCAGCGCCGCCGTACAGAGCGGAGAGGATGCCCTCGCAGAAGGCCTCAACGAAGCCACGGTTGTAGGACTCCTGGGTGACGTCCAGCAGGAAAAGCCACCGGAGACCGACGGGCTCCTTGGTCCAGTACTCCTTGGGAACAATGAACTCGACGGTGCCTCTTGTGAGCTCTGGCCTCTGGTCCCGGTCCACTCGCACGCCAGAGGGTGTCGTCGCAGAGAAGTACTCGGCAGGTGTGTCATTGGGGTACGTGCAAAGGTTGCAGACGAACTTGTTGCCGCCGGAGCGGAACATCATGAAGGGGTTGATGTAGGCGCGGCATCGACGACATCTCGGTGGCCCGGTCTCACCAAAGTCGAGAACTGGGATCTCCGACTCGCCGGGCTGGAGGGGCGCAAGCGGCTGCAGGAGAAGACCCAGCGGAAGGCCAGTGTTGGCAAGGCCTTCGGCCGTGGCAGGGATGTTGTTCATGGTGAGGCGCGCATACTTGGGCGAGGCGTTGCCTTGGTCAAAGGCCACGAAAGAGGTCGTCGCAGGAGGAGGCACGTGTCGCTCGAAGGTCGGGTATACGTTGTGCAGGAAGTGCGGCTGGACCGAGTCTCGGGAGACGGGGACACTGGGCATGTCGTCGGGAGAGACCTGCTGGGCGCCCGCTGTGGGCACAAAGGCCGGAGCAGGGCCGGCATCGCTGGCACCGTTGGGCGCAGGGGTCGAGAAGGGGTTCGGAGAGACGGGACCAGGGGCGACCTGCTGGCCACCGAACTGAGGGCTCAGTGCCTGGGGTCCAGTGGCGGGCGAGTTGAGGAAGGCCGAGGCAGGTGTACCAGCAGGGGGCATGCCATTGAATGGTTGAGACGAGCCAGTTGCCTCGACCTGGTGGAAGGCGTGCCTATCCTTCTTCTTTTTCCTCAAGGTGCCGTGTCCCTCGCCTGCACCAAGCGACATGCCACCCATCTGCGCTGCCAGGGTCTGGTCCTGAGGCACCTGGCCACCGAACCCAGGTTGACCTCCGGGCTGGCCATATCCCTGGCCTGGAGGGGGCTGCTGTCCTCCATACTGTTGTTGTTGCTGCTCAGGAGAGGGCGCTCCGTAGCCGACACCTTGCTGGTATCCCGACGGTTGAGGGGCGACAGGTGGTTGAAATTGGGGAGGTGCGGGTTGGCTGTTATGTCTGGGATCCGAGGGGTCAATGTGCTCGCCCTGGCCGAGATGATGGTACATTCCGAAATCCATGTTGGGTAGTTTGTGGTGCTGTCGGTCTGGGGATCGATCTGTCGACGTCTTCACTTTAGGAGAGCTGTCGCGAACGGGCCACAAAGCGGCAGCTCAGCGCAAAGCCACGTGTCTCCGAGGTTTGTCCAGAAACCGAATAATGCGTGGTCCTTTGTCGAGAAAAGAGGTTACCAACGCGCCATTGTCTCCAGGCCTGTAACGAGAGGGTTTGTGTCGGTTAATCGGTCGGGGAGGAGAGTCGTGCAATCGGACGGGGAGACCTCGAGATATTTTGGCAGGGCCGGGGGGTTCGAGCTTCTAGGGAGCAGGTGGTAATAAGTGTCAGGTTTGGGGCATGGAAGTGACACGATACCATTCCGAGACGTTTTTCCACGGCCGACGGGACTGGACACTGGACCTCAACGGGTGAGCTTGTGGCGCTAAACCCAGACGAGCCTAGAGCTCAAGGGTTTCGGAGCGTCCAGTTGGGGCAGGTGATGGCCCCAAAGCCAGAGGTGGCCCGGGCTGGCGCTGCATTCAATGTCCATTCAAGTTCACTGGGGGGCTCCATTGCATCAACTTCAATTGGAGATCGCCAAGTTTGTCGCGACCTCGAGAAACACCACCCTCGACACACTCGCTTACGACGCTTTCCCCTGCCATCAACCAGGCAGATCTCTTGCGCGACAATGAGATAGCGACACCGAATCATATACCCGACCGAATAAATCGATCTATCCTGCTGCGCATCACTTCTCTTCCCCCGCGGCACTCGGCGCGACTGCGCCATCTGCTTTCGCCATGTTCACCTTTTGTCCCTTGCAGGGCGCGCAATCCGACTCTGCGGCATCGCAATCTATTCTCGAACTAGATGGAGGCGTCAAGCTTCTCATAGACCTTGGATGGGACGAGTCCTTCGATGTCGAAAAGCTCCGGGAACTTGAAAAGTATGTGCCCTGGATTGTTACCTCCCTTTGGGGCTTCCTACTGACATGGCGTCTCACCCAGACAAGTTCCGACCCTGTCGCTCATCCTCCTGACACATGCTACAACCTCGCATCTGGCAGCTTTCGCCCACTGCTGCAAGCACTTTCCTCTGTTCACACGAATCCCCGTCTACGCAACCCGACCCGTCATCGACCTCGGCCGCACCCTGATCCAAGACCTTTACTCCTCGACTCCTCTCGCCGCTACAACAGTCCCCAAGTCCTCTCTTAGCGAGGCCGCATACTCCTACTCTCAGCAGCAGTCTGGAGACAGCGAGTTCCTCCTGCAGACGCCTACCCCCGAGGAGATCACGCGGTTCTTCTCCCTCATCCAGCCACTAAAGTACTCGCAACCACACGAGCCGCTCCCCTCGCCCTTTTCGCCGCCTCTCAACGGCCTCACCATCACAGCCTACAACGCCGGTCACACACTGGGAGGAACGATATGGCACATCCAGCATGGCCTCGAGTCCATTGTCTATGCGGTTGACTGGAATCAGGCAAGAGAAAATGTGTTTGCCGGTGCTGCTTGGCTAGGCGGTGCTGGAGGCGGCGGTGCAGAAGTCATCGAGCAGCTCCGAAAGCCGACTGCCCTCATTTGCAGCAGCCGCGGCGCCGACAAGAACGCACCAGCTGGTGGCCGTGTTAAGCGTGACGAACAGCTCGTGGACATGATTGGGCTTTGCGTCAGCCGCGGCGGCACTGTCCTCATCCCGGTCGACTCGAGCGCCCGCGTCCTAGAACTTGCTTACATGCTCGAACGTGCCTGGAGGACCAACGCTGCCAAGGTCGATAGCCCCCTGGGGAACTCGAAGCTGTTCCTAGCCGGCCGCAACATGTCCAGTACTCTGCGCCATGCACGGAGTATGCTCGAATGGATGGACGACAATATCGTCCGCGAGTTTGAGGCCACAGCCGACGACATGCGAAAAACAAATGGCGATGGAAGGTCCAAGGACGCCACGCCGTTCGATTTCAGGCACATCAGGCTGCTCGAAAGACCTGCGCAAATTGCAAAGCTTCTCACCCAGACCTCCTCAGCCGGCCGGGTCATCTTGGCCAGCGACGAAACCATTGAGTGGGGGTTCTCCAAGGATGTCTTGAAGACTCTGGCCCAAGATCCTAATAACCTTGTCATCCTGACGGACAAGCCGGCATTATCCACTGCCGGGCAGCCATCGATTGCTAGGACGCTCTGGGAATGGTGGAGCGAGAAGAACGATGCGGAAAACACTGACCTCGTCCCTGGCAATGGCCGCGACCTGACAGTTCACGAAGCCAAGCGAGAGGGGCTGGAGGGTGAAGAGCTCACAGCCTACCAACAGTGGCTGGCAACTCGACGCCAGCTTCAGTCAACGCTGCAGACGGGAGGAGCGATGGCTCTGGAGGCCACTGCCGATGTCGCAGACGATGCGTCGTCCGAGTCGTCATCAGATTCCGAGGCATCAGATGACGAACAGCAGGGCAAGGCCCTCAATATCTCTACGACAATGGGCCAGGCGACCCGGAAGAAGGTTGTGCTTAGCGACGCGGACTTGGGTATCAACGTTCTCACGAAGAAGCGTGGGGCATCCGACTTTGACGTCAGGGGCAAAAAGGGCCGCGAACGATCATTCCCCCTGGCTCTGCGGCGGAAGCGCGAGGACCAATTTGGCGATTTAATTCGACCGGAAGACTATCTCCGTGACGAAGAGAAGGAGGAGGACACACAAGCAACCTCGCGCCTGAATGGTGACGACGACAACCAAAGGAAGCGCAGATGGGAGGACGACCAGCAGGGCCCTAACAAGCGGCAGACTGCTCATCGCAACGCCATGGATGACGCAGACGGCACGGGCGAGAACGAAGGACTGCCTCCTGACGAGCTCGACGAGGTTGAAGACCTTCCCGAAGAAAACATTCAAGGACCTGCCAAGCTCATCACGTCTTCTTACACGATAAGCGTCAACTTCCGGATCGGCTTCATCGACTTCTCCGGCTTGCATGACAAGCGGAGTCTGAACAACCTCATCCCGCTGATCCAGCCTCGGAAGCTGATCCTGGTCGGCGGCAGCCAGGCCGAGACGTTGTCGTTGGCAGCGGACTGCAAGCACCTACTGGCAGCGCAGCTGGGCGCATCAGAGTCGAGCGTCGCCGATGTCATGACGCCGCAGAACGGCGAGTGGGTGGACGCGAGCGTGGAAACCAACGCATGGGTCGTCCGCCTGGCCGATGACCTGGTTAAGAAGCTCCGGTGGCAGAACGTGCGTGGCTTGGGCATCGTCACCATCACGGGCCAGCTCGTCCGGCAGGGCGTGGCCGTGGACAAGGAGGCCGGTGCCAACAAACGGCTCAAGACGGGAAAGGCCGATGACGAGGAGGAGGCGGCGACGGCCGTCGTGGAAGCGGCCGAAGAAAAGGTCGCCGACGCCGTTCCCACGCTCGACACATTGCCCGTGTCCATGGTGTCGGCGGCCCGATCGACGGCACAGCCACTCCACGTTGGAGATCTGCGCCTGACGGATCTGCGGCGCGCTATGCAGTCGGCCGGCTACACTGCCGAATTCCGCGGCGAGGGCACGCTGGTTATCAACGGGTCGGTGACGGTACGCAAGGCGACGACGGGACAGATTGAGCTCGAGAGCGTCGGTGTGACGGATCCGACGGCCATGGTGCAGCATCGCAGCACATTCTACGAGGTCAAGAGGATGATCTACGACGGGCTGGCCGTTGTCGCGGGAGCTTAGGAAGCCCTGCTATGTAGTTTCTGTGTACGGATAATGACCAAAACGGTATTGAAGACCAGTCATCTGATGCATTTGCTGTCCCCATCGTGGTCTTTGTCTGCTTGACCTGGTGGGGTTTCTTCGCTGCTAATTTGACCCTGGGATGTTGACTGAGTCGTCGGATAAAAGTAAGGAGGTCTGGGCGGGGGAGGAGGCCTCTGTTCATTTTCAATGGAGATTCGACGCAATAACATGGAATGCAGCGGCCGGGACAAACGTGGAACTTCATCATCGGTCACCGGGCTGGATTTATTGCCCGGCCCCGGTCGGTTTCCGTAGCGGCGGACCTTTGATTTTAAGCGGAGTTTGGATGCTGGGCGGGACATGACCGAGGCCTGGGAAAGGGGCGGGAGCAGGCATAGGGGTCTCCAGGGGTGATTTCAGATTTAGTCAGGCACAGAGAACCTTGGAAGGCTTGGTGAAAGTACGAGGAGGAACTTCCGAGGAAGGCGGTCAGAGCAGGGGGCGAAGAGAGAGAGGGTGGATCACAACATGGAGGATTGACGGGGTCAACGAACGACGTGACGGCGGCGATGCGAACAGCCGGCGGGAGTCGTGTCGCCAAGGAACGATGGAGACGAGGGAGGGCGGTGAAACTGGTATACCTGGTACTCTGTATCGTTACGTTGTCGATTGGACCTGTCCAAAGTAACGCATCGAACCGAAGAAGACGGAGATGGTCATCACATCACATGGCTCATGGCTCCATCGCCCCCAGACATTGCAGCAGCAAGATGACGGGGGGTCACCTCTCAACTGGGAAAGCCCAATTTCGGAGGGGACGGCCACGCCTCATTTTGATTTTGCGTGGTGGAGCCATGGTCCATGGTCCATGGTCCACCGTCCACGGTGCGTGTCTTGTCGTGTCGTCGCGCTCGGTCGGTTTTTTGCGTCCCGTCCGTCCCAGTGCAGTCAGTGCCTGCCAGCAATTGTGACCCGCGGTGCAACGTCCAACCAACCCCCCCACCCCAATGCTTCAACTGGCTGGGCTGGGTGGCCCACGGTGCCAGGACTGGCCCAAGGGCCGCCTCGTGCTCGGCAATGATTGGCCAAAATCATCGACCACGCTCCTTATCCTGGCCTTGGCTCCGGCCCTGGATTGCGCCTTCCCTTCCCGGCCGCCCACTTCCCCCCTTCCCTTGCCTTCCCTTCCCATCCCTCACGGGCCAACCAACCCACTGTCCGTCCACTGTCCGCCCACGGGCAGGTTAGGCTCTTGTTCCCTGTGAGGCTGGTGCTGCACACGCAACACAACGCCCGCCCAAGTCCGGCCAGTCCAGTCCAGTCCAGTGCGATCCTCAGGCTGCTGCACCGCTTCGGCTCTCCCTCTCCCACCCCAGTCAGTGCTTGTCTGTCCCCGTTCGTGGCCCGCCCGTCACAGTCCAACCGACCAACCAACACCCGCCCGCTCATCTTCCACCAACCTGCACCAGAACCAGAACCGCCTTGGTTTCCTGTTCCCATCTCCGCTCAATTCACGACCTTCCTGCACGCCACCTCCACCATCTCGAACACCTGCCTGTGCTGCACGCTGGTCCCTCTCCCCCCGCTGCAGACCTACTTGTCTCACAAAAGATACCATCTAGCCGGCATGTTCTGATCTTCATCGTCTTTCTTCTCCCCGTCGACAGAAATCCCGGACCCATCGGCCGACCACACCCGACGACCACCCGACTTCAATCCCGTCCTCGTCCCAAGTCACAAGTCCGCCAACGCGAACGAAAGCAACGCATCTAGACAATCCGTGCCGACCCTCCTCCCTCTTCCTCCTGCAAGGGACGGCCTGCTTCTCTTCCTACATCCCGAACCAGACCTGGTGACGGCGGCGTCATTTTTTCCTCTCTTCTTGTCCTACCCGCGTCACATCACTCTCCGCACGCAAAGCCGCCCCGTCGCTCCCGCCCCCCATTGCGGCCGACCACACTGGCTTCGATTGATTCGAATCTGGTGTAGCCGGAGCAGCCTCTGACCGATCACGACAATGCCAACGTACCTCACGCATGAGAGCTCACCAGTCTACACCGCAAATACCGACTACCTCGACCTCGACCCCAACAACACCCTGGCCTTCAGGAAACAGCAGCACCCGACACACGCCGCGAATGGGGACACGCACCACCTAGTCCTCGACAAGCACCCCTCGAGGAACAGGAATCCACATGATAGCTTCGACGAAAGCTCAATCTCCTCCGCACAGGCCTCTGACGCTTCCGACCTGGCCGCCACTCAGATGAATGGCACCCGGCCCACGAGCATGAGCTCCCTGCCCAACGGCAAGGGCATCAATGGAGGAGGACCCGACGATCAGGACTACAACACGACAGACACACGGCGGACGAGGGAGCCTCCCGCTCAGAATGGATTTGTGAAGCCGCCAGAGAGGTCTGCGCCGCCTCCCCCGCCGCCGGTCAGGGAGGCACCAAGCCCAGCCATGAATGGTGTCTCGCCGCGGCAGACGGATGCAATGCAAAGGAATACTTCCGTCGTGTCAGGCTTTGCACTCGACTCCAATCATGAGTCGCCCTCAGACTACACACCCTCACCAAGGAGGCATCATGACGCTGATCACCACGTCGATGGCGCTGCAGTCTCTTCAGAATTCAACCTCCCCTACCGGGGCGGCCCTGGCGCCGGACAACCTCACAATGGCGCTGCCGCTGCCAGCTCCGTCTCCCTCTCCGGGCCCGAGCACAGGGCTCGCGTCGCCCCGCACAGGTTGTCGTCTCCGCCATTGTACCAAACCGCAAGCGCCAGCCAAGCCGCATCGTCTCTGCAGGTGCCGCCCAATGGCGGATTGAAGCAGCGTCACACCCTCGAGGTGCCCAAGCCCCAACCGGGCCGGAGCTCAAAGGATGGCGCAGATGCTGCATTCACGAGCGGCCGCTTCTCGCCAACGGCAGCAACTCCTGGGACACGTAGGGCATCCCTGAGTCTGGGCAGGCGGAATACGCGGTCTATCCAGTCCGAAGGACCGCGGGACGAAATCATTCCCGACGAGGATGCCCTTCGGTGGGCAGAGGCCTTGCGGCAGAGGCGTGCTAGCAAGAGAAAGAAGCGGGAAGAAGAGGACGATGATCGAATCCTCGTGGGCACAAAGGTGGACGAACACCACGCCAACTGGACCACAGCCTACAACATGCTTACCGGCATCCGCGTCTCCGTTTCACGCACAAACGCAAAGCTCGAAAGGGATCTGACGGACGAAGATTTTCAAGCGAAGCAGAAGTCAACATTCGACATGTAAGTCCCAGTCCCCCCACAGTCCGATATTGTCCCCAGCTGACAGGTGGTAGTGCTGGAAACGAGCTGGTCCCCTCAGCCAAGTACGACTTCAAGTTTAAGGACTACGCACCTTGGGTCTTCCGACGTTTGCGCACTCTATTCAAACTTGATCCCGCAGACTACCTCATGTCCCTGACCGGCAAGTACATACTTTCCGAGCTCGGCTCCCCGGGCAAGAGTGGTAGCTTTTTCTACTACTCCCGGGACTACAAGTACATCATCAAGACGATCCACCACGCCGAGCACAAGTTCCTGCGCAAGATCCTCAAGGACTACCACCGGCACGTCGTGGACAACCCAAACACGCTCCTCTCGCAATTCTACGGCCTGCACCGCGTCAAGATGCCCTACGGCAAGAAGATTCACTTTGTCGTCATGAACAACCTGTTCCCACCCCACCGCGACATCCACACCACCTTTGATCTCAAGGGCTCCACCATTGGCCGAGACTACAAAGAGGAGGACCTCGAAAACAACCCCCGGGCAACGCTCAAAGACCTCAACTGGCTCCGCCGGCAGCGCTCGCTCGAGCTGGGGATCCAAAAGAAGAGGCTCTTCCTCGAACAGCTGAACCGGGACGTCGTCCTTCTCAAGAAGCTGCAAATTATGGACTACTCGCTTCTCGTCGGCATCCATGATCTGCGGAGAGGAAACGAGGAAAACTTGCGAGGAAAGACCTTACAAGTCTTCAACCCCGGCGGTGACGGCACCCACGACGACTCGGAGCCCCAGTCGGTCCTGCTGCGGACACCCTCCAAGCTGGAGAGCGCCCGCAAGGCTAAGGAGCTACGGCAGATGATCCGCTCGGAGCGGCCCGTCCCCATGGGAGAGACTACCAACATGATGCCTAATGAACTGGACGAGGTCCAGGGCCGGGTCGGCGCCATTTTCAACCAGGACGACGGTGGCCTCCGTGCCACGCACGAAGACAACGCACCTGCAGACGAGATCTACTACCTCGGCGTGATTGATTGTCTGACTCACGTAAGAGACTACTCACCCCTCCCCAACTTGTGCACTGCTAACATGCCAAAGTACGGAATGATCAAAAAGATTGAGCATTTCTGGAAGGGCTTGACAAAAGACCGCACGCAGATCTCGGCCCTGCCCCCGGAGCAGTACGGCGAGCGCTTCTTCCACTTTGTCGAGGGCATCACCATGTCGGCAGAGGAGGCCGCGCGCGACAAGCAGGCCAAGGAACGCGAGGCTGCCGAGGCCTTGGCCGCCGAGGAGGCACACGAACGGGTGCCCAGCTGGAGGACCTCATCGACGAGGCGGAGGTCAACAGCCGCATCGGTTGCACCGCCGGTGCCAACGCACAAGCCGCCTCCAACGCCCATGGCTTCCGGGCAGATGTCCCCCGAGGCTCACGACACGATCGAGCGTGCCGAGAGAGAGGCACAGAGGACCAAGGAGCGCGGGGCCAGCGAAGCCTCGGTCCCTGACAAGGTCCTCACTACTATCCCGAGCGGCGATCGCCGAGAATCAGGACAAAACCAGCCTGTTCTGCCCGTCGTGGAGGAGGCTGCTGAGGCTCGTTCGACCAGCGGCCACAGCCGAGACGGAGACGATTATCGACCGATGACGCCGGCCAAGGACGACAAGTTTGTTGCCCCGAGGCACTTTGCGCCACGATCGCCGCCCAAGCACCTCAAGCCCGAGAGCCAGGACAGTGGCTATGAGACACTGGCCCCCGGCAAGGGCCGCAATGCTTCAGCGGTACATGACGACAACGGCAGCATCCAGCCGCGGCTGAGTAAGGACTCCCTTAACAAGGATCTCCCGCCGCTGCCCAACGAGATGGGTTACGATGGCCGTGCCCGCGGCTACGCCTAGGAGACGCACGCGAGCCGTTGGATGGAGGAGTTTGACAAGCATTGTTCATGCCGCTCGGATGTGTCAGCGTCTTGTTAAGTATATGCTGGAGGGGTGTCGAGAGAGGCCGCCAGGAGGTAACCCGAGTGTATCGGGGCCGGCCAGACAGACGCGGCATGTATAGCCCGCCCCCTTTTCTTTTCCTTTGTCATTGCGTCTTCCTCCTTTTTTTTCACATGGATGATACCACCATTGCATTGAGCATGCGATTCCATTCAAGTCATTCAGTAGAGGGTTTCCAGGGGGTGGTAATGATGGATTTGCTGAGGCACGACCCGCCCGCTCTGGCAACGAAGGTCTGCTTCTTGTGTATAGGTTTCAATAGATGATGGATTGGACAATCACATGCTGCTTCACGTGCAGATGTGGTAGGTATCTAAAATACAGACAGTGGCGACTGGTCCTTGGTGTCGGTTATGGTACAGTGATGGTGGTGATATACAGGTTTCGGGAGAGGCGGGCGGAAGGCTCGCTCAAGGCTTCCGCTTGAGCAGCATCTCCTGGATGTCTTCTCGGCTGGTGCCCTTGGGAACGCCTGATGGTGCTGCCGAGGGTGCCGGAGCTGCAGGCCCGGCGCCACCACCTGCATTGAACGATGTTGAAACGTCCATCTTTATCGCGCCCTCGGCCTCGAGCTGTGCTATCCGCGCTTTCTTCTGAATATCGGCGACGCGCCACTGCTTGAAGTATTTGACCTGTCATCGCCACATGTCAGCCGCTGGAAGTTGTCAAGACCGAGTGTATGTCAACATACCCAGGATGTGGCGCAGTTGTTCTCGAAACCGGTGTTTTCAGCCGAGCAGGCGGCGCGCGCGGCCTTGTCCTCCTTGACGGGGTCGATCACGTTGGCGCGGTCGAGGCAAGCAAAGTAGGCATCGCGGGCCTCCCAGCAGCGGGCGCGCTCACTGCGGTCCGGGGCGACGGCGCCGTTGCGGACCTCGTCGGCGCGCGTCTCGTTTGTGGCGGACGAGGAGGAGAAGGAGAAGAGGCCCATTGTGGCGGCTGTCGGTCAGTCGGTCGATCAGGGGAGGTTGGTGACAGCTTCGGTAATGGTGGGGGGCAACTTGGGGGCAGTCGGTACGTCAAAAGTTGGATGAGGTTGGCGGCAGAATCGCCCGGGCGGTGAGATGCTACGGGCTGTTTAGCGCGCCGATGATGGGGACTGGACCCGGGGAAGTGCGGCTGGGCAAGGCGACCCTTTCCGCGTCCGTGTCAATTTCCTGGGAGCTTTCTAGGACCAAGCAGCTGTCGCAAACCACCAACACACTTTCTGCATACATTTCTCCAGGCAACGACTTATCGACGACGACATACCGGGGTGGTTTCTAGAATAGATTACCCCTTCGGCGGCATCAGCATTTTCTTTTTCTCTTTTCAGCGGGAGCTGTAGCTCAACAAACTGCTGGAGAAGCGCACCACCAACCTCCCTCGAACGACTACGACTTTCGACGCCCGAGACTCTGGGACGAATATCTATCAGCTATCTAGGCTTTGAGCCTAAGTTCCAACACACATGCCTCGACGGAGGAGACCGCCGCGGCCAGGCGCGGTCGCGGAACTTCCGCCAGTCCGCATCGCCGCCCAGATCGCAGCGTTACAAGGGCTCTACTACCTCGGCGCTCTGATCCTTATGCTCTTTACATCTCTCGTCGCCGGCACTGGGTTCAGCACAGATCTGCTCTTTGGCTGGGAGGCTGTCCGGGGCGACACGACGCAGGGTTGGCTTTGCGCCTTTGTCTGGATCCTCGACGGGGGCTTCTGCATGTGAGTTCCGGACTACATCCCCTTTACACGTTTGCCTCAACTGACTTCCTCCTCCAGGGCCATCGCCATCATCCTCCTCATTTCCCGCTCCAAGCTCGTTCCCGACTTTGCCCTGACGGTCCACGGACTCCATCTCGTCATCACCACTCTGTACGCGCGACGGATACCGAGAAACGCCATGTGGTGGATGGCCATGATCGCGTCAGCCGCCATGTGCGTCGCCCTGGGCGTATGGGGATCACAGTGGAGAGAGCTGCGGCCCATCTTCTTCGGCGGCGGCAGGGCGCCGACTGTCAAGGCGAATACTGGCGGGGGCGGGGCCGAGCAGAACGGAGGTCCGGTTGATGGCGCTGGTGATGAGGAGCAGGGCTTCTCCCGTGGCAGAGGGCGGGGTCGGGGCCGTGATGGGGCGGGAGAGTATGAGATGACGAGGACGAAGACGGATGATGTGAACAAGGGCGCGTGATGGGGAGGGGGAAGGGAGTTTCTTGATGGGGGGTTTCGAGATGGCTTATCACGCATCAGCATTGTTAGGCGTTGGTTCTTGTGCGTTGGTTATTTGATTAGGGATAGAGAGGCGTGGGTGTCTGTTTGGACTAGTAATGCTACGACTGCCACCATCGAGCCTGTTCATTCTGTAGGCTTTTCCCGGGATTCGAGACTGCGCCTGAGTCTGAAGGTGTCTGACTTTGTCGTGAATACTTCACCCTCAGTTTCTTGTTTCTGAGCCTTACGCAGCGCTCTCTACTCGGCCTTCTCGTAGGATCTTTCCTCCATCCGCTGGACCTGCTCGAAATAAGCCTTTCCGGTCATAGGTAAATATAGGTCTAAGCCTTTGCTGATGCGGCGCAACGTCTGCTTGAGAGATGCGCGAAAAGGGGTTGTTGCTTCCTTGGCCGGAGTTTCTGGGTCTAGCCCGGCATCCAACATCGACTCGTCTGTAGT
This sequence comes from Plectosphaerella plurivora, assembly GCA_020726575.1. Classification (NCBI taxonomy): domain Eukaryota; kingdom Fungi; phylum Ascomycota; class Sordariomycetes; order Glomerellales; family Plectosphaerellaceae; genus Plectosphaerella; species Plectosphaerella plurivora. The sequence goes on from JAGSXJ010000034.1 coordinate 289,502, forward strand.
CTGAGAATGGTGGTGCTGTTCAAGTTAGCCATCCGCGCCTACAATCATCTGATAAAGCATGCCGCGTCTTTCTTCTTGGTGAGATATTGTTGAATCTCTCTCAGCCCCGTTTCGGAGACCATGCTGGGGAAGATGGATGTACGATTCCGCATACGACGCTCGGCGCCCAAAGACCTCCTTCTGGCCTCCTCAACGCCGTGCCATGCCTCATGGGCGTCCTGAGATGCAGGATGACTGCAATCTGCCTCTTTGAATTTTAGGAGCTGGCCCTCCTAGTATGCCCCTTCAAAGCTGCAGGGGCACCAATCTTCCCCACGGCAGGCGGCCAAGCTGCTCATGACTCTTTGGGATGTTCCGAGGTCTGGGACGGGACATCTGTCGGTGGGATCGACAGGGATGCCGTTGAGGCTTTGGAGAACCTTGCGGAGAAGACACTGCTGGGCCCAGTCTGTGGTTTCGATTTGTTGTTCCTTGTACATGTCGCTGTTGACACAGACGCTGCAGGAGGGAGGGGGTGCCACGATGTTGCAGTGGTCCCATGAGTTGTCGGATGAGGTTGTCATGAGAGGATCGAGTCTTGTCTCGGCCTCTGAATGGGCTCGGGCTCGGGTTCGGAACATATTAATGGCGCGAAGGTGAGATCTTCAAGTTGGGATTTGTATCTTGTTCGGCGACGGCCTCTGGCAAGAAAAGGCAACAGGGTCACGAATCTGACGCCGTGTTTCGATTGTAGGAATAGAAAATGAAATCGACGGAAAACGAGTGTTACACCATGTTGAAGTCATGTTTAGGCAGAGGTTGTCAAGAGACGGAGGTCACAAAGGCACGAAGGACCCGAGTACATGGGTGGCACTTTCCTGTATGCAAGAGCTTTCCGACTGACGCCGACGATGGACTCCAGATCCGATGGAAGGCTCGCTCCTTATAATTCGAATGCTTTATTGAGGAACCATGGTGTCTGAAAAAGTATCGGCAAGGCAGTCAATATGCCGAACCCCTGAGTTAAGTCGTCGAAGGCGAGTGGCACGACGTCATGCCGGTCTCGGCAAGGGTCGCTGGTCGCCGATGGACGGCGCATCGACGCGAGTTGCCTCGGATGTTGGATGCGGCTAACGGCGGGGCCAAACATACAACCGACTGCGACGCAACAGAAGCGATGTGAACCACGAACCATTGCTTCGACAAGCACCAAGCTCAGGATCGATCAATTGCACCCACAGCCTGCCCCTTCACCATGTCCAGGGTTCTTCTTCAACGCTTCTCGCAGCAATGCCTTGCCAGGCGTGCGCACCCGTCGGCGTCGCACATGGCCCGGCGGTGCAACTCGTCTGCTGCCGCCCCTGCTGCCTTTGACTGGCAGGACCCTCTGGCATCCAAGTCGCTGCTGACGGAGGAGGAGCTGGCGATATCAGAGACCGCTGAGCGGTATTGCCAGGAGCAGTTGTTGCCTCGGGTTCTCCGTAAGTGTCGTCGCCTCATATGCAGCCCGGCTCGACTAACACAATCTTGACAGAGGCCTACCGAGACGAGAACTACGACAAGAAGATCCTACAAGAAATGGGAGAGCTGGGCCTGCTCGGCGCCACGATTCAAGGCTACGACTGCGCAGGCGTGTCGACCGTTGCTGGCGGCTTGATCACCCGTGCTGTTGAGCGTGTCGACAGCGGCTACCGCTCGGCCATGTCCGTTCAGTCATCGCTTGTCATGGGCCCCATTTACGAGTTTGGCACGCAGGAGCAAAAGGACAAATATCTGCCGGCTATGGCCAAGGGCAAGCTTCTCGGCGCCTTCGGCCTCACCGAGCCAAACCACGGTAGCGACCCAGGTTCCATGGAAACCGTTGCAAAGCCGCACCCTACTAAGAAGGGCTACTACTCGCTTTCCGGAAGCAAGACGTGGATCACAAACTCCCCCATCGCTGACGTCCTGCTGGTCTGGGCCAAGCTTCAGGAGACGGGCAAGATCCGTGGCTTCCTCGTCGAGAGGTCGCAGTGCCCTGCTGGTACTCTCGAGACGCCTGCGATCAAGAACAAGAACGGCCTGCGGGCGTCCATCACGGGCATGATCCAGCTCGATGACTGCCCGGTACCCCAGGAGAATATGTTCCCAGACATCGAGGGCCTTCGCGGACCTTTTGCTTGTCTCAACAGTGCGAGATACGGCATCGCCCTGGGCGTCATGGGCGCGCTCGAGGATTGCATCGCACGCGCGCGCACCTACGCCCTGGAGAGGAAGCAGTTCAAGGGCAACCCGCTGGCCAGGTATCAGCTTATCCAGAAGAAGCTCGCCGATGCTGCCACGGACGCGTCTTACGGCACCCTCGCCGCCATCCAGGTTGGCCGTCTCAAGGACGAGGGCAAGGCTACGCCTGACATGATCAGCATGGTTAAGCGCCAGAACTGCGACCGCGCCCTGCAAAACGCACGTGTTCTGCAGGAGATCTTTGGCGGTAACGCTGTCAGTGATGAGTATGGCATTGGACGGCACGTGGCCAACCTATTTGTGACCCAGACCTACGAAGGCCAGAGTGACATTCACTCGCTCATCCTGGGCCGTGCCATTACAGGTATCCAGGCGTTTGTGTAAAAGGCCTATAGCAGCAATCAAGAGATCTGATGGAATGTTGTGACCACATCGTTTGCGATGTTGCGGCGCGCGCTAGCCTCCACGAGCTTCCAGCTTGCCGAGCTCAGGCCCCCATCGCCAGGTTCCCTTGTCCGGGTGGCGAGTTGGTAGGGCCGTCAGGCTGAAAGAAGGGTTGGGCTAGGCTGGCCATGGCTGCTGGCCATGGCTCGATATTTGGAATCCGATGCGCAGCTTTGGATCACTTTTCACTGACACACGCTGACTGATACACTCAGAGAGTGCTCTGAATTTTGATAACAGAGTGATGACGAGCATTATTAAAAGGCAATCACCAAGCATCGCCACAGTGGAAGGCTGAGGAAACAGGTGGCCCAAGCAAGCCCGAGCCCAGCGGTTGGGGGAAGTCTCCGAGTCATTCTGACAGAGGGACAATCAGGGGACAAACATCACTATCATAGTAAAGCTGCTTTTGCTTGCTTGAAAGTTAATGAACAAGTCCCCCACTGCATCTGTCATGTCCCCCCCCCGGTGGCGGTGCCTGTGGCTCAGGCCACCTTTAGGCCTCTTCTGGTGGATCCCTTGACGCCCGGCCGCCCCGGTCCTGCCTAAAATCTGCTGAAGACGGCGGCCTGTGAGAGGCCAGGAAGGTGCCAGGCCTTGCCGGTGGGACCTGTGAGGCAGGTGCAGCCATTCATCCCACTTTCCCTGCCTTGACTTGGCCTGCTGAGAGGTCCATGCTGGCGCACCCGCTGCCCTTCACCTTCCCTCCTTCCCTTCCGCTCCACCCACTGCACCTGATTCCCTTCCCATTTGCACTCACACCACAACCCGTCTTCCCGCCCGTCACCCATCCATCCCACGGTCCACGACCTTCCCATCGATTCGATTCGACTGCTTTGCCCGCGAAGCAACCTCGCCGCTTCCCTTTTTTCTTCGCGATCGCAGGCAGGATAAATATCTGCCCGCACTCCCCCCAGTACGTCCGCCTGCCTCCATTCCCCCCCCCCCCGACGCCACGCTTTTGCCCATTTACCCCTCCTTCGCCTTTCGGGCGCCCGAAACCAACTCTTTCCCACCACCACCAAACCGACCCCGACCGCCCAACCACCTGCGAGTTTCTGCCGCTGACCTGTGCCCCTCACCCACCCTGCAGCATCGCGACCGACAAACGCCTTCTCCCATTCTCGAGATACCCAGATACCCAAACACACACCATGGCTCTTAAGCGCATTAACAAGGAGTTGACTGACCTCGGCCGGTAAGTTTCCCTGGGTTCCGCCACCGGTCGCTTGCCCGGCAGTGCGAGAGATATCGATGCGGTGGGGCACGCACGCACGCCCGTCGGAGCGGGGTCTGGCGCTGCTCAGTCTTCACCCTCTGGCAGGCACGCCTCGAGCCGCGATGGAATATTTTCTCGATGCTGGGCATGCGACTACTCGTCTTCTAGTCGATTACTGACGATGCTTTCTCAATAGCGACCCGCCCTCGTCGTGCTCCGCTGGTCCCGTCGGCGAGGACCTGGTACGTGACTCGAAAGCCTCGCGACCCCTACGTCACCCATCGGCCGTTTGGCCCGACCCGATCATCGGCTTCACGACCGACGGGCCGTATCCCAAGAATGTTTATACTGACTTTTCTTTCAATAGTTCCACTGGCAGGCGACGATCATGGGTCCCGTAAGTCACCGTCCCCAAATGTTACCCCGCGAAGCACGTGCTGACCTTTGTCCAGGGTGACTCTCCCTACTCCGGCGGTGTCTTCTTCCTCGCCATCCACTTCCCTACCGACTACCCCTTCAAGCCTCCCAAGGTGAACTTCACCACGCGCATCTACCACCCTAACATCAACTCCAACGGCAGCATCTGCCTCGACATTCTGCGAGACCAGTGGAGCCCGGCTCTGACCATCTCCAAAGGTATGTCATGACGAAGCATCGACAGAAACAAATGCTGACCAACCGCAGTCCTGCTGTCGATCTGCTCAATGCTGACCGACCCCAACCCCGACGACCCGCTCGTGCCTGAGATTGCCCACGTCTACAAGACCGACCGCGCTAGATACGAGGCCACCGCTCGCGAGTGGACCCGCAAGTATGCCATCTAGGCGTATGTGGGCGAACGGGGACGACGCGGTGGTGCTGAGGTGACGCTGTACACAGGCCTTCTCTCGATCACGGCTCCGCCATACCGGGCCGGTTGTCGGCTCGTCTCGCAGGATGGATTTCCCACGGTTGTTTCCTTTCAAGAGCGGGGCTAGTCGGCCAAGTCGGCATGGAGACGCGGAGAAGAGAGGAGGGACATGAAGGGGGCTGGAGCTAGATAGCATCAACGGCTTCCGGCTTATGATACATGGCACTGCATTACCACATGATTCGACTGCGTCCCGGTGAACGATCTGGCCAGCATGGCGGCCGTGCTTGATGTTTGCGTGATGAATGTTTCGACGGCGCGAGCAGCCGCGCGTTCCCGAGGGAGCATACGATTAAGGGTGCCGAAGAACAACTTCTGGAAGAGACTGAAAGATAAGGCACGACTCGGCTCAGCGAAATGTGTTGCAAAACACGGACAGCGTCTAAACGAAACATGGAAGCGCGGGAGATGTCGACGCATCGGCGGGCCGTGAAGTGTATAGTATGGGATCGATCTGACGGCGCCCCGCCGTGCTCGAGTTGGTGTTTCCGGTCTCCGTGGCATACCAGATCCGGAGGTGCTCTGCGTGGCGTCGGGGCATGGTGGACTACATCACGGCAAGACGGCAGACACGAGGCAGCCTAGGCGGGCCGGCCGTATACGACCCACGAGCTTCGTCCGAACAAAGTCTGGCAAGATCCGGCAGAGGCTGCAGTTCGCGATGATTTTCACGGGGGTCTGGTGTGAGTGGGCGGGCTCGGACAATTTGGTAATGCAAGTTATGTCCCCGGCCCGCCGCTGACGAATGCATCAAGTCGAGCTGTCCAGGTACCGTTCCTTGGATGAAAACTGCCGGCCGCGGGGACCAATCACCCCCAAAGGATATCGTATTGTGATATGGCCTGGTTTGATGGAAACAGGACAGGGTCACGAAAGCCTAGGCCAGGCCTTTTACTTTGGTTGACGGTCGGGAAGGGTGGGTACGCCCCGAGCCAGCCGCCTGTCTGGCGTCGCTCCCGTGGTTCACGGCGCGTGCGGATTGGGCAGACAGGGCTCGGGATCTACGACTTGTGGGTGTTGTTGCGCTTCGCTTCCGAGGAGGAACTTTGAAATCGAGAACTGGTAGGGCAGGCAGGCTTTGGTGGGATGGGACGGGCTGATACATTTTCGACTCGGGTCGTGTCAGAGAACCCCCCGGCCGAAACGGCGCCCTTGCGCGTGGGCGAGACGCCGGCCAATGGGGGAGCCGGTCGACAGGGCTGCCACGTGCGTATAAGGCCATTTGGCATGAGGGTCGAGGGCGATCACGTTTGTTGACGGATGGAAAGGGGGTCGAAATCGGAAGATGTGGGAAAGAAAAGGTTGCGTAATCATTTGCGACGCGGTCGCAGGTCTGGTGCATCTGGTCTGGGGGTGGTGGTTCTTGGTGAAGGTCGAGGATGGACGTGTGTGACGGCGGGTCTCTGATGCCCGTCGTCCGGAGTATTCTGTGTTAGCTGGCAACGGACAACAACGCATGGAAGCCTAACAGACAGAACTGCGCGGTCCAGATTGGCCCCCTTCGCCCCGCCATCTGCAGCGTGCCTTGCACCGCTCACGGGTACGCTAGACCATGTCGGGGTATAATGCGTTTCAATCCCGGCCGCCCCCCTGGTCGGCACACTTGTCCCTTTTTTGCTGGAATCGACCCAGCGACATATGATGCCAGTGCATCGTGATAATGGAGGCTGTAAAAAGGGGAAGCTCTAGACGAGGAATGGGAGAGGAAGTGGGAGTTGCATTCCGTGAGATCTACAGGAGAGGGAAAAGACCGGTTGAACAGGAGGATCGAGGCAACAGTTGGGGACAAGACTCACGGCCTTTGGCAAAGGTCGACCGGACTTGACTCTCAGGCCCTCTGCCGGACCGTTTCCATCTCTTCTCAGAGTCCGGGCAGTCCAGTCCAGTCTGCGCCCCCTCCCTCTCCCAACTGCTGTACGGGTACCCGCCCCCCTTCGACCGATCACAGGCAACGGCCCCCCCTGCCCCTGGACTCGGAAAGCCCTGACTGGCCCCCCCGCCGAGCCTCCCGTCCTCTTCCCTGTGTGCCAGTGGCCCATGATGTGTCCTAGTGTTTCGGTGCCCGGGCATAATGGTCTGCTCGTCGCGCCACCTTCGCTCTGCTGCCGGTGCGACCTGCCCTCCTTCATCACATTAGCCCGTCCCTTTCGCACATCCCCCCCGGTTCGGCTTCCCGCTTCTTTCTCTCCTCCCCCTCCCCTCCCCTTCCGCCATACTTTGCGGCTGTAATTATTTATTTTTTTGCATCTTCGTCAAGAGCCCGACCAACTGCCCGGTGCAGGCATTGCGTGTTGTGTGGAGGTAAGATTGCGCCTGGAAATTGAGAGGGGGGTGGGTGCTGTGCCTCGGCGCTCTATCGCGAAAAGACCCCGTCCTGCGATCGGGACGAGGGTCGAGATGGATGGGGCCGGCCTCACCTTCTCTCCCTCTTCTTCTCTCGACAGGAAAGCTGACCGCGCGGCCGCAGACTTTTACCCTCATTGAATCACCACAGACCTTCTATTCGATCCGCATATACTTCGATTATTATTTTTTGCCCGTTCAGCAGGCTCTGAATCCGCGAGCAGTCAACACAATCATTCGACAACAAACCCACAAAGGCACGACAACCGCCTACCGACGACACGAGCCAAACATTTGGGGAGAGAGCCCTCGGTCCCCCACGCCTGGTGTTTGAAGGCCGAACAAATCAGACACAGCATCCAGCAGAAATGGATTACTACATTTCCGGCTCCGAGAAGCCCTCGGAACGCGCGAGATGGACGCCCCTCACTCGGATGCTCCTCTCGGGAGAGATGACACAGGAGAGGCAGAAGGAGCTCTCATCACGAGAGCGGTTTGATCGATGGATGGTCAACGAGGGATACCGAAGATTGTGAGTTGGCATATGCTCGGACCCGTCGACACAGCCCACTGACTGCTTCCCAGCTTCGTCTTCGTCTTCATCCTCCTCCACGGCCTCGTCTTCGCCTTTGCCACGGTCAACTTCGCAGTCAAGGATAACCTGCAAATAGCGCGCGACATTTTCGGCCCGACCTTCATCATTGCCCGTTCGGCCGCCCTCGTCCTCCACGTCGACGTCGCCCTGGTCCTGTTCCCCGTCTGCAGGACCTTCATCTCCCTGGCCCGCCAGACGCCCCTCAACGGCATCATCCAGTTCGACAAGAACATCACATTCCACAAGACCACGGCCTGGTCCATCGTCTTCTTCTCCTGGGTCCACACCATCGCCCATTGGGTCAACCTCGCCCTCATCTCCCACAAGAACAAGCTGGGCTTCTACGGCTGGCTCGTCGCTAACCTGGCCTCGGGCCCCGGCTGGACCGGCTACGTTATGCTCATCGCCCTCATGGGCATGGTCATCACGTCTGTCGAGAAGCCGCGCCGTGCCAACTACGAGCGCTTCTGGTACACCCACCACATGTTCATCGTCTTCTTCTTCTTCTGGTCCATCCACGGCGCCTTCTGCATGATTCAGCCCGATTTTGCGCCCTTCTGCATCAGCATCGGAACCAGCGCCATCGGCGTCTTCTGGCAGTACTGGATGTACGGCGGCTTCTGCTACCTGGCCGAGCGTATCGCCCGTGAGGTCCGCGGCCGCCACAAGACGTACATCTCAAAGGTCATCCAGCACCCCAGCAACGTCTGCGAGATCCAGATCAAGAAGGAGAACACAAAGACCCGCGCCGGACAGTACATCTTCTTCTGCTGCCCCGCCGTCTCCCTGTGGCAGTACCACCCCTTCACCCTGACCAGCGCCCCCGAGGAGGACTACATCTCCATCCACATGCGTTGCGTCGGTGACTTTACCCGCTCCGTTGCCGCCGCCCTCGGCTGTGAGTTTGACCGCAAGAAGGACGGCAGCAAGGTTGTCGGTGTCAACGGCGACAACAACGAGGTCGACCCGGCCCTCCACCGCGTCCTCCCGCGCGTCTACATTGATGGACCCTTTGGCTCCGCCTCGGAGGACGTCTTCAAGTACGAGGTCTCGGTTCTCTGCGGTGCCGGTATCGGTGTCACGCCCTTCGCCTCCATCCTCAAGTCCATCTGGTACCGCATGAACTACCCCCAGACCAAGACCCGCCTTAGCAAGGTCTACTTCTTCTGGATCTGCCGTGACTTTGGTTCCTTCGAGTGGTTCCGCTCCCTCCTCCTCGCCATCGAGGCCCAGGACGTCGACGGCCGCATCGAGATCCACACCTACCTCACCGCCAAGATCAAGGCCGACGATGCCACCAACATCATGATCAACGACGCCAACGCCGACAAGGACACCATCACCGGTCTGCGGTCGCCGACCAACTTTGGCCGTCCCAACTGGGACATGATCTTCCGCGGCATCAGGAAGCTGCACGCCCCGGCCGAGGCGGGCGTCTTCTTCTGTGGCCCCAAGGGTCTCGGCAGCACACTGCACATATTCTGCAACAAGTACAGCGAGCCTGGGTGAGTTTTCCTGTCCAGACTTTCTGAGTGTCTAGTAACTGACTGTTTCGCAGCTTCTCTTTTGTCTGGGGCAAGGAGAACTTCTAGGCGCCTTGCGCGCGGAGCGTACTCTTGTCGACGCATGTGCGTCTTTACATAAACCATATAGAATGCCAGATCCAAGCTCTTCTTATTTTTTGGAGACTGTCGCAGTGTACGGAGGAACGTATTTTGAAGTGGTAGGGGAGATTGGTGCGCTGGGAGAAAGAGGAGGACTTATTTTGCATTGGCGCGACATCTATGACTTACGATGGTGCCGGACGTTGCCCATGGCACGTCAATTTATTTTAGTTGGATGGGGAAGAGACGAGAATCAAAGCCGTTTATTACTATGGATGTTGCTTCATCGGTGAGTCTGGTCGCCGTGAACGTGCCGGGTTGTCAGTGCAGGGACTTTCAGAAGTCGTGTCTCGGGGCCACTGCCGCGACTTCACCTCCGCCCTCATGGGAGAGACAGCTAGGTGGCGGCACACGGCAGGCAAGGCAGAGGGGCATCCGCTAGGGTATACGAGGTAGACGAAATGTCTTTTGGTATTGAAAGGGCTATCTAGCAGGCTTATCCTGCAAATCCCCACACTCACTTCCACAGCGTCCTCTTGTCAGCGGCGTCCTTGACAAAGTGCGTCATCAAAAACTGGTTGCCGCCGCTCTCGAGACGGCCGCGGTAGTGCTCCTCAAGCCGGGTCGCTTTTTCGACCTGTTTCTGCCGCGTGGCGATGATGGCGCGCTGCTCCGACTGGGGCAGGTGTGCGATGGCCATGGCGTCTTTGGTGCTGAGGCTGGCGAGCTTCTTGGTGAACTTGAGCTCTTGTCTCTCTGCCTTGGCGAGTGATGCGGCTGACTTGTTGGTGCGGGTTGCCAGGGCTGTGGATGAAGATGGGGGATGTGCTGAAGAAGAAGAGGAAGTAGAAGTATCTTGTGTGTTGTCGTCGTCGCTGGAGGGTGTTGCCTCGAGGAGTCCTGACTTGGAGCGGGGCTTTGATTTGAGCGGTTGCCGCCGCGGGTCGCGCTGTTGCTGGGAGCGGTTGGAAATGACACGGCCTGAAGGCAGGCGTAGTGAGTTGTCGTCGATGCGGACCGTCGACACGTCCTTGTTCCTCGGAGAAACAGGCGGTGATCGGTCCTCATCCTCATCCTCCTCATCTGCCTCCTCTTCCGTCCCAGTAAAGTCGTAAAAGTCGGCAAACTCCGAATCCTCCTCATCGACGTCAAAGTGGCAGTGCCCCTTGCCGAGCATGTGCTGCTGGACAGCAAGGGTAGAGTTTCGCCGCGTGCCGCAGCAGATGCACTCATTGTAGCCAACGATGACAAGGTGGATGTATGCGAAGAGTGTTTCTTGGTCGACGATGAGATGGTCCCGGTGTGGCACGTACAGACCGTGGGCGGTCTGCATGTGTGTCACGTTGGCTTCGAAGGTGCTGGAGTGCTTGTTGCACAGGAGGCACTGTTCGGGGTCGAAGACGGAGCCCTGTCTTGGGGTCTGCGTCTGGTTGGGTTTTGAGAGGAACGGGCTGGTTGCGCCGGTTGCGGTGACGGTGTTTGCTCCGACCATTTTGAAGGTGAGGTTGAGGTGAGGGTGTGTTGTGTGTTCTTGGGGAGCGGGGAGGCTTGAGGTGTAGGGACTATGGAAGTCGAGGCGCTGTTGTGTGATGGAGATGGCAAGACATCTTGGAGGCGGCTGTTGTCGGGTATTAAATACAGCTGCTGTTGTCCAAAGAGTCGGGGTCTTGATACCAGGCTGAAGGCATCGTGATCGATGCTCGGAGGGCAGTGACATTCCGCGTCCAGGGCGATTGGTCAATTGGGGATGACTCGACGTTCTAAAAGCGGGAGCTAGGAGGAAAATAGCAGCTCCTATTGGAGGAAAAGCACTAGCGCGGATGAATCATTCTGAATGACATTGGAGCTAAGCCTTGAAGGGATTGGCGGATCTGTCGCCCTCTTCGGTTTGTCTCCGATGCAAGTCACCGTCGGCGACATTGATTTGGAGACCTTGCGATACGATGTTGTGTTAGGACATCGTCCGCATCAAAAGCCTATCAATTCTACCCAGAACAGGCTCTCTGATTGAGTTATTTCCACGGGAATGAAGGGGCGTACGCATTGTAGGCACCGGACGTCGTCTTGTTGACATCGTGCTCACCTGAATCTCAGGCATTCTTCGTCACTGGAGCAGATTTGACTTAATGGAGTCAACGATTGATCGAAAGAAATGTCTAAGAAAACGGAGGTCTAACGCAACAGAGGTCTATCAAGCAGAAAACAAAACAAAACAAGACTCCGCAGCCCCCTCCCCCCAAACCACGAGAAAGAAACAACAGAGGAAAGAGAAGACTTCCCGCAAGCAAGTGGAATATCATCAGTCAAGCTGCAACAGCTCTCTCAGAGGTCCCTCGTTCCTGTTGCGGTCGAAGACGCTGTCGAGAATACATCTAGCCCGATCTCGCTGGGCTGCCTCCAGGTGGATGTGCTGGTTTTCCAGCAAGTCCATCGCATCCCTGGCATGGAGATCTTGTTTGTACCCGTGGGTTCTCAAGTAGGCCTCGAGCCTGTGCATCAGAAGATCAGCGGGACTGAGATAGGGCAGGTGGTTGGTCCTGATGTGATTCATCCTCGTGGATGACCGAGGCATGGCCCCGTTGGGAAACGATGAGGACTAGAAAGCAGACACAGTAAACATATGACAAACTCCAGAATAACATTGCGCTGCAGACTACAATGAGAGGAACCCAAGAACAAACTCACCATGTAGGAATGGGTGAGGACGATCTTGATCCTATCGCCACCTCGCCTGTAGATGATTGAACCCCCCGCCGACGGAACAAAAGGGGAGGCGGGTTCGTTCGAGATGGTTTCCCTCCAATTGAGCGGCATCGTGGTGCTGTCGGTGATGACGTCGATTTGCTGCCAAACAGTGCGTTCATTAGACCAGTGAACGAACTTCGTAAATGGAAAGGAAAGTACAAACGCGGGCAGCCCTTCCGTCAGGGCGAATGTAACTCAAAACAGCCAGATCACCAGTGACTGCGATGCGAGGATTGGGAGTCGTATCTACTTCTCTCAGGGCAAGAAGAAATTGACGAGCGGCATCTTCGAGATCCTCTGTGGAAAACATGGCGCCTGTGAGAACTCTTGGGTACTTGGGTGAGGTGGTGATCGATGCGAAGAGGTACCCTTGAATCAACGACTGCATCCGACATCCGTCCAAGGCCATGCACATATATATGCTTAACACTGCTGCAGATGTGTCGCTGGAATGAAATCATCTCTCCGTGTTCTTTGATGCTGTATACAGGCCAGTGCGGGCTGTTTCAAGGATGCAACCCCTGGCCTCCAAGGCGGCCGCGCATCTCCCACAAGGCCAGATGTGGTTCAGTACTTCTCTGGGTCCAAGTGCAAGATGTGAACTCTTGGAACGACTTCCCAGTCCTCATCCCAGAAGGGTTCTTGCACCTGTTCACGATAACATTCGTTTGAGAAAAAATAACAGGGGGGTGGCATGATCTGTGCCTCTGATATCTCTGGGCATGCCGGGTCCAAGATGGAACGAGTGGTGTAGAGAGATGCTGTGGCCGCAGAAGGGGTCAATTGAGGAGTCAGCTTCGTCTGGTGGTAATCATCCAGTCTCGGTATGTGAATGATGAATGTGCGAAGACCTCTGGCGCCGTATGCCAGAAAATTGTAGATGGCAATGTTACCTCCGAAATTCTCCGGACACTGGATGGCGACATGCCGGAGCAAGGCTGCTTCGTGGGCATGAAGTATATTGTAGCATCGACGAGCGTTCTCGCCTTCGCCGAGGTGTAGCACGGTGGTGTCCCAATTAATCCAGAAGACCCTATTGTCTGCCCCAATTACGAGGGGGTCGGTGAGGCGTTGCATTTCGTATCGGGACTCTCTGCATGCGCTTCCAACCATGGACGGAACAGGACCAACCGGCTTCAAGGTCAAGTTTCGGCGGTCGCACAACTTGGCCGTATCGCTATTGATGCCGCCGTTCGATTGAGTGAGTAAATGTCTCTTTGAGAGGCCAAAAACAGGAGCTGTCATAAGCCGTTCCACGTGGGCACGGTGTGCACGCTTGTAACAGCAAATGAAATGAAGGACTGCGGACTTACGTTCTCTTTGCCACCTCATCGTAGCAGTCAGGAAATGTGGCGAACCAGACAGCCGGGGCAAGAAGAGCCTGGCGCCAAATGTGCAGGCGAAGCTCCACTGGCAAGAGAGGAAAGAGGCTGAAGGTCTTGGCCACTGACATGTCTGCCGCTGGATTACTCGCTCCTGAAACGAACGGATGACCTGAGATGGTTTGAATAAATTGATAGGATGGGCTGAAAGACGACGAGTGAGAAGTGAGAGGCTGGGCTCTCTGAACGGGTCGTGTTGATCCTGGTGGAATGAAGAAGAAAAAACGTGTATAAACAGGGCGATGCGATGATTTGCTTGGGTTTGCAGGTGCTGCCATATGTCTGAAAGTGCCCGATGGTAAATCAGAGCAGGCTCTCTAAGAAGGCCGGGGCTTTGCGGGTTTTTAGTAGAGGCCTCACCTGAACAGCACCTTGGAGCCCCCAGGCTGCTTGCTTTGCACTTCTTGCTTCAGTGTCAATGCCTCAATGTGTCCGTCCCCCTTGTAGTGAAGACTGCAGCGGAATGATGCCTTTTGTCTCCAACTCCCCGAGTAGCCAAGTCGAAGAGGACAGCTCCTTTGTCACGGGATGGAGGCAACGAGTAACCACGAGGGCCTCAAAGACAGCTGCGATGGAGACTGAATTGGCTGTTCCAAGCACAACACCATAGCCGACTCTGTACGGCAATGTTTCATTGACCGAGAGAACAGAGGGAACGTCGTTTGGACCCTTTGTGCCTCCGTGTTTCGAGAGAGAGAAAGAGAGCGTAGGTCACTGTTACGCTGCTCGGCTCGTCGCCGATTAATGATGCTAATTATGAAAAACAGCCGCTCGCAGCTATTTGTTTACTTGTAGCCAGCTAACACGGCGATGGATGTTCAGTATGGTGGATGGAGGTTTGGATGGAGTATGAACATCGAGGGTGGCCCGTTTAGGGTACTTACTGTACGGTACCTACCTACCTACTTGGAGTTGAAGGATGCGGAGAAAAGCGTACATGATTACAAATCACCGAACAGGGCGGGCTGTGATTCGATTCCGATGGAAGGCCCAACTTGAACTGGAAACATTCACCATGCTTCGCATCAAGTGTTTCTCCAACATGCGACATTGAACGAGAACGCACATGCTCACCATTCCTCCGGACGTCCGTCGCCATGGGCTCAAAAGGGCCTTGGCTGCTCTCACTACTTAGGTACTAGTATACCTCCCTGTCTTCATCTCGGCAACCTCTAAAGGATCCCGATACGCGACATATGGCTAGTCCATCATCGAAGCGAGGCCTGGAGGAGGGCGACGATGGATCCCGCCCGTCCCCAATTGAAAGGAGAACATCGCTTAGCTCGCCCGTAATTGGCGAGACACAGCCCGACAAAGACAATGACACGGTTGACACCCTTCCGCCCGCGATGCCAAGCAACGACCATTCCCGCCCACTCTTTTCACCGCCGAGGAGGGCTGGCTGGGCGTGTTTGGGGCCTTTTGGGGCCACCAGTCGGCTAGATTCTCGACGCCGACCTCCACCAAACGGGCAACTCTAGCAACCACCCCGGCCTCGGTCCGGCCGCTTTCCGCCTTTGCGCGCGCAAGCGAGCCCCCATCCATGACAGCCTGACAAGGGTTCGGCGATGAGCTCCTACGCGATGTCGCATCCCTCCCTATACGAGTCCCGAGTACGATTGGGTGATTTGCCCGAAGGGTTCACTGGAATGCGGCAGCCTTCGTCTTGCTCGATTTCTTTTTCCCGCACCCCCAGATCTCGTGCTCGGAATGTCTCCCGCATTGCTACAGACCGTGAGCTAAAGCAGCAGCTGCGTCGTCTGCCACAATGTCGTCGCCACGGAATGGCGGTCACGACACCGACCAGGAGACCGTCGTGGAGGTCGACAAGATTGACCGTAGCTCCATCGCCACTTCGGCCGACCCCGCGACGCCACACGATGGCCTTGAAGCACGTCGCTTCTCGCTCTCCCGCGCCGGCCACATCTCCCTCGACGATGTCGATCCTGTCGAGGTCACTATTAGGGGCCTTGAAGTCACAGTCGACACGGCGCCGTCATGGCTCGAGCCAGCCACCTATGTCGACCTTGCAAAGCAAAAGTTCAACCCGAAGCCTCAGACCAAGAAGCTCATCTACAATGTCGATGCATCCCTGAAGCCTGGATCTCTGACCGCCATCCTTGGCGGCAGCGGCTCCGGAAAGACCACGCTGCTCAACACCGTCTCTGAGCGCATGATAAGCTCTCGGCTGTCGCAGACCGGAACCATCCTCTTTAATGGCCGCGCCGGTGTCCACAGCGCCCGTCACGCCTATGTCATGCAACAAGACATTCTGTTGCCCACCCTGACCGTCCGCGAGACTCTTCAGTACGCCGCCGACCTTCGCCTGCCTCCACCTACCACCGCCGAGGACCGCAAGCGCATCGTCGAGGAGGTCATTCTGGAGCTCGGCCTGAAGGAGTGCGCCAACACCCGCATCGGCAATCACCAACACCGGGGATGTTCCGGTGGAGAGAAACGCAGAGTCAGCATTGGCGTGCAGCTCCTTGCCAACCCATCGGTACTCTTCCTGGACGAGCCGACAACTGGGCTTGATGCGACAAGCGCCTTCCAGCTCGTGAGGACCCTCAAGAGTCTCGCGACCAAGGGCAGGACCGTCATCACCACCATCCACCAGCCGCGATCCGAAATCTGGGATCTCTTCGACAACCTCGTCATCCTGACAAAAGGTAGTCCTGTCTACTCGGGCCCTGCTGCCGAGTGCTTGGATTGGTTCAAGGATGCCGACCTGGCTCTGCCGCCCTTTGTCAACCCAGCCGAATACCTTATCGACGTGACGGCAGTCGACACCAGGTCCCCCGAGCTCGAGGCTACAAGTGGCCAGAGGGTCGACCGCCTCAAGACTCTGTGGACTGGACGCCACGACAAGGAAAAGACATCTCGCCTCGACGACACCCACGCCGTGGCACAATCAAAACAGTCTCGCCCCAAGTCACAAGCGACCTCGTACTGGCGGCAGCTGAGAATGCTGACGGACCGTACATTCAAGGTCACCTACCGTGACCCCTTGGGAATGATGGCCGCCCTGATGGAGGCTGTTCTCATGGGCCTCGTCACTGGATACATCTTCTTCGATCTGCCACGGGACGCCTCCGGTATTCGATCTCGCCAGGGCGGCCTGTACACCGCCGCAGGTCTCCAGGGCTACCTCGTTCTGATTTTCGAGACCTACCGCCTTACCATCGACATGCCCACGTACGACCGAGAACATACCGAGAACTGCGTCGACGCCGTCCCCTTCCTGCTGTCCCGGCGACTGGCCAGGCTCTTCACCGAAGATATCCCCGTGCCGTTCCTCTTCTCCGTCATCTTCTACTTCATGGCCGGTTTCGAGCGGGACGCCCATCAATTTTTTGTCTTCTTCGCCATCTCGCTGCTGAACCACTACATCGCCATGACCTGTGCCATGACTTGCGTCACCACCGTCAGACACTTTGCAGGCGCCAGTCTCATCGCAAACCTGATCTATACCGTTCAGAGCATGGCTTGTGGCATGTTTGTCCAGGCAGAGAGCATCCCGGTGTACGTGCGTTGGCTGAAGCACATTGTCTACACGGTATGTCTCTCGACCAAAATGCAAGGAAGACACCCGCTAATGCTCCTCCCAGTACTACGTCTTCTCTGCCTACTGTGCCAACGAATTCGAAGGCTCCTTCTACGACTGCCCGCTTCCCGGTGGACGTGATAACCCTGCCTGCGCCCAATACAGCGGCGAATTCATCATGGACTCGCTCGGCTTCCCTGATAACTGGGTGTGGAAACCTATTGTCATTCTGACAGCCTTTGTCGTCTTCTTCTGCATCCTGTCAGCAATCGGCCTCCAGTTCATTCCCGTTGAGATGACCATTGCACGGGCCAGGAACACGGATGCTGATCTATCGGCCGGCAAGGAAAAGATGAGGGCCCAGTCCATTTCCGAAGTGCGCACCATCGATATTGGCCTCGAGAACTTTGCTCTCGCCCTCGACAAGAGGTCCATGAGAGGCAAGAAGCTGCCGACCAAGACGATCCTGCACCCCGTCAACACCACCTTCCAAGCCGGAGCGCTCAACATTATCATGGGTCCCTCCGGGTCCGGCAAGACCAGTCTCCTCAACGCCATGGCGCTCAGGCTGCACAATAGCATCGGCACCCAATACCGTCCATCAGGCAAGATGACCTTCAACGGCGCCATACCCTCCAAGACGGTCATCCGCTCGGTTTGCTCCTACGTGTGCCAGGACGACGACGCCCTCCTTCCCTCACTCACCGTCAGGGAGACGCTTCGCTTCTCCGCCGGTCTGCGTCTGCCCTCATTCATGAGCAAGGAAGACAAGTACAAGCGGGCCGAGGAGGTCCTTCTCCAAATGGGCCTGAAAGACTGTGCGGACAACCTTGTTGGAAACGACCTCATCAAGGGCATCTCGGGTGGAGAGAAGCGTCGTGTCACCATTGCCGTACAGCTCCTCAGCGACCCTCGTGTCTTGCTGCTTGACGAACCCACCAGTGGTCTCGACGCCTTCACTGCAAACTCCATCATGGAGGTTCTCCACGGCCTCGCCCAAGAAGGACGTACACTCATCATGACCATTCACCAGGCCCGGTCCGACCTCTTCAAGCACTTTGGCAACATCCTCCTCCTCGCTCGTGGTGGCACCCCCGCCTTTGCCGGGTCTGCCAGAGACATGCTTCCCTACTTTAACCGTCAGGGCTTCGAGTGCCCCTCGCACAGCAATCCTGCCGACTTTTGTCTGGACCTCATCACCATCGACCTGCAGCAGGCCGACCGGGAGGCTGAGAGCAGAGTCCGCGTCAAGCGGCTCGTGGATGCATGGGAAACAGAAGTCGGCACGTCCACGGCACCCCGTCTTTCTGACATTAGGGAAGCCGAAGAGGAGCCCTCGTCATCGCAGGCCATGGAAAAGGACCACCTCGCCCCTCCTGCGTCTGCGCTGATGATCCCGGCGCCCCGTCGCTCCCTCAACAAGACGACGGTGGCAACCCCCGCCGAGCTGGGCGCCCTCGTCCGCAAGCGCGCGTCTTTCGCCACAGCCGCGCCCATCCTCATGCATCGCGCGCTCATCAACTTCCGCCGCCAACCGCCGCTCCTCTTGGCTCGCACGATGCAGGTCGTCGGTCTTGGTGTCGTACTCAGTCTCTTCTTCGCACCGCTCAAGCACGACCTCGTCTCGGTCCAGAACCGCATGGGCTACGTACAGCAAGTCGGCACGTTCTACTTCATCGGCATGCTCCAGAACGTCGCTGTGTACCCGGCCGAGCGGGACGTCTTTTACCGCGAGGATGACGATGGTGTCTACGGCGTCGGCGCTTTCCTGGCCAGCTACACAATGCTGGAAATACCCTTTGAGCTCGTCAGCTGTTTCATCTTTGGCGTCCTCACAATCTTCGCTGTCGGGTTCCCCCACACGGTTGAGCTCTTCTTCATCGCCTCCTTCTGCTGTTTCGCCATTGTCAGCTGCGGCGAGAGTCTGGGTATCATGTTCAACACCCTCTTTGGCCACACCGGTTTCGCCGTCAACCTCATCAGCGTCTTCCTTTCCGTCGCGCAAACCATGGCAGGCGTGCTGTCGATTGATATGCCCGAATTCCTCAAGGCTATGAACTACCTCAGTCCCATCCGCTACTCCACGAGGGCCATTGCGCCTTACAGTCTTGTCGGCGTCGAGTTTACTTGTACCGAAGCCCAGGCGTTGCCGGGCGGTCAGTGCCCTATCGAGGATGGCGAGGACGTGTTGAATCTGTATCGTCTCAATGTCGATGCCGTCGTCAACATTGCCGCACTCGCTGCATCGGTCGTTATTTACCGGATTTTGGCCTGGGGAGTGGTCATGCTTGCGAGGGCGCGGTTTGAGAAGAGGTCGAAAAAGTCGGAGACGAGGGGTTGAGGTTTCTTGGAAATTTGTAGCGCAGCGGCGTCATCTTCATCTTGATATCCATGTTTCTGTATCCGCAGCGACATTAGTAGACTGTTTCTAGCGTCCTCAATCAATTAACAACGTCCCTTCACCAACATACTTCCCAGCTCTGCTCTGCCTGAACCCCTCCAAGTATCCCGCATGCAATCATCATTCAGCTCCGGTTGGAGATGCCAAGGCAGCTCTGGCATGTTCCCTCGACGAAAGAATGCACGCGAGACGATCGCATTGCCATCTTCGGCCGAGCCATGTGGCAGCTCCGCGCATTCCGGAGCTTGTCAGCCACCATGGCACCATAGGTAGCACGAGGAGGTGCCTGCCGGTCCAGCCGGCTGAGACATTTCTGGCTCGAAGCAGCGAGCTCGGGTAGATAGGTGGCGTCGGGAGGGACATGTTTTTGAGTTGGCACCGTCGCCGGTTTCGATCAAAAGCTTCTCCATGGTCGAGGTAGCTCAAAGGCGGGCGTCGCTTGGCTTCCCCGGATGCAATGTGTGACAGGATGAATCTTGGCCTTGGTTCCTGAGGGGTCTTCAGGTTCTCAGGTTATTTAAGAGCTGGTTCGTGGCAGGTGCACATTCATTCTTCTCAACAGCCACTGGCATCACCACCCTCCGCTACACACGACTTTCTTCAGCAACACCGCCATGGAAAAGGCTTCAAAATCTGACCTCCCGGTGACACGGGTGTCAGCCCCGTACCGCAGCAAATCAACCCCCTCGTGGATCTGGTGGGCTCTCGGCACCGTCTTCGCCCTCTTCTCCCTCTTCAACGGCCTTCGACCTCTCCTCGCTCTCATCAGCCCCGAGCTTCTGGGCCCCTCATCTACAACAGACGATACCTCGCCGCGATGCCCGCAAGTCGAACCCCTATACCCGCGCCTCGACACAGCGGCCCTCAAGAAGATGGAGGCCCGCCTCGCATCGCCAGACTATCGCAACGTCTCCATCGAGCGTCTCGCCGGCGCCATTCGGATCCCGACGGTTGCTTACGACGACATGGGCCCTGTCGGTGAAGACCCGCGGTGGGGCGTCTTTGACGATTTCGCCAACTACCTCCGCGAGACGTTCCCTCACGTCCATTCCACACTGCGCCTCGAAAAGGTCAACACCCATGGTCTGCTGTACACCTGGCAGGGAAGCGACCTCGCTCTCAAGCCTACGGTCCTCATGGCGCATCAGGACGTCGTGCCTGTGCCTGAGAAGACCGTCTCGCAGTGGGAGCACCCGCCTTTTGGGGGCGAGTTTGACGGCAAAACCATCTGGGGACGCGGCACGCTCGACTGCAAGAACACACTCATCGCGAGTCTTGAGGCCATCGAGTCGCTTCTCGAAGCCGGATTCCGCCCGCGCCGCACAACTGTTCTTTCGTTTGGCTTTGACGAAGAGGTCTCGGGCATGAAGGGCGCCGCCAAACTCGCCCCTGTCCTCGTCAAGCGTTACGGCAAGAACGGTGCTGCCCTCATCATGGACGAAGGCGCCCCCATCATGTCCATCTGGGGCCAGAGCTTCGCGCTCCCCGGCGTTTCGGAAAAGGGGTATATCAACATTGAGATCATCGTTCGCACTGCGGGCGGTCACAGCTCCATGCCGCCCAAGCACACCAGCGCCGGCATCGCCTCGGAGCTCGTCACCATGATCGAAGCCGAGTCGTACACTCCGCGCCTGCACGATGAGAACCCCATTGTGGACTTCCTCTGGTGCGGAGCTGAGCATGCGCCCGATTTCAAGATGGGCCTCAAGTACCTCCTCCCCCGCCGAGGCGTCTCGGGATGGATGGAGAATGTCAAGAGGACAGCCCTCCCCAGGCTCGTGGGCCGGGTGAACAAGATGGCCGAGTACTTCATGATGACCACACAGGCGGTTGACGTTCTGGACGGCGGCGTCAAGGTCAACGCCCTCCCCGAGCGGTCGAGGATCGTGATCAACCACCGCGTCAACATTGGCGAGAACACCAACATGGTCAAGGAAAAGGCCGTCAGGCTGGCCGGCAAGATTGCCAAAAAGTACAACCTCTCGCTGCACGCCTTTGACGACAAGCCCGAAGAGCCCACATCAATCACCCTGCGCGTTGACGCCCATCTCATGGAGCCGGCGCCCCTTTCTCCGACCAAGTTGAACCATGATGGAGGAGCTACGCCGTGGGGAGTCCTCTCAGGAACGACACGCGCCATGTACGGCAAGAAAGTCGTGGTCGCACCGGGTATCATGCCCGCGAACACGGACACAACTTACTTCTGGGACCTGACACCCCATATCTTCCGGTACTTCCCCGGCTGGGATCCCGAGTTCCTTGGTATCGAGGGGATTCACACTGTTGGGGAGAAGGTCAGCGCGGTGGCCCACATCAGGACGGTGCAGTGGTACTCCAAGTTCCTGAGGAATATGGATGAGGCGGACATGGCTTGAGGACCGCCATTGTATCGGTGTGTGTATCTCGATCGGATCGAGACCAGAAGGAGAAAACTTGTAATTCCCGCAGAGAATTGGGCATGAATTGTCCCCGTCCTCTTGGGCTGCCTTGAGCAAGTGATGCCCAGCCAGCCTGTCTAGCCCGTGATGAAGGCTCTGTTTTTTTTCTTTGCCTCGCTTGATGCCTCACCTCTGAGTGCAGGTCTAGGCCAGTGAATGATTGGGTGCCTGACCCAAGGCAACCCGTTGGGCCCTGATCCGTACCAAGTGCATCCTGGGCATGCTAAGTGGTCTTAGTGAGTGGGACGAAGAATTCGTGCATATTTGCCATTGCCGTTCCTTAGGAGGTATGCCGTGTGACCCGAGATCCAGAATCCCATGGCGCGGCCCAACTCGCACCCACAAACAAAATGTGTAAGTGAGGCTTGGGCACGGGAGGGTCCAACATGCATTGCCCGAGGAACATGATCGAACCACGATCCATGCGTCGATCGGGAATGTAGAATCCCGATCCGTCCAGGTGATGCTGGTGGTCAATGGCGAGAGCGGTGAAAGAGGCCTCGCCGCCTCGGTGCGACTTCCGAGCTGATGAGGGTGCTCGAGTCGTGTTGAGACTTTGGTCAGGGCCTATCCCTGAACCTGGCGACTATCGAAATACGGTTATGTACAGCTGGTCCACCCCGGCCTGCCTGGTCTCCGGGAACCCGGCAGGTGCACGGTGCGCATTGATACGGGTCCTTGCGAACGGCTGCTCCAGCATGGGTGGCGTGGTCCCTGAGTGCCTGAGGGGTCAGTCTGCCCTGGCCCCCCAATCGTTAGTCAAACTGGACTATGCAGATCGAAGCTGATGATGCACATCGCGAACGTAGCTGGACCAGACGTGGCATGAGCGGGGAGCAAAGCCACGATTTCCACCATATGGCAGCCGCAACGTTGGCAACTGAAGCTGGGGTGACCGTGGTCCGTGAGGCCCGCCAAGGTCCCAGGAGTGGCGGTGATCCAGCGATTAGATCCCGCTAGTTGTCGATCTAATGGGCACCAGGCGGGTCATCAGGTCCTTCGGGCGGCGTCGTCGTCATGCTCCGAGGCGTCACCGTCTTCTCGCATCAAGTGGGAATTGGATGGTTTTTTGGGATTATGCCAGCGGGAGGAGGCCCGAAGTTTCCAAAAAAGGAAGTGCTGTTGTTGTTGTTGCCCCAGGAGGAGGACAGCCTTGGTGTCCGTGCAAGGCCGAGAAAAGAGTCGCGAAGAACGGTTCGGGGAGCGAAGCGAGCTGCAAGGCTCCTTTCGACTGCACTGCGAGCTCGATGTGAAACATGTGCAAGGGGGCCGAACAGGTCCGATGTCTGGGAATGGAATCCCTGGTTGTCACTGCTTTCCTGTCAGGGCCGCAGTGTGCAGTCGTTGTGCAGCGTGCATATTGTGCCTTTCCCCGCTGAGCCTTGGGTACGAGTCCTTGGCTCGTCTGTCCTTGTACCGTACAGTCTGGCCCATCCATCACATGGACAGGGGTCCCCTCAGCT
Source organism: Plectosphaerella plurivora (assembly GCA_020726575.1). Lineage (NCBI taxonomy): Eukaryota > Fungi > Ascomycota > Sordariomycetes > Glomerellales > Plectosphaerellaceae > Plectosphaerella > Plectosphaerella plurivora. The sequence goes on from JAGSXJ010000034.1 coordinate 312,792, forward strand.
TGAGATGGGGGCGAGGCCCCGCCTGACCGCCCGTCGGGAAAATCCCAAAGCCTGGGCCACCGTCGGGGATTCATGTCGGGCAAGACACCGGCCAGCCTGAGGGGGGCGTCTGTCGCAACAAGACGACTGTTGCAACTTGCAAGGCTGTCTCTGTCTGTAGTTCCCCGCAACGAAGGTGGCGCTGCGTGCAATGTGACCAGTCCAGTCCCTTTCGGAGGGGACGCTTCGTCTAGCAACCGACCGTGTCAGCCACTGACGAGAAGACCTGGGACAGGGTCACGCGTGATCCCTGAAGGGCAAAGTTGGGCCTGCGTCTGCGCGTGCCATTGGCCTGCAGCCGCGTGTGGCTTCAGTGGAGGCGCGGTTGATGGTGGAGGAGGGAAAAGAAGAGAGGAGAGGGAAAGTCCATTCCAGCAAGGGCACAACCCGGCTGGTGGCTGCTCGTCTGCATGGCCAAAGTGCCTTCTTCTCAGCTTTTGCTTCAGGCCAGACCAGGTTGGTTGTCGATAGACGATAGTCAGAAGAGACATGCTTGACGAAAGGGGAAGTGGGCGGAAGAGGCTAAATGCTGGTGCACTGACGATGACCGTGCGCGGTGGAGCTGCTGGCGGGCGACAACGGCAACGGGACGCACCGCCTCGAGACGTTAATGGCCGACCCGAGTGATGATCGACGGGCGCTTCTGAGTTCTGGGCCAGGACAAGGCCTAGCGGGCTGTTGATAGTGGTAAGGCCTGGGAGGGAGGGAGGACGATGCAACGCCGGTCGGCGTGGTCAAGGCGTGCCGTGCTGGGCCAAATTGCCGAATGACTCGGGGATCGGCCGACGTGGGTGTCAAGGAGCCGCCTCCTCCAGAGGTACTTACAGCAAGCAAGTACCTCTAACTGAAGGGAGGCATGCCGTGCGACCTCAAGGGGCGGTGATGCGATGTGATGCCAGAGACGGTCGGATAGGACAAGTGACTATGCCCAGGTGTGGATGCACACCCAGAATGGTGTGGTGTGGTGCGGTAGTCGGTCACCGTTGGCGAAGGTGTGTGTAGTGGTTGTCGGGAGAGGGTTATGTTCCTTGCATCCAGGCCTGTCGGTGACGAAGTTCAGGACAGACTGGCGGGGGGCGGTGAGCTGGGGTCTGTCGATGGATGGAATGTAGGTTGGCGGCGAGACACAGCCATCGCTCGGACATTTGCGGTGCTGACAGGAGAGGGTGCTGCAGGTGCTGAAAATAATCTGTTGAAGGATTCCGGCATGGAGGGATGAAGGCCCGCGTCGGGACAGGGTCGAGGTCGGGTCGAGGTGGAAGTCGGGTCAAGGTCGGGGTGAACTTGACAGCAGCAGAAAGGCTGCCCTCTGGCTTCACACATACAAAAAAGGGTAGGAAGGGAGGGATGAACACTGTCCTAGACACTGTGCATCTGCGGGGTAATGAGCGCGGCAAAACGCTGGTATGTAGGCGGCGAGGGGACAGTGCGCAGCCCGTAGTTCTGACTCGTCCAGGGGACGGGACAGGAAGCAGGAACGACAGGAGGAAGGTGCTGTACAAGTTGGGAAAGAGCACCCCAAGTCCACAAGCCATGTAATTTTAATGTCGGACCGGGAACATCCTGTGTCACGTCTGGCCTCCCAAACTGAACAAACCCAAGCGCTCGACTGGGAGACCAGTCTTGCCAGCCCATCTGCATCCGCCATGCCTCGGAGGCGTCGCTCGACAAAGCAAAGAGCCCGGCTCTCTCGTCCATCCTTCGCGCACATTTGCCCGGCTCAAGGCTGGCCGTCTCGATGTGTGGTCCAAACCCTCCAGGTACAGTACTTGTTCCTGGTTATGCATTATGCTCGCTCGCTACTTACGACCTAACAAAGTAAGTAGGTCCCCGCCTTGAGATCTGCGGTGACAGTCAGCCTTCTTGAGGCGCACCCGGCCGACTACCGCCGCCGCTGACCGCCATCTCTCTCGCCTCACCTCTCGCAACCTCGTTGGACCGGCGGCGGGCTGGGCGCAGGCTAGAGGCCATGGTCAGGGCACCGGATTCATTCCTCATCCCGGGATCAACCGTGCGTGCGTACGCCGCCGCAACGCCCGACCAGACCTCACTCGTCTATCCATCCTTTCTGGGCCACGGCCACGGCGCGCCCCCTCCCTCCCTCTCTCTCTTCACGACACATCTTGGCACCTGGCCTGACCCCGGTCATGAAAAAAACGGGGTGGTCGACCACACCCCAGGCATGCCTGGCACCCTCCTACCACGAGCTGGCGAATCAACTGGTTCGCTGTGTCCATGTCGTGGGGTTGGTGTCGCAGAGTCCAAGTCACGCTACGAAGATACCTCCGACACATCAATTTGCACCCCACACACCGGCCCGGGACCGCATCCCACCCAAGTACACGCACCGCACCGCACCGCGGCACCACCACAGACCACAGTGCACGCACCACAAGGGTCTCTCCCTCGTCGTTGACCGTCAACCCTCGTCACATCTCTGCTCGCACGAGAGACTACGCACGTACACATGGTGCAGCTAAGCTCCCCAGTCAACTACAACCGCCAGACTGCCTCGGCGCGCAGAACCCCGGGAAAGACGGATCTGGATGCGCGCACAAAAGAGAGATCTGCGGGACATTTCCAGCGTGCCAGGGAAGGGCTCGTTGCTCTGTGCTCACCCAGCCTGCGAGCATCGTGGGATGCCCCAGTGACGATGCAACCATGGACGACTGCCAAGTGACAGCCCCCCTCCTCGAGAAACACTCAACCAGTCGCACGGGGGAGCACCCAAGGCACCCTCCTTCATCCCATCCCATCGCAGACTGTCCTTTGGGCCGGCACATGCACCAGTCGCAAATCATCGCAAATCACTTGTCACACGTTCCGCCGGCATCAACCAGAACCAGAGCACCTACCGTACCGTACCAGCCTTGCCTGCTCGCTTGCTTGCTTCCCACGGTAGCATCGGTATCGACATTGCCCACAGATCATGCCGGCTCCACAACCTCGAGTTGAGTGCTCGCTCGCTCGCTCGCCATCGCAACCCTCTATCTATCGCATGAACCCTTTTTCGGCCATGCCACATGACCATATCGGTGTCCCATTCCTGCGAGCCCGTTCCTCTCTCTTGTCTCGTCCCCCGTCACCGGTGTCTCATGGGCAAGCAACCCCGCGTCCACGGCCCAACAACAGAAGCCAGCCCCGGTTGCCCGTGGCGGCGACGCTTATGTACGAGTATCGTCTGTTAGTGGGCATCCTCACCCTCCCGCCCTCCCTCCCCTCCCCCCTGGTCCAGCACCAGTGCGTGCTGCAGGCTGGGCTGCTGCTGCATGGGGGGGATGGGCACCATGATGCCTGTCCATCTTCACACACCCCTGTCCTTGCGGAGTAGGGGGCGCTAGAGCGAGTCGGGCAGTATCTGCACATGGGTACTCGCTCATCTCGACCCCCATCTCTTCAAGTACCCTACTCCTCGTACAGGGCCTCCTTGCATCCCATCCACCCATCCCCTCTTGCGAACTGTGTCCCTCTCCTGCTCTGCCTGCATCTTCTACTTATTGCCCCCTTGTCTCTGATAAGACCTTGATCGCGCCTCCACACGGCACTTGCCCCCCTCCTCGCGCTTTTGTTTCTCCCTGCGTCCGCATCACCCATCCGCAGCAACTTGAGACTACTCTCGACGTTCACCGGGGTCACCATACGAACCATCAGTCGAAGCATCTCGACAACAAAACGGACCTGCGACCCGGTCCCGGATTCATAAGAATAATTCCCGCCCATCTCAACAGGACGACTGCACCTACTACAGGATACACCCACGAACGATCCCACGTGGGCATGCCCTCGTTAGTGACGAGCAATGAATCCCTCTTCACTTGCCGTCCTGCCTGAGCACGACGAGATGCCCTGGACCGAATCACGCAGCATGTCGCCGGACGACGACATGCATGACCTCCCGCACTCACCCCTCTCTGACTCCCGCCACTGGCTCCATTCCGATTCGGATGCCCACATGCAGACCGGACAACTATCTCCAGACAGCACTGGGATGCACGCCTCTGCTACCCTTCATCACCCTTCACGAACCGACTCATGGGCAACATCCAGCACACAGCGATCACTCGATGCCGACGATGATCAGGATGCTCTTTGGGAGCAGTCCTCAGGCGATGCTCTCATCATTCCCAAGTTGGAGCCGACGGAGGATGATTTTGACCTCGACGAGGTCATGGAAGCCCCTCCTCCTTCCTCAACGACAGACCAGCCTCCCACCACCTCTGCCACCCAGACCAAGGAGAAGCGGCCCCGTGGTCGGCCGCGGAAGCACCCACTAAACACCATTATCAATACGAGCAAGGTCACCAAGGGAAGGTCAAAAACTGGTTGCATCACCTGCCGCAAGAGGAAGAAGAAGTGTGACGAGGCCAAGCCAAGATGTAAGACGACTGCACTGATCCCTCCCCGTGTGTTCACTTCTGATATCGTATGACAGGCCTGAATTGCGAGAAGAACGCCGTTGTTTGCGAAGGATACCACGAGAAGAAGATTTGGAGAAGCGGAAAAGACAAGGCCGGCGAAGGTTAGTCGCAACTCTGCATGCTCCTGCCCCCGTTACTGACTCTACCCACCAGACCGGCCTGCCAAGGAAGAAGACACCGTGGTGTTCAACATGCAGCCACTTTTCCATGGCGTTGTAACAGCCGAGGACAAGATCTTCTGGAAACACTACTACGTGAGCCTCAGCAACGTCCTCACCGTCGAGGGCGAGGCGAACAACGCCTTCAAGGACATACTCCTTCCCATCGCCAATCGCCACCAGGGCGTCATGCACTCCATCCTGGCAATGAGCAGCAAACATATTGACTATAACACACCCTACGGGGCAAAGATCCTCCAGCAAAACCCCAACACAACCCGTGAGCTGCTCCAGAAGAGGGCCGACCACCATCACGAGGAGGCGATGCAGTCATTCTACGCGGACATTCGTCGATCTGGAGAAGAGGAACACACCAGCCAACACACCATCACTTCGGCACGGTATGCACAAATCTTGTGCCTTCTCATCGGCACTCTGATCGATGGCAACCGCCATGGCGAACATCGGGTCCACCTCCGAGGGTACCAGCACCTCATCCAGCAGGCTCCGCCTGAGGACCCTGCCTTCCTCGCCTTCATTACCGAGTTCTTCCAGTATCACATCTTCGCGGACGAGCTCATGTGGTATCCGGGCGCCAAGGGCATCCGGCTCAGCTCGGATTCATGGACACACACCCCTACCATCGAAACGCCGAGACTCCTGGGCGTCGCCGACGGCCTCTTTCAACACCTTTCACAGATTGCGACTATCAGGGACACGGTCCGCAAGAACATCTACAGCGGTGCCGAGACCCGGGTGAACTACCACCTTCTCTGGCAGGCGCAGGAAATCCAAGAGGCCATTGAGCTCTGGGCACCCGCCTGGCCCGTAGGCGACAGCCGCCACCGGGTCGGTCTCATCTACAAGCACATGATGTTCCTTCACCTATTCCGCACAACATACCCACCAACAATGCCGAGCCTCAAGCACGGCTTCGACAACGCTCCCGTCTCACCGGTGTCTCTCCGACGGCCTTCGCAGGTATCCCGGCCCACAACGGCATCGAGCTCCTCGTCGTCACCTGGGCTGAACATGGCGTCTTCTTCAAATGCGCTGCCGACTTTCCAACAGCGCAGCCCTCCTGGCTCGCGCATCCCGTCGAGAACCAACTCGATGCATGAATCGGACCCAGTTGACAAGAGCCCCCTTTCTGCCCAGGGCCGCCGACCTCCTCACCACGACGCCCGCATCACAGCGGCAGTCGAAGAATCTCTAGCGCTGATGGAAAGCTTCAAGTCGTCCGACCCGGCACTGACCCTGCTCTTGATGCCCTGCCAGGTCATCGGCGTGGCATGCTTTGGAAGAGCACAGCAGGAGCGTATCAGAGCCGTTGTCAGGCGGATCCGAGGGTACACGGGCCTCCGCAACTGCGACAGAGTCAGCGAAGTCCTCGAAGAGATTTGGCGCTTGATGGACGATGGTGACTGGTTGTCTGTATGGGACTGGCAGGCCGTTGCGCGAAAGATGGATGCCGATTTCCTCTGCACCTAATGAGGAGCAGTCTTGCGAGACTGTCCTGCTTAATGCGACGCAGGCCTGGACGGCACTGCTTGTACAGTACGACATCTTGGAACGGGCATTCTTTGCCGTTGGAATTCATGTACTATTGAACGGGGACGAATACGCCCCGGGCAGGTCCCCATCCGGAGGCTGGGAGTTGGGTTGGAGGAGGATCACGGCAGCATATTTTGGGTATTCGGAGCGCCTCGACGCTGGACTTGGGAAGGAGCCCCGACAAGGGGCATTGATTTAGCATGCTGGCCACCTCACATTATGGGGCTGACCTTTGGCAGAGGCATATGCGATATCGGCACAGTATACTCGGTGGCCGGACATGCAATGGCACACGTTTATGAAGAGAGGGAGAGCATTATCAGAATGCGGAGTGAATACATAATGCGTCGCGACTTGCGTCTGTCTACCACATCTCTCATCCAACCCCCCCCTGTGTTGTCTAGAAGTCTTTTGAAGTGCATACGGGCCGGGACATAGGAAAGATGGTCGTACATAATGAGAGAAGGAAATGTGTACAAGTGTGTGTTGTCGGGTGCTGCGCTGGGAAGGGTGCACAGTTTCAGTCGTCGTCCCTGTCGGGATACATGCCTCGGTCCTCGCCGGGCACGACCCTGACGACAAATCCGTCCTTGCCCTGCTTGATCTCGTAGTGGCCGCCGAGGACGAGGTCCTTGGCGACAATCTCGCGCTGACGGCCGAGACTCTCGATATCGGCGATACGGCGCGTGGTGTCGGCGAGTTGTTCGCGGAAGCCGGGGAGGTCGCAGATTTCGCGGAAGGCGCGGTGCATGGGGACGGAGGAGGCGCGGACTTCGGCCTCGGGGGTGATGGAGAAGAGGTTGAGACGGTCCATGGGGCGGATGAAGTCGGCGCGGGTCATGGTTTCTTGGGCGAGGTGGAGGGGCATGGTTGGGACGATGTGGCCTGTTTCTTCGTGGTAGGTGGTTTTCATGTCTTCTTCGGAGTCGACAAGGGCGAGAGCGAGGGTCATGGCGGCGGCCTGGAAGGAAGTCAGTCATTTGGGTTTGAAGTGTAGAGAGAAGGGTCACGTACCGCCCACTTCTGCTGGTCCATGACATCGTCATCCATGCCGGCGCCGAGAATCCAGCATTGGTTGAGGAGCCAGCGGCGCTCGCTGTCGAGGATGTGGTGGCAGGTGGTGATCATGTCCTCGTTCTTGGCGACGCGGTTGAGGAAAGCGAGACGGCCGCCGACGAGGTCGTAAACGTCTTCGAGCTGTTTGTCGGTGAGGCGCTCCTTGAAGTATTTCACGCGGTACTTTTGCAGGGCCTGGCAGGCCTGTTGTTTGGGGAGGTCGCGGACGGGGATGACGACCATGCGGGTGGCGAGCTGCTTGAGGCGCTCGTAGACCCAAAAGTCGTCGCTGTTGAAGACCATTGTCACGAGGTTGGCGGCGGCCCATTGCTCGGCGCGCTGTTGGAGAAGTTCGATGAGGTCTTTGCCGTCTTCGTCGTCGCGGATGAGGTGCATTTGGTTGATGATGAGGACGAGGGGGCGGCCGCGGGAGGCGCGCTTGAGCATGGCTACTTTTTCGAGCTTGTTGAGAGCGCGTTCGATATCAAGCAGGGCAGTTGAGTCGCGAGGTCCACGCTCACTGAAGTAGCCGCCGATGTAGTCCTCGTGGAACTCATAATCAAGAGCCTTGCCGAGACGGATGCGGACAATCTCAAGATCGGCATGGGCCTCGAACATGGCGACGCCATCACCGTCAATTTTGCGCATAGCCTCGATGAGCATGCTGCTCTTCCCAGTGCCCTTGTCGCCAATGAGAAGGTGGTAGTGTCCGACCTCTTCGCCGGCGACAATCTGGTCAACGCGCGCTTGTTCCTCGCGGTTGACCCAGCGGTCGTCGGCGTCGGCGGGGGACATGGGGACTTCTTTGCCAATGGCGGCGAGGTCGAGGACGGGGTCGCCGGGTTCAAAGGCGCGTTCCATCTTTTGCAGGACGATCTGCTTGTAGGACTTGTGGTAGACGTAGGCGGAGATGCTGAAGCCGAGGGCGAGGACGAGGATGGAGGCGAAGGATGTGGCGGCCGATTCGACCATTTTGCGGGCGAGGGTGGGTTCTTCATAGGGTTCCCAGGGTCGTGGTGGTGGAGAGGGTGACTGCGAGGAGGAAGAGACCTCGTCTTGAACTGATGGGCCGACATTGGGTTGTGCCTTGTTCTGGGAGTCATGTTCTGAGATGGGGGGTCAGTCTTGTGAAAGTTGTGGATGAGGCTGTCATGAGCGGAGCCCCAGTGAGAGAGGACCCCAGACCCCCAGTTGAGCTGCACTTCTGCAGCAGCTGGAGTCGGGGCCAAGGGAATAGTCGCACCTCACATACCTCTCCTCCTCGAGGCCTGTGTGGAGAATGTCGCGGCCCCGGACGGCGTCAGTGACGGCCCCCAAACACGGCGTGATCCCGCGCAGCAGGATCCTCCTCCGGGCCGTAGCCAAGGCCGAGGCCGCGTCACGGTTACGGTGTGACGGCTCGCGGTGGTGCTGCTGCGCGTCAGCAGCACCCGGCCCAGCTGGACCCCCTGCCGCGCCGGCGCCATTGGAAATTGCCCGGCCTGTGCTGTGTAGGAGCCGACGATTCCTGGCAAGGAAAGAAAACGAATGCGCGAAAACAGACGAGAGACGAATGCGAGGAGAGACGAGAGAAAGCGAAATGAGCGACTGTGAGGGAGTTTCGTGGCCTCTTTTTTTGGGAAATTGGAGCTCTGCGGGAAACTTGGAAGGAAACGACGGGAGGGAGGGAGCTTGTCCCTAGCGTACGCCACAGGGGCAGTGTAAACGGTGGCCCCGTTGCTGAGCCACAGGCACATCTCCGTGGACTGTGGCTGGAGACAGCGACCCTTGTTTCCACCTCCTTTCATTCATCACTCTTTCATCTTCACGACTGATAGGGGGTCATCAACACATATACTACACTATTACCGTCGCTACCTATGAGCGCTGCTATCCTTCTTCCTGTCATAGTCTCTCACTTCTCCTCGCTCTCGCCCTTCTTGCTCTTCTTAAACATGCTGGTGAAGAACCGCTTCGTCTTGCGTCCCGTCTCCGGTTGCGCCACTACCTCGGCAGCCGGCTCCTCCTTGATGAAGGTCTCCCAATCCATCAGTCCCGGCCTCTGCTTCCGATGCTTTGGCATGTCGAGGTACTCAGAGCTATCCCAGGAATTCTGAGATCCGCTGTCGCGGGAGCCAAGTCCAGCCCGTTGAGCTGCGAGGATGGCCCGCGAGCTCTTCTGCCGCAGGCTCTTGTCCATCGTACCAAAGTTCTGCTGTGTGGTGGACTTCCACTGATGCGCTTTCGCATCTTGACCCAACGTCTCAAACTGAGTCTTGCAATCAGCACTCCTCTGGAGTCTCTGTCGTCGAGCCTCCTCATCGCTGACCGGCCAGATCGGGTTGGGAGGCGCAAATGGAGGACCCGAGGCCTGACTCTGGCCATTGCCCCCTCCACACACCGACATGCTGTCCGAAGGCCGAATAGAATCCCCCGACATGCGTGTGGTATCGAAACTCATGCCCTGCGTTCCATCCTCATTCCGGCCGCGATTCTTCCGCAGCGGGCTCTTCTCCCGAATCGTCGACACGGCTCGCTTCAGCGAATCCGGGCTGATGTCCGCCTTGCGCCACGTCGAGAACGACTTGACGCTTCGAAGCGAGTTGAAGGTCGCCGAAAGGTTGGCTCTCTCACCCACCGGTGGCGGGGGCATGCCAGGAGGCGCCGCCCGCTTCACAGGGGTAGCTGTGGCGAAATCCTGTGAGAAGACGTCGTTTTCCTTGTCGAGCGTCTTGAAGCGACGTCGAGGAGGGAGCATGATGGGCGGTGCCATCTTTGACGAGTTGGCAATGGCCATTGCCTCCTCCATGTTGCGGGGCGCGTGAGTCTCGGCCTTCATGGAAAAGTCAAATCGAACCGGCACTCCAGGCTCCAGCCTGGCTTTACCCTCGAAAGGCTCAGTAGGCATTGCTGGTCGAATCTCCTGGTAATACCGCGCGTCGGCGGCGGCTGCATTGAGGGGGGCGCCTTGGCTGCGGACGGTCCTCAGCGGCTTCGGCTTGGGCATCGTGGTGGCGGCTGTCACGAAGCTCTCCTCCATCAGTTCCGAATCGTCGGCATCGCAAGGCTGTGCTGGGTTACCCTCCTCCCGGGCCACTGTCACCTTCTGGGTCTTGTCCGAACAGAATGACGCCGTATCGTTAAAGGCGTCAATTTGATTGTGCAGCTCCCGAATGATACGCAGCGGCGAGGCCGATGGCGGGCACTCCTCACTCTCAGCTTTGGGGTTGGCGACACTGTCTTCCGCAGCTTGCTTGGCTGCCTTGCCTTGCTTTGGCTGGAAGAAGTCGGTGATTTGCATCTGGCGGGCGGGTGCCTGCTGAGATGATGTATTTCCTGGAGAACCGGTGGGAGTCGATGGCGAGTCGGTTGCCTTCTGAGGCAACTGCTTCTCTGAGAAACTGTCGGGAGTTGAGACTCGGGCTTCTGTGCCGAGTTCACTCTCTGTCGGTGTCGCTTCAAGAGCCATGTCGGATGTGTTGCCCTCGGTGGCATATTCTTCTCCGTACTGGGCTCCAAGCGTGGGACTCTATCCCACACCTGGTATAAGGTTGGAGCGCAGTGCAATGTTCGTCAGGTGCTCTGGGTCAGGCATGCGCGGGAGGATGATGGACATCCTCAGCGGCGAATGGCGCCTGACGGTAGGCAGAGGCGGCAGTGGTCTAGCGGGAGGTGCCGTCGTAGGCGGGGCCTTCTCCGCGGCCGCCCTCCAGATGTTCGGAAGTTCAACGGCCTGGTCGCCGGAGGCGGCTGTCTCCTGGCCATTTGCGGGATAAGGAGAGCCGGACGAAGTTCCAGAGTTGAAAGAACCGTGCAGGGAATATTCCTGCAGGGAAGACCTCTCCTGAAGATGACTGGCCTCGCCGGGAGATGGCATGGTTCCAGAGCTGCGTGGAGTCTGATCCCGCAGAGAGCTGGACGTACGCACCGGCTGTCCGCGATGGAAGCTGGTAATGCGCGAGTCGCCAGAATGGATGGAAGCATCGTCAGCCATGTCGTCTTCGTCGTTATTCCTGCTCGATGGCCGAGTGGGTATGCTCTCCTCCGACATTGTGGCCTGCGGGGGTGCGAGTTCTCCCACGCTCAAGGCTTCGTATGGAGAACTCTCAAAGGAGTCGGCGCCGAGAACCACCCCCTCTGAGGCTTCAGAAGTTGCGTAGCTGTCCCCGTCGTGGCAGTATTGTCCGGATTGATCGGGGGAGAATCCACTGGTGTCGCCGAAACTTTGTTCGCCAGAGTGGTTCTGGGCCTGGTCGGCCTGCTCTGCAGGGCCGATGACAGATGGGCCGCTGCTGGAAGCGATTTGCCTGGGTACACTGCTCGGGATCTTGGGGAAGATGTAGAACTTTTCGTGGTTCGGGGTGTAGAATGCTTGAAGCTCCGGGCGCTCAACTTCACACTCTCTTCCTTCGCGGTCGGCGATGGATTTGTTGATGAGGTAGGTGCGGGCGTATTCCATGGGCGAGAGCCGTGGTGCTGTGATGTGAAAGATTGGTGGATCTTCAGCACCGGGCCGCAGAAACTCGGGAGTTTGAGTCGACTGCCGCGGGGATATCTGTGTGTCGCCTTCAAAAGATTGAGTCTGATCGTCTTCCTGGACGTTGTTCAGCTGGGTTTGGTCAACGGATGAGCCAGACGATTGAGAAGCCGAGTTGGACGAGCTGAACGATCCCCATCCGGGTGTAGACACGGCGACAGATGATTTACAATCGAGCGGGCGAGAGATTTGAGTCTTGTCGAAGCCTTTCGTTCTCTTCGACCGCAAGGTGGTGGCCGTTGGAGTTGCCTGACGACGGAGCGCGGAAATGGAGCGGACAGATCGAAGTCGGAAAGAGGTCGAGGGCCGCTCAGGAAGATCAGGGGTCTGGGGAGAAGGGGTTTGTCGCTTCTCTTGGTTGAATGGCGAGCTTCGTTCAATGGGCTTCGAGGAGCTCCGGAATCTCGCCCAGGACTTGACTTTGTGGAGGACGTCTGTCCCTGAGGATGACACCGATGCCGATGCGGATCTTGATGTCTTGTTGAGCGAACCCGAAGACACTTCCGAGGTAGCTTCTTCTGCGTCGGTGTCGTATTCAAAGTACGTGTCGCGGCTCTTCAGCTCCTTTGGGAGAATGAGGCCCAGTTCGGCCTGCCTGGTAAGAGAAAGGCCAGTCAAATTGGCGAGCGGATGTTGATGAAACTCGTTGCGAGAGGCGTCTTCGGGGTAATTGAGAATATCGGGCTCGTCATAGTCGCCGATCCAGCCGCAAGGATCTGTCTTGGCTCCCGAGATCTCACGTCCAGGGAAGCCTCGGAGGAGTTGTGTGGGGATGTCGGGGAGGGTGAGTGAGGCCTGGTGCTGTTGTGACTTGGGTCGACGCTTATCTCCTGAAGCCAAATTGGCTGACTGTGGAGTTTCCATCTGCAGTGAAGTTCGTGATTAGTTCGAAGCTCTTTTGTTGCCCTGCAAAGCTTTGGGAGAACTCACTAAGGAGGCCCGCCTTGAAAACGATAGTGTCGAAGAATGAATTAATGCAACTAATGAACGAGCGCGCTCAAGAACTGATGCTGAAGTTGCATGTGTGACTTGCGCAAAAGCTCCAAGGTGGTTGAGGAAGTGATTGATCGCTCGAGGGTGACGCGTTTGAAAGGTAA